>VXAZ01004053.1:0-141105 GCA_013399875.1 Gymnorhina tibicen | reverse complement strand
ATGAAAATATCCAGTGAATAAATCACTAGTTTACTTAAAAATCAAGTAATATTTGAAATGAAGGAAAAAAAGAAAGATACAGGGATAAAACTTCATTAACTTTTAATACTTACTTTGGGGATTTTTGCTTATAACTGAAACCAGACAAACATCATAACATAGGGATTATTTAGAAAAGCTATAGCTCTGTGATAGAGTAAACTGTATTTCACTTTCACTTTCCTCAATAAATTCTGGATTTCAGAAGTCTTTCTTCTGTACTAAGCCACACAAATATTGGTAAAAGGATTTTTAAAATGGTTTATTGTGGTTGTTCAACAAGATACAGTGGTCTTAAGTGAGAAAGCTATACAGTTACATATATCTGAAAAGGCTGTAAAGACTTTTGACTTTATAATGCAGACAAACACACAACTTGATGCAGTGATTCAACACTGTACAGGCAGGTGTTTAAAACATGGAGAGTATATGAGAACTGATTTTTGATGCACTAAAAAAATAACACAAATTATTACAGCTTTTTTTATTTTTGTAAAAAGCCCCCACATGGTAGGCCACAACCATTTTCTCCACAAAGGAAGAAATAGCTATCACATCATTAAAAGAAGAAAACTATCTGTTTTATTTAGGCATCAACTCTTTTGTCTCATCTCAGAGGGCTACTCAACAATAAATTTCAGCTCTATTTCTTATCCTGATTTTCTCACCTTTCTGAAACATAGATACCAGATGTCCTCCTTCCAGCTAGGTCAGATAATTGCTATTCTTTCAGACAGTGGCTTTGGTGTGGAGGGAAGGTTACGACCGTGAAGTATCAGACACTAGAACTCTCAATCACTTTTTCCTGGTTTCCTTAAATACTTCTCCTAACTCCACTTAGAATGTCAGTGTTTTGGGGTGTTTCCTCCCTCTCTGATAACAGATTCTGTAGAGAGCAACTGACACATGAAATCAGCAGCAACTAATTTACTGAACTCTTCCCCATTACTGTCTCAGAAGTTTATCAATTAAAAAATGTCTCCTGAATCAGTGTGGACAAAAAATATCTTTTTCCTTGGCAAAGAAATTGCACACTATTGCCTATAAATAATCCTATTTCTCCCAAATTATGTTTTCTGGTTATATGCAAAAAAACTTTATCAGCCAAGAAGACAGTAGAAGTGGCCCTGAAATAATTATCATAGTAAATCTATTGCCGTCTGTCTTCATTACATTAACATATAGGACTAGCTGGTGATGTGCCAGTTTCTTTCTGAGGCTGTTCCAGCTTTCTTCCTTGTTCAAAGGATCCACAAATTTTGTTTTGAATGTAGGTGTAAGTACTTAATGTTTACTTGTATACGATTCATATGGCTGGAAAAACATGCCTTGTTACCTACAGCTGAAATATTTTTCTACAGTACTTGGGGGCAGAGGAGGAAAGCATTTTTCCATACCTTGCTATGTAGAGGTGACACATATGCTTCAGCTGTTACTGTCTTGATGATTCACTTTATTCCAAAGGTTAATACAGTTTCTGAATGTCATTGACTCTATAGCATGCATGAATTTATGATAAAATTACTGGTCAATATATTATGCCTTTCCATTTTTTACTTTATGTTGGATTTAGTGATAAAACAGAAGAACTACTTAGGATACTAATTAATAGAAGGTATATATTATACAAATTAATGGAAATTTTTTTCTTGAACTTAATTTTCATTGAAAAAAATACTGTTCAAATATCATGACAGTGTGTCAGCTATTAACAGAGGACAACTCTGTGAAGACCCTGCCCTGAAGTGACTCTCATAAAACAAATTCCAAAAATACCTCTGAAGTTCACAAGCTCTTTGTTGTTACTTAGGTCATTTCCCCACATGAAACTCACATGTCCATGTGCAAGTTTTACTTGAGAGGCCAATTAGCTTCTTAGAATTACTGTCTCATCAGATTAAGCCAAAGCAACATGAAAAAATCTCTGGGCAAATTACAAAAACTACTGGGTTACGTTAGTATGCAAAAAAATCTCCGGTACTTCAACACAAAACTAAATTTTTAGTATTCATCCATATTTACTCATGCCAAAAGCACAATTCAACTAATGATAATTCTTAAATATGCAAAACAGTCTCGAAATATTTATGTGGTGTTCATATTTTTATCAATAATATAATATATGCTTGTTTTGTTCAGGACCATGCTTTGGCCCAGGCAGAACTGCTAATTATTATTTTTACATAGCAATCCCATAATCAAGTATATACAAACAAAATTCCAGGTTATACACCTGTTAATCATTCAGTAACACTGTAAGTCATGGTCTTGGCTCTGTTGTGGGGAATAAGCTCCTCAATATTTTGATTACCAAAACTTCTTAACCAGCAGTAGGAAGTGATTTTTATTTGACATTATCCAAGGTACTCTATAATCTTTTCCCATCTATAAATCCTTTTCCGAAGGATTTGCTTGTGTTTGGCTGAATTGAGGTCTGTACTTTACATGATGGCACAGTTTTTCAGTCAATTACTTTAAAGTCAATAGATCTTTACTAACTTGAAGTTTGATGTTTGCCCTTCTGTTACAGATTTCAGATTCTCTGCAATGTGAAAATAATCATAGAATGTATTAATGATTCATTTCAAAGCATGGAAAACACTTTGCTTACACATTCACACAAGAAATCTTTGGAAAAACATTTACACTCAAAGTAAAACTTCAATATTTTCAGTTTTTGCCAGTTGTACTTTTTCTGGTATATCATCTATTATTCTGTAGAAAAAAAGAACAGCCTCTGAAATTGAAAATATATTCTCTGTATTCCCACTTACACTTTTCTGAGTGTGCCTGTGCTCAGGCATATATAAACATGCACATACCAGCTTAAAAATCTATGAGAAGAAAATTGTAAGCAACCACTAGAGATTTTAGTTTGCAATAATATACCTGGACAGGACTAATATTTTGCAAAAGGAGACAGAAGTTTTGTTTCTTTTGTGAACCTCTGTTCCATATACTGTAGGTGGAGCTTTGTGGTGGGTGAAGCTGAGTGCGATAAAGGCCAAATTCCCATCCAGCTGCTCCCTCACTCTCCTTCTCAACTGGACAGGGAAAAAAAGAAGGATGAAAGGCTTGTGGGTTAAGATAAAGACAAATCACTAACCAGCTACCATCACAGGCAAACCAGACCTGACTTGCAAAAATTTAGGCTAATTTATTGCCATTGAAAATAGATTTAAGTAGTGTGATACAAAAAAAACCTACAGCAACGCCTTTCATCACCCCTTTCCTTGACTCAACTCCTTCACTCCCATCTCCTCTACGCCCACAAGACAACATGAGGGATGATGGGAAGTTATGGACAGTGCCTAGAGGTTTCTCTGCTACTCCTTCCTTCTTGCATTTTTCCTCTACTTTGCCATGGGTTGCTCCCATAATACAGTTTCCTTCACAAAAAAACCTACTCTGGTATGGGTTTTCCAGTAGTTTCTGTTAGGAAAAATCTGTTCCAGCATGGTTTCCCACATGAACTGTAGGGGAATCTCTGTTCTGTTTCCTGGAGTACCTCCTCTCCCTCTGCTTCTTGACAATGGGAGAGAAGAAAAGCTCCTTCTCACTCTGTTATTCTATCCTTCTCTCTCCATCCTGCATTTTCTGCCCTTATATATTCCCAGAGGTGCTAACATCTTGGCTGAGTGGTGATCTGTTGGAGCCACTTGGAACTAGCTGTGTCTGCCACAATGCAGCCTCAGTCCATCCTCACAGAGTCTGCTCCTCCAGCATGCCTATGTCATCACCTGTGTCATCACTGTGCACATCCAGAACAGGGGTCCTGTGATGTCTTTCAGCTGGTAGGTCTGTAGCCTGAGACATTTTATCTCCCAGTGATTAGCTGTTATGACACAATCTGAAAAAATTTTTTATCTGATAGTCTGCCTGTCATGGAGTTCCTATCCTGTGTGGCAATGGCTACACAAGACTTTCAATCAACCTTCATAATGGAACTGAGGGAATTGCAACTACCTGAGAGACAGACTTTCGCGTGTTTTCCCATTTCACTGACCTCCTTTCTTCCTACCTTCCTGTAAGTAAAAGAAACATTAGTGTGAATCAAACCTACACATCTCCTGCCTTCCTTTCCTCTGAGTTTAACTCATTTGTGTTATTCTTGTTACTCTGTCTATGCAATATTAAATAAATAACAGAAGGAAGATTATTAGAGTATTATTCCAAGTGTTCTTATCTAAAATTGTTTTGCTTCCCATCTTCTTACTTTATTTGATTGTCTCAAGAATGTATAGCATCCTGTTGCATGTTCAAAATGCAATTAAAGCAATTTTAAAATTAGAGGTGATACACCCACAAATGCAGGAAATAACCTGTGTCTTCAAGGTAGAAGTCAGAGCATATGATAGTATACCACCAAATACAAAAAACTCTTTATGGAACAAGGACTTAGGACATTATCATTAGTCAAACAATTAAGATTTTGACAAAAGAACTAAGTGTGATATCTACTTGATTCTGTTCTGAGAGCTGCCAAGTTTCAATCATCCTTTAGGACATTCCCTTTAGTCTTGACCAGGAATGCAATTCTGAGTGTTTCTTGTGTTGTGACATTTATTGTACTGAATTATTACACTCTTTTCACGTGGTGACAATAAGCTAACAGGAATTCTGTCGATGGCTAGACTTTAAAATGCATGTTTCAGTATAGACAATAATATACCCTAGCCATTTCTGATAATACAGGTCTAAGATTTCTGTAATAAAAGTATCTATGTGGAGAATATATTTGTTTTAGGAATGGAGCAGCATACAAGATTCTTATGTTTAGTAAACTGGCATACGAAAGTGATCATAGCAGTCTACAGAACCACTGTAATCTCCTGCACACAGATGACTTAAAAAAGATCAGCTTGGTTGAGTTTATTATATGAAGTGGTCAACTGAATAAAGAAACTGTCAAGAATTCTACTACTCTTCTCCAATCAATAAGAATGGTTGATTAATATTAGCACAATTTTACAAATAATCCTGTTCAATTTCTTTTTATTCTGCTGTTATGTCATGATGGGAGCTGATTATTACAGTAAGTAGTAATTTTGCTTCCCATCATGATTTACCATTAATCTTATGATTACATACTTGGTTTCAATTATTAACCACAAAAGAAACCAACAATATATTATTTATGGTAATGGACATCAATTTGGATTTCAGGTGTGTTTTCCTTTTGGTAACTTTACTGTGATAGAAATTTAAAATATACCTCTTTGGCCAAGTATTCAAATTCATGGAATGACTAAATTTGTCCTAAAAAATTGGATGCCAGCTACTACAATTGAATAAATACACCAGGAAAACCATTATTACTCTTCGTCAGTATAGTGGGAAAGCTATGGACCAATAAGAAGAGTAAAGTCTCATTTTGAAACTTTTAATGTATGTAAAACAAGAATATACCTAATCATATTGCCTAGCTGTTAAATGCTCTGTTACTGATTGGACTTGTCTGAGTAAGATAAAAAGAAAGTCAGGGCAGTGAAATATAAATATGTAGAAAAATGATTTTCAGTGACAAGTCTACTAGACATTGGGTAAGACACTCAGCAAGACTAAAAAAGGGGCAGTTTGAGACACAAGGAAATCTGAGGGTTTGTAGGATCATTGTGCTCGTACTTCTCTTATCTGAGTTTGCAGAACAATCTGAAAATTTGCATCCCAGAGTGAATGAAGGAACCCGAACACAGTAATGAATATGCTAACAGTATTGTATCATTACAGGTGTAGGAAGGTTATGCCCATTTGAAACCTATTGAATAAAACATTGTACAGAAGTTACTAATCAAAATATTTTAATAGTATTATACACTTCTATTTTTAGTTTGTTGAAGTGCAGATGGGTCATGCATGCTCTGATTATACTTTGTGATAGACGCACAATTTCAGTTAAAGTTCCCTGACCTTGCTGTACACAGAAGTTATCCATAACCAAATTTACTCTGGATTAAATGTGGGTGACATAGGGAGATAAACATAGCTCAAGACTTGATCTTCTCTGCTAAAAAATGTCACTAGCAGAGGAATCATCACCAAAAAAGAAAATTTTTTTAAAAATCCATCATAACAGTTGCTATGTCTGGAGAAAGAAAGAATTTTAAAGTAAACGGGGTTTAAGTGATACAGGTGAAATTTATCTCCAAGGAGGGAAAACTTCTATAACGAGGTACCCCCATGAAGCCCAGGCAAGTACACCCTAGGACCCTAGATATCCCATTATCTGGATTGGCACTGGAGCCAGAACTGGTGATCTTTCCTTCTTTCTCCCTTTCTTCCTCTCTTTCTCTCTCCCTGTCTAATTTCCTTCTCTCTCTTACCTTTCACCCTGCCCATTATTCAAAACCCAGTACCATGGAGTACTTATGCTAGAAGATAACGGACTAACTTACACCAATTTCCATGCAATAATAAAAGTCTTTAAGTTCCTTTTGTGGACCCTTTGACTTTTTTCATTCCTATTCAAACACAAGCATCTGTGAATGTTGAGTGCTCCCTTCCTCTTAAGTGCAGTCTGTATTAATAGGAGCTTTGAAGGGTTATTGCTTCTCTCCTACCACTTCCTTATCACATAGTCTAAAGTTTCTTTCTCTCTTTCAAAACTGATTTGTATGTTTCCATTTTGTTTTGCCTCTGTCAATCCCTGCCCTTCATTATCCTGGTAGTACAAAAGTGAACGCAGTTGCTTTGTTGAGATTTCATTATTGTTGATAGTGTTTAAATGTCACTTCATAAAAACATCATTAAATGCTTTGAAAACAACAAAAAAATAACGTCAAACCAAAATAGAGCATCACCTGAAATAATTAAGTGGAAGAGCAAGTCAGTTTTCTCTGTTGTAAAGTGTCAACAGGTGGTGATTGATAATGGCCTCACTCATGAGGGTTCAGCAATATGGAAGTCAAAAGAGAGAATTGGAGCACAGCGACATTTAGGAAGATGGAAATGCAGACAAGTAGGAAAAAAAATCAGATACCACCTCAGCACTTTTATTTACTAGTTAACCAGTGACAGAGAAAGGCAAAATAGAACTTTATTAGAGGGGGAAAAACAAAGAAAAGTTGCTACTTTTTAAGAAGGCAAGCAGAACACTTTTCAGTCACTGACATAATTTATCCTTGTGTTTGCAGGTGTTGGAAAAGTTGCATAATTATGTGAAGTATACATATCAAATTATACTTTTAAGTTATTTTGAAGAGCAACCCCAACGTAAATTTTCACCAATTTTACTCAGTATTGTGCAGTATGTAGGCCACCTGTTTCCATTTAAAAGAGAACAGGAACCTTTTCTCCCTTATTTGTGAAGACAGGAAAGGACAAGAACAATATTATTCTATGTGAAAAACCCAAATTTTCACTCCTCTGTCCCTTCCACCCCCAACAGAAAGTAGAAGGACTCTGTAGCAAAGAGTGGAGGGCAAGATCATAGCTCTTAGCAATGTCAGTGGCTCATTATTGCTTTGCATTTATGTCCCAGTACCATCTAATTAGCTTGCTTTGTGATTTACTGACCTAGCTTCATTTGGCATTTTGCATCACAGAGAAATAGAGGCCCCAGTGCTTTTCTGCAACTGGGGGCAGCAGCCTGTCATCTACACAGGCTTTATTACAGAGGAAGGCAGAACCTTCCATGCATCAGAGGACATTATTAGAGAGGTTTGGTTATTTTAAAGCCGTCTACATTGTAACAGATATTATCACATGTGAGGCAAAAAAAAAAAAAAAGGGAAAGGAAAAAAGATAGAATTAAAAAGCTAAATCATCCAGTGTTGAGGTGGGGAAGCTTAGCTATTACGCTGTCCATGCAGTCTTGTAATTCAGAGGTTACAGTCCAGTCTTTGTCCGTTTGCTTAAATGATGAAATCATAACAGTGAAATCATAACAGGTAGGTATAAATCCATGGGAGTTTCTACATGAGAAAGAACAATGTAAGGAAATATCTAAGAAGGATATAAACTACAAAGTAATTAGCAACCACGCTTTTTGTTTCTTTCATTTTCATCAGCTATGGTCTCATCCTAGCAAAACCAACCATCACAGAATCACAGAATCACAGAATCACAGAATCGCAGTTGGGTTAGAAGGGGACCTTGACAAGCATCTAGTTCCAACTCTCTGCCATGGGAAGGGGCACCTTCAACTAGACCAGGTTACTTAGAGCCACATCCAACCTGCCCTTAAACAATTCCAGGGATGGGGCACCCACAAGTTCTCTGGGCAACCTGTGTCTCACCATCCTCACAGTAAAGAATTTTTGCCTGATATCTAATCTAAAGCTATTCTCTTTCAGTTTGCACCCATTCCCCTTGTCCTGTTATTACAAGCTCTTGCAAACAGTCTTTCTCCATCTTCCTGTCAGTTCCCTTCGGGTACTGGAAGACTACAATTAGGTCACCCCAAAGACTTGTCTTTAATAGGCTTATAATACCAATCTCTCAGCCTTTCCTAATAGGAGAGGTGCCCCATCCATCTTTCTGCACACAAAAACATTGTCTTTCATTTTGCCTAGACTAAATACATCTTCCAAGTCTCTTCAAAAGTGCTTTATTAAAAATATTAAATAGACAATAACATGAACAAATATTTAATAGATAAAAATTACATAAGTCTTAATAAATATTGGTATTCCAGCTGTATATGACCCCTTGTCATGGTATAGGAATGGTATTCTCCAATTTAGTATTCCCACTGAAACCACTCCAAACCATACACCACTAGGTCACTCTCCCCTTCCCTTCCCCCTGCAGCAAGTTGGAGAGAAGAATTGAAGGCACAAAAGGTAAAGATCATGGGTTGAGATAGGAACAATTAACTGGAAAGAACAATATGATAAGACAACAATATTAATGTCAGAGTGTACAAGAAAAGAAACTCTACTGCTCACCCTGTGGAAATATCCAGAAACACCCTACCACTCCCTCTTCTACCCTACTCCAACCAGAAGGAGAGCCCTCCCTCTGTTCCCAGAAAATTATAACAGGTGATACAGAATAACCTCCATGTTCTGGCCATGCCCCTCCTGCCTACTACAAAAATTAACGCTGGGAGTGGGACATCCCTTAAACCAAAGTTCCACGTAAAGAGTTCTGAACATGGTACTTCTTTGTAACAGGCCTTTAATCCTCTAAGATAAGAAATAGGAATTTACAAAAAAAAAAGAAAGGAAGCCGGGTCGTAATGGGACAGTTACCAAGAGTGTGATAAACAAAGATGACAGAGTGCTGGGGGTAAAATTCTGACCTTATTGAAGTCAGTGAAAAAGCTCTCATTAACTTCTGCAGATTGAGGATTTCCCTCCAGCTGTTTAACCATTACAGTGTTTTGTAGTCATCATCACATCAGTATAATCATTTCCAAAATAGGTCTTTTTGAAGCTAAAGTAACTTTGGGTGATGGGATCTGTAGAATTTAAGGGATTTTGTTTTAATTAAGATGCAAACTGTATAAGAAAAATGCAGCAAGTGATGTGTTTTGTTTGCCATTTTTTTGATACCTATAACAGCAGAGAAAATGAACATGCACTGAAGAGAAGATTCATGTGTTATCCTGTATTATATCCCTCTGAGAGAAAAAAACAAACCTGTTTCCCTCCTCTCTTGCATGGTGATAATTGTCCATCCGTCCCCTTTTCACTGATATTGGTATCAGATATCCTGATCTCCAGATAGTCCTGACTGGGAGCCTCATCTATGGGGCTGTAGGACCTCAACTGCAGTGTATGGTCCCAGATTTCTCTATTCTGGAATGTAATTGAGAGGAGTTTTTCTACATCCTGGCCTTCCTTGCATGTAGGGTCATGTCCCATTTGAGTACATATATGGGGCTTCTTTTAATTGAAACTAAGACATCAGAAAAAATGGCTGGCTGGTAATCAAGTGTTGGCCAATGTCAGCTCAATAGAGGGTCATCAAATGGCTCAGAGATGCTCTATTTAACCAAGGCACAGTCTTTTTCATTTTGTTACACAGAAAATAAACTGTTTATATGAACTGTCATGGTGGTAAATGGTAATATTAGAAATATTTATTCTTAAATCATTCTCCTAAGGAAATTAGTACTATTTCTCTTTCTTTATTCTCTCACTTGCAAAAACCCTTTTTTATAATTGGACCGCTCCAAGCAAGTTTCACAAAGGAGTAGATATCTGAAAAAGATCATGTTTCAGTGAATTTTTGAGAAAAATTAAGAGATGGGTAAAGATAGAGAATCTATTAACGTCTTCCCTAAGAGACAGCTGGGAATTGACCAGCTGTGCTCCTTGCTAGCCAGACACAACAGCTGTAGCTCTCAACCAGATGTGAATGTGCTTTCATTTGCCCAATTAGCAGCAGACACAAAAAGAAACTCAGATTACTGTTTGAGGGCTTATGAGACCTCATATGAAAAGAGATTGGACTATTGTAACACATGCCAGAGACATGAAATGGAAATGAAAGCATTTTGGGTTTGGTGCAGCTAAGGAAGCCAGAGAAGACCACAAAAAGTTTTCTTTCAAATGAACTAACAAGGGGTCTGTCAGTAGTGGAGTAAAAATCTTTACAGAGACAGGACACAGATCCTCAAGGAAAAAGGTTTTATTGGTCATTATGAGAAAACTGCTCTGAATGATGGTAGCTGCCAGAGCTTGTTTAAATACTGTACAAGGCAAACAAAAAAGATAATTTCCTTCACCCAGGCTGTACAGGTCAAACAGTTTGAAATGGAATATTAGCAGAACATTTGCAATTTTTTCCAAATCTGTTTATTGGTAAATATTATTGATAGATTTACAAGTGATTATCTCGAGTGATAATTTGTCTCAATTGCATGATTGAGCACTGACCACTTAGCCCTTATTGCAGGAAAGGGAAAGACACCGTTCGGTGCTTGTGCATCTCCATTCCATGAAATTTTTAATGAGTGATTCGTTTTTGTGTGATCAGTAACCTCAGTTTTTACCTGATAGTTCACTTTATCAGTGGGTTCCTAATGAGAGGTCTGTTGCTGATGCCTTAGAGTGACTCTAATAGGTAAAAAACTAATGTGTAGATGACAGGGTACAAATGAAGACACAAGAAAAGTGAGGACAATGTTTACAAATAGTTGTAGTGAGACAAAATTAATCTTTAATGATCGATTTCAAATTAAAGTGCTAAATGGCTGATTGTTAAATAGTACTGAAACATTCAAGTAACTTTGTAAACTAATAAAATGCAGTTTTTAGAAAATCATATTGATTTTATGATGAAAAAACCACTTACTGTGTTGGATAATTTATATGAAAGTAAAATCATGCTTGAGTTGGAAATCTATTAGATGTTGGTAGTAACAAATCCAGCTCTTTTTGATTACCACTGTTACTATTTATGCCAGATAAAAACTTATTTCAGAATATATTGTATACATCTTTTTTAATTTCCCTATGTACAGGAGGAACTATGACTGCTGGAACTGTTAACTTACGAAGATATTTAACAATGTTTCTATTTCATCAACCAATAATTTTCAGACATCATAGAAAGTGAGCCTCTGTCTTCATCCCCTTACAATAAAAGGTTGAGTGGAAACATATGCAAAACAAAATGTAGCAGCCAGCTCCTTTGTACCACAGAGCATATTAAGGCATTTTCACATTGTTCAGGAGATGTTCAGAAGATACATATTTTTTCTAGTACAGACTAACTCTTAAGGATAACCTCCCATGAGGCTTTTCCATGAGCTTTTCAGCTCAGACTGACATTTTATGCACATCTAAATCTTTTAATTACCAGATGTCATTTTATTCAACATAATAGTAAATTTATATCAGATAGTTTAAAATCTCATGCAAAGGTAAGGGTTGTTACAATATATGTAACAAAATCTAGCTTCAAGGGGAATGATCATATTATTTTCAAGACAACTTGCAGAGCAGACTTTGGAAAAAAATATTTTAAAAAAACATTTAGTCTTAAAATAATTTTAAACAGAAGACCATAAAGAGAAAAAGAATGTACAAATATCCGGAGAAATTAATACAAACATAAAGTAAAATATTCAGGATATTATAACGATTCTTGTAGAAATTTATTTCTATGAATAAATTAAAGGGAATGCTTAAGTAATCTTCATGCCTCTCTTATGCGTACACAAGAATGTAAACAAATCTAAAACATGTAGGAGGCACTTTGAACTAAACTGAAGCACAGTGGGAAATTAAACTGCGGATGTTTAAAGAAGATGAGAATAAAACAGAAGAGGGTAGTGTAGTTTTTAATAAAAAAGAAATTTAGAGGAAAACAAACAAATATCAAGTCTCAAAATATGATAATTAAGAGTATGATCCTTCAGAGCTCATCATCCTATATTTCAAAAATCAGGCCTTCAGGAATAGAGTTCTTCATAGCAAATATAGTGTGATCCCCATCTAATATACTAAGAATGGAGCAAGCCTTTTTTCAGGTTGAGTGTCTAGTGGGAGGATAAAATTCTCTACCAGATGCCATCCCTGCTAAACCAGATGAAAGGGCCACAGTTGCCTAAAGGGATATGAGTACCCCAGGTCCAAATTGAATCTCAGCACCTGTAAATGTCTTCCACAACTCTCTTCTTAAATGCAGGTGTTGGGAGTTTGTCCAGAATGGCCTGAGATCCTTCAGAAAGGAGAGCAAGGATCAAGAAAGCTATTCTCCTCAGTAGTGTGCTTCCCTCTCGGGGTTACAATAACAAGAGGAGACTTAAAGGCCATGTTCATGTTGGTAAATGAATGACAGTTTATTCCTTGTCTCTGTTTAGGAGTACTTCACACAGATGCCCGTAAGACAAGTCAGAGTTAAAGGGGCTAGTCTTCAGGATGAAGTGTATAAACGGTGCCATTTTTCTCCTAGACCAGGGATCAGTTTCTTTTTCTCTCTTATTTAGCAGCTAGAGGTATTCAATATTAGAAGCAGGACTGGATCGACAGTCTTATGCACTGCACTATGAATTGTTGCCTGGAATCACCATGTGCATGCTAACTAATCTATATGCACAGATGTCCCAGATGAAAGCAAAAAAGTTGATCTTACTCTAAAAATCCTACAGAGAAGCCTGCTTAGAGCTTGATCATAAGCTTATGGAAGCCAAAGGTAAAACTTTTCAACTGTGTATAGAGTAAAATGTATTAGGTTCTTCTGTAGGTGGAGAAATAGAAATTCCTTTCTAAGGAATTTCTAAAGAACAGGATCGTTATGCAGCAACATAAGTATAAGCAGCAGCTGTAGGCTCTTTAAAAGTAAACCCAGAAAGGAACATACTTCAGGACTAACACAGAAATGAGTGCAAACTGCAAAGGAAGCTCAAGAAAAGCCTAGATGTCACATCTCTGTGACTGAACCCTCAGGGCAGCTGGGCAATCAAGACATTTGCTCAAAATGGCTCCTTCCTGGAGACACCTACTGTCAAGGTGAAGATGACACTCAGGCAAGATTCTGCCTACTGTTGCCAAATCTGTCAATAACTGATGAGTAGTCCTGGAGTCTACCACTGAAAAGAGACTTGTTACACAAACAAAGTGGCCAAAAAATATTGGTGCCCAAGGATACTACTGAATTCCAGACACAGTTAAGAGTCCAGGAAATTTAAGGAAGCTACCTAGGAAAAACAGATGGGCAAAGTAATAAATAATGCCCCTGCAATAAGTATTTATTTTTAATTTAAATTCTGAAGTGCAAAAATAAATAAATAAAATACAGCAAAAAATTATTTATTTAAAAGAAAGAAAGAAAGAAAGAAAGAAAGAAAGAGAGAAATAACAGCATTCTTTAGAGAAAACATAGTGAGTTTAATATATATTGTTTTGTATATAAAAAGCCAGATTATTAAATCTGTGACTATAGAAATAGTTTATATGAAAATTATGCTTATACTCAAATATTTATATTTTATTGTAAAGACCATTAAAAAGTTAGCAATAAAGGGATAAAATCTTGTCTAATTTCCTTAATTCAAAGACTGTATTCCAGTGATGTTCTCAGGATGTCTGCAGATGGGTACTTTGGCGTAAATACAAGTTCTGCAACAGGGGAACAAAATCTTGATATAAACTTCAATGATTATCTATTGGTATTATAAAGTCATATTATAAAAACCAATAGGACATTCTAATTATGAAGTAATTCTAATTTATGTATGGGAAACATTTACTCTTCAATCATTCTATTCTATTAAAAATTAAGCTATCTGATGTATAACTAAGTTGGTCTGTTGACCTCTGTCTGACTCATTTGTCATTTGACACTCTTTTAACATGTCCCAGTTACTTAACCGTAACTAAAGTCAATCTGTTCTTATATTTTCTATCATTTTTATTATGCTTTGTTAAGCTGCTATCTGTATTGATGTAAAGTTATTTTTAAGGTAACCTTACACTGGCTAATACTCTGAGAGCTACCAGATGAGCTATAGCTATATGATAGATCTTTAGGTTATCAGGGATTGTGGTCCATCTAAGGATAGCAGCTGAACACAAGAATCGAGAGGAAAGGAGTATTCTTTCATGTTCTGAAACTTTACCATTCCTGATTGTCACATGAAAGGGGGACTTCCTTGAACCCTTTATGTTTGATCAGTCTGCCAACACCCCAGGAAAGCGGACACCCTTATGCCCGACCAGTCTGTCACCGTCCCATTATTGGGACTCCACTGATCAGTCTGCTGTATTGGAGTGCAGTTCAACTAACTTGTTCTGGGACATATGCCAACAGCATATCACAGTCAAATCCTTTAGAGAGGGACCCCCACCCGGATCTCTTCAATTTTAGTTGAGTATGTCATCTGCTGCTGATGACTGCTGTCGCCCTTGAAATACTCAGACTAAACAGTTAAGGGAATAACACACTTTATTAATAAACAGACTGATAATAGAAAACTGTGACAGGTTAAGGTTCAAAGACTGCTGATCATTAAATCTGACTGCAAAACTATATTTGAAATAATATACAGACAAGCTCTAATCACCAATGAAAGCTAGCTCAAGACCATCATTCAGCACACATAGAGTATGGTTCTTAGCCGACAGGCATCACTATGGGGGAGAAGACAAGTTCAGTGCACCAAGCAATCCCAGAAGTTACAACAGAGTCTTCTCCAAGTTTTCCCCATCTCTAACTCAATTTGTACTATTTCTTTACATTTAAGTGGAGCTTGAGTGACTTTAGTCATACACACTATTGTTACTGAATGGTGTAAAATTCTGTTGCTTCTCTCTTAAAGATATAGTTGATAAAATATACAGATCTTGCTCAGTGAGGGGTGGTTGTACCTGGTTGTACCTTGGAGGTTGGTGACTTTGGGTTGGAGGTGTGCGTTAGTGTTATAATGAGATTATAGTGAAACAAATTCATCAATTTGCTGGCTTGACAGCAAGACATGTTCTTCTATCTCCCTTTCTGTGAGGTTTATCAGCTACAGGGTACCATTGAGTTCCTATCCCTGCAAAAATTTCAACACAGCCTGGCCACAGTGTGTTCACTCTCCTCTACCCTCCATTTAACCCTGCTTAACATGTACTTAAGATTGCAGGCTGTGTGTGGAGAATCATCGTGAAATAGATTCTGTGCATGCCAACCGTGTTCCATCCAGGAAGCAGCAACTGCATTTCACCCTATAATTTCTGAACTGTTACAACCTCTGTTATAATGTGAATATAACATCCCAATTTTCTCTAATTTTACTGCCAGTCATCTTCCCACACTGTTGCAGTCTTGCAGCAAAAGATGTACCAAGGATGCTGAAAGATACCTCATTTCCCGGCATTTGGCTGAAGATATCTGACAAATGCATGTTGGGATCAAGTATTCACAAGCAACCATGGAGAAGAAAACACTCAAACGAAATCTTGAAGGAATAAGAAAGGTTGCAAAGTTGGCAGGACAAATATTCCTCTAGTGAACAAGGAACTACAAGGCCATTGCCCAAAGTCAGGATCCTTAAACCAAACCTTTTTTTCAAGTAAAGAGGCAGTACATATTTTTTACAAAAAGCAATTCAGCACATTGCCAGGCAAAGGAAATCAGCTTCTTCAAAATTCTGGCAAGAGTTGTCTCCTTTAGCTATTAGTTTGCTAGACAAAGGGAAGAAAAATACTGAGATTCCTCTCCTAACGACTTAAAATCCAATGGAAATTTCATCACCTGCTTTTTCCTCCCCACAGTCACTCCTTCTCCCCTGGATGCAGCTGTGTGATCAATGAAAGCTTCACAAAAAGTGACCTTATCCTCCACAGACACTGCTGAGTGCAAGGCCCTTGCTAACACTGGCCCACACAACACAACAGGCAGTAAAGTAACTGCCAATCCCAAACTCAGAACATAAATCTTGTTTAAAGACTATGGGAAAAGCATGGCTTTGGGCAGCTCAGAAGCTAAATGCTGAGGTGTTGGCTGAAATCACAGTATCTCCTCCCACATGAAAGGACAAGAACAGCCTGCACTATACACCCACTCAACACTAGCTCCAGAAACGATGCCAGAAGAAAACCAATTATCAGAGACACATGCTGGCTAAAGGCAGTGAACTGCAAGGCATAAGACTGCAGATGAGGCTGTGAGGGAAATGTAATCATCAGTTATGTATTTATGAAATGCGGCTCAGTGATTTTGCTCAATATATGCCTGATCACTGAGTAGCATAGCAAAAAAATCTGTCACAACCAAAGGGTGCAGTGCTGCAGTGCAATGTATGTGAAACCATTGCCTGCAACAGCATTGCTTAATGTTAACAATAAGAGTCTTGGCTGTAATGTTGTAAATCAAATGCTACTGAAGCCTTGTAATAGATCAAGTTCAAGCAGCATAACAAAATAAAAAAAAAAAAAAACCAACCAGCTTTTTTTCAGTTTGGAGAAAAGAATTCTTTGTTTTCAAATAATGTCATGGTTTAGCTATTTGGTGTGTGGGTTAATGGAGAAAGGGGCAAGTGTATACCACATCCTGTAGGTGAGAACACTATCACTTATCAGTCTTGATCACAGAAGAGTTTCAGCACACTCCCAGCACTGTAGTGATAACGTGGTGGATGCAGAGTCTTTAGCAGCTGAGTGTCAGAATTCACCACGGACATGTCATAAAAATTACTTAGGGTTCAGGGGCAGAAAAGTCAAACAGCAAATATCAAGCACAACAATAGGAGATACATAGTAATTCAGGGTTAAAGTGCAGGCAGTGGGTTAGCTGAGCTTTTACTTCTTTCCATCATTTTTTCCATAATCTCCAATTGCCAAAAGTGTGATCCCTCTCAAATAATAGGGGGAAAGCAAAAGTCCTGTAAATCCCTCCCCATCTGTTTCTTTTCCTAAGTCTACATCTAGTCCTGCTCTGTCAGTTACTTTATGGATGAGTTCCTGTATATAGTCCACATATTCCCTTTGGGAAAACAACCGAAAAACAAACCACACTTAGATATTTCGTGATGAATCAATGAGAGAGGAACTTTTCATAACTATAAAGCTGAATGCCAGAGGATTCTCTCATTTCACTAAGTGCAAAGTACATGAACGGGGCATAACAGAAGCATTCTACTCCGGACAGCATAATGGGTAACACCAATAAAATTGAACAATGCAAGCACTATCACATGGTAGCAAAGTGGATATCCATCAAGATTGCCACATGCAAACTGTGATTTCAAGTTTTTTAAAAATTCCTGAGAGAGGACTTTGATGCTACTTTTCTCCACTCTGTGGATAAAATGTCACAAGTGTGCTACCACATGCTCTAACCACATCTTCTGGCAGCTGTGTTGGCAAATTTCTAAAGACATGGAAAATAACATCTTTCTCCAAATTACATGCTGTGGGAAGTAATAGTCAGGGCAGCATATGAAATGTGAAGCATGGAAATTGAGCCATCCACACTGGTGTTCAGTGTCAAATCCCTAAAGGTATGCTGTGTGTCTCATAGCAGAAATAAAATATGTCTCCTGTCCCCAAGAGGTTATAATCCAAATTACAAAAGAGTTACTGGACTAAAAGAATAAAAAAAATGAGTAAAACATACAAAACATCTGTATCTCTGTGTCAATTGTTATATATGTGTATAAATATTTGTATAAAAAACTAATTTCACTTATTAACCTCCTCGCCACCTCCTTCATCTGTTTTATTTTCTTACTTATCTCCTGTAAACCTTGGCGTTCTGCAGAAATGAGTTTTCAGGTTTTATTTATATATGCCATTTAGGTTTATCTGTTGATATATGAATATATAGAAGCTATGTGCATATGCCTTTTATGAGCTTACATATAAAACAAGGTTAAAACAGGGAATGACCTTAGTTTAGAGCCAATTCTTAGATATTAAAATATATAGAAAAATTAGGGGCATGCAAGTATTTCAGTATCTGATTTATTTAGAGGTATGAATATTATTATGTATTAATATTTAGCCTTAAAAATATGAATAGACAGATCAGGGGAAGAAAACAGCTAAAGATAAAGCTAAATAGAATAAACCTTTAGATTATACAAGAAAGAGTAATAGAACTGGAAAGGAAAAAAAAATGTGTCTTGGGAAAAATGAGAAGTGTTTGGAGACTAAAGTGATGTATTCACTAGAATTACATAACGATCTGTGCCTAAAGTGTTCCTCTATCAATATTTTCAATTAAGACACTTTATTTGTTGCAATAAAGAAAACATCTTTCCCTTATTTATTCTGGAAATTTTCTAAGTCGTAGAACTGAAATTAAATGCCTTTCATCAACATTATATGGTGTTTTGCTATAATTAAAACTGTAAAGAATAATTATATGACAGCTTTGGATATAGAAAAAAATAGACAAAGATGTTAATAGATAATACACAGAAATAGACTATATGCCTAGTCATTTCCAGTCATTACCAGGGGGGAAAAAATCTTAATATCAACTGGTCATTTAAAAATGCTATTGAAAACATTTTTTATGCCATTGTGAGCAAAGGACTCAAAAAAGAAAAGGAGCAAAAGTGCCTTCATTTGCCTGTTTCCAGCAGTGAAGACAAGCTGCAGTATAAAAATACCTCTTGTTACCAGCTGCATGGAAATACTGTGTCATCTTGGATTCAGTCATCCTCGATTATACTAGTTAGGTGCTGAAAACTCATTGGATTTCAATAGCAACTGACAAAATCAAATAACATCACCTGCTCCTTCAGCTCTAGCAATTTCAGTGTGCTCTCAACTGAACCTAGAACTTCAGTTTAATCATGCTTGCCATTTGGAGTGATCAGAAAACAGGTATATATTTGAAACTACGGGCCACTTAAATGTAAGGATTGTAGACTTCACTCATCCTTTCAGTCTGAAGGGAAAAAAAAAAGTGTAGGCAAATAGAAGGCCAGTTGAGATGTCCTGTGTTTTATGTTGGATAAACCAAGTTGGCTTCTTAATTAGAAAGGAGCAGAAAGAAAAGTCTTTCTAAATTCTGAAGTAGGAACCTGCCTACTGTTGCTAAGATTTTAATTGCTGATGACTGGTGCTTTCTACTGATCCCATTACCTGATTAATGGTTATTATTATTATTTGTTACTTGCAAAGTGCCTGAGGTGCTGAAGGTACTTCAAAGAGAAAATAAATGATGCGGTCTCTTCCCCAAGGAGCCTACAGTCTTACAATATGAAAGATGACACAATAAGTGAGAGCAATAAAAAGCAGCGGCAATAGAGTGAGAATAATTACATGGTTACTTAGGTTCATTTTATACACAACTTGATGGTACTGCTGTTTGCTTGATTTGTTTCTGCTTTTTTGAGTGGAAAGGAGTATATGGGTATAAGAGCATAGGGGAAATAAAACAGATTAGAGAAGTAAGGTCTTTTAACTCTGTGTGTGAACGTGCGTGAACACGTGTGTATCTCTGTGTGTAGAGGGTGACGCGTACAGTAAAACAGAAAGGTAGATTAGATTGTAGCAGCTATAGAGAGAGAAAACAGGTGAGATAGATTGTGAGAATGAAGATTGAAATAAAAAAAGATGAAGAAATAACAAAATGGAGTTCACTGCCTTCTCTAAGTATCTTCAGTGAGTGAACATATTGCATGGCCAAATGAATTGAACAGAAAGTCGGGATGGAGCCCTGTCTCTGATCTGGAAAGAGGCTTTTGGATAAGATGAAAGGTAGGCATAACATCCATTTGTGGATTTAAGGCTGGTTTAAGATGCAAGTAACAGTTCCTCTAAAGAACAACAGTCAAGGAGCACCAGAATTCATAACCTTCTGCTTACAGTTCTTTCCCTTTTTTGTGAAATTTCAGCATGCTGTTAGTTACTCTAGGAGAGGTAGCTTATTCAGCTGGACACTGTATCTTCTCCATTACACTTACTGACTTTCAAGTGAATATCTTCCTTGAATTTTTTTCAGTCCATTTTGGCTTCTTGCCTCCTGTAGCAGTAAATTTCATATCACATACCTATGTTGCAAGAAAATTTTGTTTGTTTTTAAACACTGCTGATGTAGTAAACAGTAAGGCCATCCAAGTGCTCCATTCAGGCTCAGCTCTGGTGCTCCATCTAGGTATCATAGAATCTCAGAATCGTATGAAAAGAGCTGTAATATCACTAAGTAAAAACATTAACCAGCATCAGAATGTTCACCCCTAAGTCATATCCCCAGCTGCCACATCCACACTTTTAAATACTTCCATCTAAGGCCATTTGAAATGCCTCAGCTTATTCCACATAGCTGCTGCTCCACACCTTGTCTCAGATGTCCTAGGGTTTCTTAAATTGCACCACTCTTATGTGTGGGTTAGGAATGGCACTCCTAAAGGCTTTTGCCTTAGAAGCTCTCTAAGATCCATTCACTGTACTGGTTAAGTCCCTACCATGGCAACTTACACAACTAGCTTATGTACAGAAGTTTACATATAAACACCTAAGTATAGGTGCTCTGAACTTCAATGCTATCTTGCAGGGTTCCTTTACTGCCTAAATTTAGGCCTTCAAAGTATGGCACAAGATCCCACTTTACATAGCTCACTTTTAAAAGGCAAATTTCAGTAAAGCAAATTTTACCTGCAGTACCAGCTCTCAGTGTTACTAATTATTGTGTATAATTTACGTTTGTAATTAAATTACAGTATGAAATAAAAAGCTATTAAAACATAACTTGAAAATCCTACTTATTAGCAAGTATGTTCAAAATTTACTAATTAGTGTTTTAACTTATGGTAAAAAAATAAATAATTCATGTGAAAATAATTTTTCATTATAAAAGATAGTAATCATGTTTTTTAATTAGGGATGGGACTGAATCATAAAGCTTCACTTCAACTTTTCTTTCAGAATGGGAATGCTCCCAAAATTTGATAGCATTTTAGGTTTTATCTAATTTGTAGCCAATTTTGCATCATTTTCTCTACTTAAGATCATTCTTTTTGAGGCACTAGAGTTTGCAAAAGTATTTTTTTCACATTGTCTCTTCAGGCACTGATTTTTACTCACTGAAATATTTCACAAAACAATAGTTTACTTTAAACAACATCAGAGACTTTACCAGGATTTGATTTCTTGAACTATCAAGTCAAGTGTACATACTATAATCCATTTCATAAACTGAAAAAGTTTCACATGTGAATTTTTCCCCGTCTAACTATTCTTCTGGTCATGGAAACCCTGTTCAGAGTATTTCAGATAAAATCTCATCTGTGTATTTAATAAGTTCTGCATATTTCTCTGTTCCTACCACCTTATTCAATACATCCTGTTTTCATTTGCCATGTTCATTGTCACATCTGATGGCAGTCAACCAAGGTAGTATTCTCTTGACTGCAAGAAGACTGCATTTTATTTTTTTTTTAAATGCTTAGGTAGAAGTTTGCTCTTCCTTCAGAGAGGGAGGAAAGTCTCAGCCTGCAATTCATCTCATCCCAAGGCAGATGCCTAAAACTGGTTAAAGTACTCACATCCTAAGAGTGCCCATTTCTCTTTGCTGACTGCAAAAGGAGTTTGGGATGATCAATTCTGGTATAAATGTCTAAAATGTGCCATCCAGAAGTTGAAATAAATTTCATTCTGTACTAGGAGATGGGTGGCTTGAATCTTTTCTCCTTTTGTTCTTTTTCAATTGAAAATCTCATAATTTGTAAGTGAAATCCAGTTTTCAGTTAATTTTGAGTTCATGCTCCTAAATTTAATCTGATTTACTCCTCAAGATTATTCACATTTTTCTGGTGCATTTCATTAGTCCTCTGTTTTCACAATGGTTTCTAAACTTAGAGTTGTCAGGAGACATAATTCAATAAAAAGTAAAAATAAAAATAATAATCCCCCCCACATATAAAAGCATTAAACAATAGCTGTCTTCCTCTTGTCAAATATTCCAAAGTTAGCCTCATTCAATTCTGATAGTTTCCTCTCTGTCATTATACATGGAGAAAAACATCTCAAACAATTCTTTAAATAATCAATTACCCTAGTACAAATCTTCATTTTCTTCACACAGGCTGATAATTTCCATCTGGTACTGCTTCTATTGAAGTCCAGATACATGAATCCTAATACAATTCTCTTGTCTAGAAAATAACTTATCAAAAAGAATGAGCTATCTTATTCTATTGCTTTAACATTTTTCAACAAACTTTAGCAAATCCATGCTGCATTAAATCCCATTTTTAGTTTCCTTTTTTATTTCAAAGACTATAGAAACATAAAAATGGTAAGAATCCTAACAGGCTAAAGTGAAACTAGGCAATATAATGAGAGTTTTATAATCACAGATACATATTTTTTCTTTAATTTTCCAAATAGGCAAGGTTATTCCCACTGGAGCTTAACACTGCTCTTACCTGATATTTTCAGCTAGAAACATAGTATCATTATTTTTTGGTATCAAAGAACAAAGGAAATAATGTTTCAATCTTTCATACTTTTCTTCTTGGTGCTATTATTCTATCAGCTTTGATATTTTTCTAACCTTTGTATTATTTTTGACCATGCATTAGTTCATGGATTTGTCTGTCATCACTACATGGTTTATCTTCTACTTTCATGACTATACACCTGCTGAAAACTTAAACAATACCTTTATCTCTAATCCTTTTTAACTTTGCAGCTGCTTTCTTTATAGCCTTCTATAATTTCACAACATCTAGATTTCAGAACATACGTATTCTTATATGAATCAACTCTCTTGGTTGCCCATTTGTTTCAAAATCAATTGAAATGTTTCTTCTTTTCAATTCTGTATATGAAATTCCTAACAGATCCAAATTTAGTATCATGCCCTCCCTCTATTATTCTTCAGGATTTATTTAACACTTTGTAAGTACTCATTAATTCTAGCTTTACTTTATTCAATAAAATAACATTTTCATGAAATAAATGTATTGCATAGTCAAATACAAAGTCCTGACTTTGATCGGCAAAGAGTAACCACAACTTTTTCCACCACCCAGGATTTTACTGACAAGGTACAGTTTGAAGTCTGCTTTCAGATCAGAGGAATCCACATCTCATTCCTTCTTAGCTGCCACTATGATTGCTGCCAGAGGCTCCTTTGATGTGTCAGTTGCTAACTCTCATACTTTCAGACTATTACTTTCAGTAAGATTTCAAATTATTTCCTGTAATCTCAATACTCCTTATCCACCAATAAGGATTGCTTGGTTTTTGCTTTCATTAGATTATAAATGATAAAAAAATAAATAATTTAGACATCTGAAACCCATTCTTAAATGCACTAAGGTTTCTAGAGCAGAAAATTTTTTTAATAATTTTATCTATGTCCCATTTGGCTGACTGCTGTATTAACATAATGTCATTGGGTGTCATTCACCTACCCTACCTTAGGAATCCACAAGATGTCTAAACATCACTGCAGACGAGGCACATGCATTTAGTCACAGTTCAGTTCTCCAGTACCAGAGACTTGATTCTCTTATCCATCTTCACTGTGGATTGCATGAACCTTTTCCTGAGGAACACACACTTTGATTAGTATCCATATTGAGAAACCAGCTCATAACAAGCATTCTTGGAAAGAGGCTGCAATATGTTCTCTAAGCACAACCCAGATAAGGCTAATGTCTGTATCACCCCTTGACTACTCTCATAGTTTTGGATGGGCAGTTGTTACCCGGATTGTGAGGGGGATCATCACATGCAGAGAGAGTTTGACAGAGATTTTATCTCTGACTGAGGAAAAGAGTCATCAGGGAAGAATTGAGTGCAAAGGCCAGAACTGGGACAGAATTACATATCCTGTGCACAGAATCTAGCATCTCATCTCCAAATTTGATCTGCATCACTCCAGAAGTACAATGGCCAACGTTGTCATGGCTTGTGTGCACAACTGTGAGAAATGTGTTGTGGTATATTTAGGAAATTCTGAGGGATATGGTTATACGACCTACAGTGATATTCAAGTCCTTAGAAGAATGTGTGCAAACACCAACTTCTAGTGACCTGGTATGGGAGCAAAATTATTAACTAACAACAGTACTTGCCAAGGATGTTAATGAATTTAATGGAATTCCTCAAGGCTAAGAATTATCTGATGGTAATGAAGAAATAACCCCACACCACTGGCCAATGACCCAACTTGGGGATCACACGCATGTCCAGAGATACACCAAAGAGTGAGTACAGGATAGAGGATATCACAAAGCTGGTACATAGCCTACTTTGAGACTCTAATTTCAGACCTTACTGAATAAAGCTTTGGAAGTTAGACACAAATATGGATTTCATCAATGGCACCTTGTCTATGCCCTCTTGAACTTATTCCAATATTTTCTAATATGATTCAATTGTATGCCCTGAGTGAGTATCAGCAGAAGTCTGGTAAATGTGGAGGCAAGCAAGATTAATTGAAGAGAAAAACTTAGCTTCCTAAAAGACATGGATGATCACCTCAGGACAGATGATTTGTATTCATTTATTTTTCTGCACGAGGTGAAAATAATCTTAAGTCCACTGAAGGAAACAGAGCAACATTTTGAACAGTTTGAACTCTTCTGACACCAGATGTTTAATATTTCATAATTGTATCTAGTGTAGCTCTAAAATTTAGTCTTTAGCTAATCTAATTGCATTTAGACCCATAAAAATATTCAAAAATCACAAGAAACCTGATCAATAGGAGGAAACATATAATTAGTCTGGCCACTATATTTTTTTTTGTATTTTTGAAATGTAGGGAAATGATCTGTTTAGTTGTTGGCCAAGATTTGGAGTAGTTTAGATGTCTCATTGCCATTCTGCAATTCTGTCATTCTTACATTATTTAAGTAAATTCCAAACATGTATTTTTTTAGTGGCTTAGAGTTCTGTTACCACTGATTAAAAGTTAACTGCCTCAAATCAAAAGGCAATTTATGAGATTTTGTTACTGCACAATTTATCAACTTTTCTCTATCCCGCTGAGGCTGGTTTTGTAAAATCAGTGACATCAACATGATCAGTTACAAAATCCAACAACACTCTGTGGCATTTTAGTTAATTTCTCTATTAGGGAAATTTCTTTTTTTCCAGTCCCTAATGATGGGTTGACATTCAGTTATGATGTGACTACCTGTACCAGGAGAATTATTAATGAACATTTCATAAGTGTTGCTTGATATAATTTTGTTGGTGTTTAATTAGTCCAAAGTTAAATGATAAAATGAAGTTTGGAAGTTTAAGACTCTTTCTGAATTTGTAAAATTTCTACATAATCTATAATGCTAATTAAAATGTTTTTCCTATATGTGTGTTTTTATGTCTGACAACTTAAGCCTGACAGAGTCTACAATGGTTTTGACACTTAAATCCTTCTTTCCTCCTAGAAAATCTTCCTTGTTGATTCTCATGCTATGTATTGTTTACAAATTACCAGCAAATAGCACTTTCATCTGGTGTTCAATACTTCTGCAACATAACGGCTGCATGTTAATAGCAGGCTGTGGTTGTCAACGGCAACAACACAGCTTCTGCATTGAAAAGCAAGTACCATTTAGTGAGAGCAGACATACAGATCCCAGTTTGCTGGACTCCACCGTAAATTTTCCTATGGCAGGAGCTGAATAAACAATACCTCTTCTGCTGGGTGCCATAAGCAGCCAGTAGTCAAACAGATCACATGTAAAACTGAAATATCAGGGGCTTTGCTCCTTGGAATGAAGCAAAGGGCTGAGGAGGGGTCATCAGAACAGTTTGTCTCAGAGTCAGCTACCACAGCATTGAGACAGGCACCTGAAATCCTCGAGGTAGTAAGAGAAAAAAAAGGGTCATTCAGTTAATATTCACAAACAAACAAGCAAACAAATAAAAAAACTCATTGTCAAATCACCATTTTTTCTGAAGCCCATATAATTTCAATCATTTCTCCTTCGCTAGGAAACCATAGCAACTTTGAGCTCTGGTTTTGTTCTGCAGTGCAAATGCACAATTGGATTTAAAGTGATAGGATTGAATGTAGTTCAATGAAGAAGTAAGAAAATATTTCATTCCAGAGTCAACTGTATTGAAAGTTCAACTCCATTTTGTGATACACTGATATAATTTATTTATCTATTCAGTTTAAGCTATGTTTGCAAGGAAATTAACTCCACTTGGGATTCACGCATAAAAGTCAAAGGAGCTGACTGATGTCATTGCAAGGCCACTCTCAATTATTTTTGAAAGGCCATGGTGATCAGGTGAGATTCCTAAGGACTAGGACAAAGAAAATATCACTCCTATTTTCATGAAGGGCAAGAAGGAAGATCTGGGGAACTACAAGCCTAAGTCCTTCAGTAGATGATAGAGTAAATAAACCTGGAAAACCTTTCTAGACATACTGGAAACAATAAACATGGGTGATAGAGTAAATAAACCTGGAAAACCTTTCTAGACATACTGGAAACAATAAACAAGGGTTTACAAAGGGGCAATCATGCCTGGGCAGCCTGATAACCTTCCATGATGAAATTACTAGCTTGGTGGATGAATGCAGTGCACCAGAACGCAATGCAGATGGGCTGTCCTGCCCCAGGCTCGTGGAGCTCTGGGATAGGATGGGATTGGGCCAGCCAAGGCAGAGGAGGTTCTGGGATGGGATGGGCAGGGACAGCACAGGTGCACCCAGGGTGGAGACCTCACTGATCACCTCAGTCACAGTTCAGCGGAACGGTTTTTGCCGACTCCTGAGCACTGCCAGGCAACGCAAGGGAAACAGCACCAGGGAAAGGCCGGGAGGGAGGCTTGGGCCTGCTAGCGCCTTCCCTTCCAGAGCCGGTGAGGCCCTGGCTGCAGGATGAGGACAGCTGGATGGGCGGCGAGGTGCCCTGGCCTTGGGGGAAGCATGCCTGGGCTGTGCAGTGTGGGGTGGTCAGGCAAGACCTCTGGGGCTCCCATGGGAAGGGTAGGGTGTGTGCCTGGTGAGACACAGGAAGAGCTGCCATTCCTGGCCCCCGGTGTGCTGTACGCTGCAGCCCTGCAGAGGACAAAGGGACAGAAAGGTAGGGGAACACAAGGGTTGGTGCCATGGTACAGACCACAGAATCGTCTGAGCTGGAAGGCACCTGGAAGGATCCAGTCTCTGGCAGCCACTGGAAGATTCTGGAAGGCTCTCCACAGTTTTGGCAGTTGCCACAGCAGTTGCTACTGCAGTTGAAGGCTGCACTTCCAGCTCTTAAGGCAACTAAACCTCACCCTCTTGTTCTATTTCTCCAGCCCACACCAGCCGTACTGGTGAGGCCAGGGTTTGACCCCAAACCAGGGACCTGAGGAGGTGGTGTGCTGCACCTGGCCCAGTACTGGCAGCTGAAGAAAAGGCCAAACAGGGAATAATGCAAAGCTTCCAAATCCTGGAGGCACCTGCTTGGAGGAGCATTTCTGATAGTGGGATTAACCACAGCTGCGTCAGACTAGCTGGAAGGGTGAGGCAGGGATCTTACTGCGTAGAAATCAGCTTTGCAGGAATGACTTATGGATCCTGGTCTATAACAAGCTGATGGAGCAAAAAGCCAAGATAAAAAAAAAGGATTGGTATTTGACTGGATTTTTAACTACGGGGCTGGATTTAAAACCCAGACTTTTAGATTGGATTTTTAAATTTTAAATTTCCAGGTTGTTAGGGTTTTTTGAGATGTGGGAACACATCAATACGGAAAATGTACTTTTTTAGAAGGAACTGTAATAGAGTTAGGTGTACCACAGTGAAATACAAAGCTTTATCAGTTATTGGTTGGTAATGCTTTTGCTTTTCTTTTTGTTCTTTTACTGGTTTAGTTTCATTTCACTGTTTTTTGGTTTGCTGCTTTCAGATGATCACCAATCTGTAAATCAGAAACATTATATTTAATGCTGTACTGTGTAGCCTAGATCCAACAGGCCTTAGGATGCCCATGAAAATTGCTCTCAATATGAATTTTTGAACATTTCTGAAAAACAGAAGTAGGTATGTGTTATGTTGTCGTATGAAATATGGATACCTCTAAGGGGGGAAGGATAGAAGGTGTACCTCTTTGGTGTTTATATAACTGCCTCTAATTTTGTCTGAACTTTGTAGTCTAGTACAGAGCCATTTGCCTCCTTTCTTTTCCTTAACTAACTTATACACCCATTAAACTATTGTTGGAATTTGTGAAAATGTGATTTTCAGGTAGAAGTTAGGTCACCTGGAATGAAGCACTGTACAACACTGTTGACTTCATGCACAGTATGACTATCACTAGAGAAGGAAATAAAATAGAAAATATTTCTTGTTGGGTGTACATTTTCTTCTCACACAAGCCTAGAAAGTAGTGTGTTAATGAAAAAGAAAAATTAATGTAAATTATATATATGTGTACATATATGTATATAAATGCATACTTGATTCTGGTTCGCAATAATTTTGCTCCCATAAAAATTCAAAATAAAGAAAATCAAAATACTAGATATAGAAGTCATTTACTTTGGAGAATAAAGCCAATCTAATTGTGTGATCCTTGCCATCCAATTTTCCCATCAAAAACCTGTTCCATCATGTAATGGAGGGCACAATTCACCAGACCCATTGTGGCAATGTTCTCCAGACCAATCTATGAGTTGAACAGGCTGGTGAGAGCGTCTGTCCTGGTTTCAGCTGTGATAAAGTTAATTTCTTCTCAGTAGCTGTTACAGTGGTGTGTTTTGTGTTTGGAATGAGAATGGTGTTGATAACATGTTAATGTTTTTGCTATGTTGTGTTTACCCTAAGTCAAGGACATTTTTCCGTTGTGTCACGCTCTGCCAGTGAGGAGGGATGCAAAAGAAACTGGGAGGGAGCACAGCTGGGACAAGTGACCTGAACTGACCAAAGGGGTATTCCACACCACAGAACATCCTGCCCAGTATATAAACTGGGGGGAGTTACCCAGAAGGGCAGTCTATCTGGGTTTGGGAAGAGGGCTCTGGCATTGCTCAGTAGGTGGTGAGCAATTGCATTGTGCACCACTTGGTTTTCTCCTTTTATTAACGTTTACCATGATTGCTGTATTTTATTTTCAATTATTAATCTGTTTCTATCTCAATATACAATTTTTACCCTGATTTTCCTCTCCATTCCCCTGGGGTGCAGGGAGAGGGAGTGAGGGGTTGAGTGAGCCGCTGTGTGGTGCCTAATTTTCAGCTGAGTTTAAAACCATGACAGTGTCACAGAGGATTCAGTGGTTTAGTGGCCCAGTAATTTGCCATTCATAGGGAATTGCTTTTAGGTCCAAGTCTGGGTAGGTCTGTCAGCCAGGGAAAAGTAAAAAAAGGGTACTCAGGTGGATTATGACTGTTCCAGAGACCACAACAAGGCTGTACTAAGATTACATTTATAGGATAGATATAGAATATACTTACAGATAAATTATATTTTGTGTGTGTTACCCATGAAAATTTACATTCAAACACCATTGCTTCTCTAGGTTATTGTAGAAAATTCAATCTAAGTAAGAATATATAGCTTTTGAAATATACCTTGTGTTTCAAAGAATGGAATTTTTTTTCAGAACTTGAAGACACTATATCCAAACTTGTAAATTTTTAGTATTTCTGAAAATAACGAACTTTTCACTTTTGAACATCAAATCTGATTTCAGGTGTTTAATTTGAAATTTCTGAAGTGATTTCATAAACTATAGTCCCTATAAAACTATATTTTACTATTCTTTCTATGAAAGACCAGATCAGAGGGGTTTTTACCACCTGGGGTTCCAATATTGTGAAAGTAAATTTGTCTGTTTAAGCATGTCAGGATTAATGGAGATCAACAGAGAATGACTCTGCTCTATATTAGTTTTATAAGCATTTAAAAAGAGGTTAAAACATCAACTGTTTGAAACAGCAGCAATGTGAAGACTTTGACTGCAGGTGATAATGCTATAAACCTTTGTACATTGTTCAGTACAGGTGCCAAAGCTGATTCTCATGTTTATTCAGAGGCATAAGATTTAGCATAGGAATCAAATTTTACAGTTTAATTGAGTAAAAAAAAAGTGTGAATTTCCGTAAGAAAAAAAATTCAAATCTCAATAGCAAGATGAAAATCTGGAAAATATTTTTTCTTTAAATGTAAGTTGAGAATGAGGTTTATGTTACTTCTTTACACATAAGAAGTTCCAAAAATGTAGCAAAGTTGCATCTGTACACTTACTTTTGAGTATATATTGGATTCATCATGGCAGACATTTAGAAATGTGGGTTTTTTATAAACTTTGAGTACAGATCAGCTGACTTTTCAATAAAGATGCTGCATAGCATTCATACTATTTCTTTACAAAATAAATGGTTACCATACTTTCCACAATTTTCACAGATTTATTTCCACTAGTTTTTGCTTATTTCTGTTAATAAAAACAGTTCCTTATTTATAACTGTAACAAAACTGCTTATCCATATTATATGCAGGGCCAGAGACCACATCCTAAAGACCTGTTTCCTGCTCACCTCCATGTCCAGGATCCATATCCAGGAATTAATACAAAAACTGTTAATCTTTTCACCTCTAAGGCATATTCTGAGATATTTTTTTCTCATAGGGGATCATGGCCCAAAATATAATTCTTAATCTGTATGTAGAAAAATATATATATACAACTATATAAAAATATATGTAAATTCAAGTATATATAAATTCTGTATAATTTCTATTTTTTTAGCCACTTCATGAAAAGTCTTCTTCACTCTCACTTTGCGGAATAGGAAAAAATGTCAGTTATTTATTTAAATAATTAGTATTATATACATTCCATTCCACTATCTGGTTTTTCTATTTGGTTGTTACAAGAGATGTCTGAATTTTCAAAGTTAGTGAAGAGGACACTAAAGTTGCCAGAGGAAAGGGCCCTCAGTCCATTCCTCTCCTACCAGTTTGATGCCAGAGCCAAAAAGAGATGAGGAGAGACTGGGGAGAGATTGCAAGTCAGCAGGAAAGCACCTGAAGAAAATTACAAAGGAATTCCAGCCGCTCCAGGCAGCAGGGAGAGGCCCAGCTTGCCTGTAGGGGAATCATGGGGAATAAACATGAGGAATTAGAGGCATGTGCATGCCTGTAGGGCTATGATCTTATTGACATCACAGAGATATGGTGGAATGATCCCTGTGACTAGAATGTTGGAATGAAAGGATACAAGCTCTTCAGGAAAGACAGACAGGGAAGACAAGGTGAGGATGATGCCTTGAAATAAATTGCATCCCCAGCAATGTCTTGCTGAACTTAATTACTGCCCTTTGCAAGCAGATCTTGACAAAAATTCTCCTATTTCAAAGCACCTTCAAAAGAACAGTGTCCCAATATAACCTCAGTCAATAATCAAAGTTTCAATTTAAACATTTTGAATATTTGTTTTTTTCTGACAGTCCTTATCACATTCCTTACTAAAACCAGAACTCAGTGTACTATGGAGGGATGCAGATTATTAGCCTCATCTTTCCCTGGGTCGTGGAATATCAAAACACTCAAAACTAGAGGCAATTGAAACATATCTGTAGGTTTACAAAGGGTATATTTCTAGTGGACAGGCAATAATACATTAGATTAATCCATGGGGTTTTTTTTATCTGAGTCATTGAGCATGTGCATTTGCATATCATTTATATATAATGGTCCATTTAAATAAATATTTCGTTTGCTATCTATCTATCTATCATTGTAATTCAACCAAACAGTTTGCTTTTATTGGATATTATTCTGGTAAGAAAAAAAAAGCCTCAAAACCCCCCAAAAGAGCACAGCTCAGCATTTTCAGGATTGATTGCAGAATCACAAAGATTAGCTAGTTGACACTATAACCTCGAAAAGGAGGCACAATGAATATTAAAAAAAATAGGTAACATCAAGCCAATAGACTTTTTTCTCAGAATGCAAGAGCAACAATATAATGAGTATTTAGAGAGTTTGCCCTTGACTGAATCTTTGCTTGAGTGTTTACTTGGAGTACTGTTGCATTTGGGAAACATAATTTTTTCAATTAATTTCTTGAGGTATCTAACAGTAAGTTAGAAAAGGAAGAAATGGAGTATTCAGTACAGTCTATAATTAATCTTTAGTGCTCATCTTTTTGACTGCACTCATTAAACATCATTGAGTTTGTATGTGTCATCTTGAAAAATCAGGTAGCATAAAGTAGGCACTCAAAAAGTGATTGTTATATCATGAATCACTTCATACAGACAGACCATGAATGCATTTAGGATCATTATTAGAATAATGCTTTTAACATTAAACTAGTAAGGTTCTGGAACTGCCTTTTAACTAGAGTGTTGACAGCAAGAAATCTAAAAATATCGTGTGAGCACAAATCTCATGTGAGTTTAAAAGACCACTACATGCCGTAGTACAAAGGGTGGCACATCCTACATACTTAGGAAAAATTTTGCCCTATGATTTAATGGCATATAAATATCAGGCATGGCAATGTATCCTGTTTTGATTCCCAGTTCAGCTTTGTTCCTTATTGTCCTGGGTTACAGTGTATTCTATTACCATGAGCTGTTAAAACCAGGTGTAGTGATGTTCCTTGACTCCTCCCTCTGGACTAGCTTCTGTTAATGGGCCCAACAATGCCTTGCTGCATGACTCACAGATGACTCGCACCTGGACTATCTCCTGTTAATGGGCCATCAGTGCCTTGTCCATGACTCAACCTCCCATTGTGAGATGCTCCGCCCAGGGGGAAGGAGCCAAGCATTCCCACCTGGATAAAATCTGGGGCCTGGAACACCAGAGGCAGATTTACCTACTGGGATCCCAGAGGACAAGAGCTACACCACTGGACTTTCTGAGAAAGACTAGACGCTCCTATGCCACCACTGGACCTTCAGAGGAAGACCAGACCCTTCAACAGAACCATCACTCCAGGAGGTCTGCAGTCACCATCTAATTGGGCTGTTACCAAACCCCTGATTGTCAGGGGGTCAGGTTTGTGCTCTGACTTTGTCAGTGGGTTGTTCTTTTTTTGTACTATTGCATTTATTTTATTTTTTTCCTATCGAATTGTATTTCTGACTTGAAGTCTCTCACTAGTTTGCTTTAAAACTAGTACACTTATATATACACTCTTCTAAATATCTAAGTATCTATTAGTCTTTGCAATTGAGTTTATGTGACAAGGTTTTGGTAGCAGGGGAGGTTCAGGGGCGGCTTCTATGAAAACACGTCAGAAGTTGCCACCATGTCTGACAGACCCAATGCAGGCCAGATCCAAGACAGACCAACTGACAGCCAAAGCTGACCCCGCCAGTGGTGGAGTAAAAACTGCTGTGTAACAGAAAAAGTGAGAGAGGACTGAGAATATGTGACAGAAACAACCCTGCAGAACCAAGATCAGTGAAGAAGGAGGGGAAGGAGGTGCTCCAGGCACTGGAGAAGATGTCCACCTGCAGCCCATGGATGACCCCTTGTCATAGCAGGTGGATGTGCCCTGAAAGAAGTTGTGATCTTATGGAAAGCCCAGACCAGAACAGGCCCCTTTTTAATGGTTTGATGTATACAGCTAAATAGAAGAGCACTAGTTTGAGTTCAAGAACTGGCTCCCTGATCATTCAGTGTTTCACTGTGAGTTTACTACTCACCTAATGTTCTGATGGCTCCAGAGTGTTCTGTGTAAAACAAATGCACGAAAGAGAATGTGATATAACTAATGATGGGAATTGTTCTGTGCTGCTTGGAAGCAAGGTATTGTCCCTGTACCTCTTTAAGCAATGTAGACACATCAAACAATTATTTATAGCATTTGTATGAATTAAAATACTCCTATAGGATTCCTTATATTCAGTTACTAAGAGGTATAAGATTTCTTATCCTGTTGATTAAAAGTGAAGTTGTTGATATTATGCCACATAAGGCAATTTCTCTGTTCCTACTTTTCTATCAATAAATACAAAGTAAAAATATGAAAGAGTTAGAAACAAACTTAATTTTGTCATTTTCTATCTCTTACAAATATTGGAAACTAAGCAAGATCTGAGGTGAAGATTTTTCAAATAGCAATGCAATTTCTAAGACTTTTTTTAACAGATTGATACTTAAGATAGTGACTATTGATTTGCTATTCCTGCTTTTACAGAATAATGTATAATGTGAAATTACTCACTTATTCAAACTTTTCACAAATGCTTTTTAATGTCTTAGTGAATTCCTGACTTCAAACTATGGCAGATGCTCATGAAAGGGTCTGTAGAGAAAAGAACAAAAAAAAGCAATGTACAGAACAACATTCTGTGCTTTCAGAGTAAAGCTGGAAAATGTTGTCCATCAAATGTTTAAGTCCATCTGAATTGAATTAAACCTTTTTAGTCTTGTTTTTCTATGTAAAAAACTCCCCCAAAAAAAATGTTCCTTATATGTTGAAGAAAGGAAGGATTTGAAAATATATGAATTTTTAATACTTGTGTCACGTCTGCTTCTTCTCATGAGCCAACACCTGGTCCAAATACCAGGCAAGTGAAGTAACTTGTAGATTGTTTTACTGTGTACTATCCACTCCTCTGTTAGTCTCTTTTCCCTTCCTTCTTTCAGTGAGAAGAGAGAGAACTATTTTGTAAGCCATTGATTCTCTGTTTTCAACTGGAAAAATATAGTTCATTAAGTATCCAGTCAGTTTAATTTAATTTTCTTGGGTTTCTGTTAGAATACTTGAGCTGGATTTTTAGTAAGTGAACATAAGTCTTGATGCTGACAGTCAAGGCCTGGCAGAGATAGTACTCGTATTACTGGATTAAGATGAACAGTTTTATCAATTCTGGGATCACTTTGTGGTCATCTTTATGTATAGTTTTTTTGCCGTTTCACTCATATTTTATCACTTGAGGCTTGGCAAATTTACTGAATTTTGTATCACAACTGAAATGGGATGCTCCAGTAACTTCCAAGATCTGGGAAAGAGTTTGTCCACTTCTCTTTATTTGAGTGAGTTCTTCTCTCCATATATCTGGACGGATAGAGTTCCGTATACGTCTTTTTTTATTTTCCTTGTTTTGGTTTACTTCTTTAGCAGAAAATTATAAGCAAGTTATAGAAGCAAATTATAGGTTCAGTTTTTAAGCCACAATAAATTTGTTTAACCTCATTCCAGTTTTCACAAGAGATAGGATGCACTTCTGCTTTCCTTTTTCAGTTTTAATGTCTGAAGAAAATGAGCTGTTTCTTTTAATTTAATTAACAATGTTTAGTACTGGAATTTTTGTCTTTCTTACTTCATTCCTTTACTTTCTGATCTGACTTCACCTTCAGGAAGGTTAGCTTCCTAAGCAATGGAGAGGATTTTCCATTTTTTTCACTGCCTGTTTGTCAATGCAACTTTCTAAAAGTATTTCCATCTCTTGGATGTTTTATTTTACATTTTCCAGAGATCATAAATATTGTGAAATTCCTGTAAGTTTCAAGAATTAAGTTTTTACTGTCCTCGCATCAGGTAACTTGGCAACATAAACCCACAGTTTATTCAGTTTGTAAGTACCTACTAAGGAATACATAAGGATAATTTATTTTATGTCAAAAATGCAACCCAAAGCTTCCATACTGGTACTCCTACTTCTGTGGTTCTCTTCTGCTGTCTGACCTCATGTTTAAAGTGTTTATTCAGAAAACTGATGTGAACCCTTGCCTTTTAAACACTTTTTCAAGGTTAAAAAATACCCGATCATTTTTCGCATCTTTTAGTTAAAAACATTCCAAGATTTTTCTACAAATCCTTTCATTGTTTTCAGTCTTGTTGGCTTAACAGATTGCTTCCTTTGCTTTCCAAAGTATGCCCTTTGTCAACTGGTTATTTGTTTATTCCTCACTTTAATTAAAACTGGTGAACCTTGATTACTGGCATCATTTTGCTTTGTGCACCAGACTATGCCTTCACAACTTTGACAAAACAATACCAAAATAATTTAATTTCTCATTGGTAAGGTGAGTATCTGGTGGGGAGCCAGTGTAGCTATCACATCCAGAACATAAGCTGTTATATTTGGCTTCTTCCACTTTTAATAATTTCTTCTCAGGATTCAATAACCATGCACACATCTCTGCATAAGAGACCTGCACCTGAAATGACCATATGTTCCAGCAATTTAATCTCTCCCTGAGCAGCCATGACAGTGAATGAAAATATGGCCTATGTTTTGGGCCATGTGCAATGAATCAAGCCTTTGATCTGTCAGTGGAAGCAGTTCTGCTCTGGCCTGCTCTATCTTCGCAAGTCTCCAGTGTATCACATTTGTTCGCTTTGACATCGTACATAGCTTCTTCTGCAGTGTTTTTGGTGCTTATACACTTCCAGAGGTGAATTTTTCCTACTTGTCCAGTTATTCAGCCTCTGGCTACAATTTTTAAGATATTTTATATTACTTTCATGTTTCATGTGAACTGCATCATCATTTCCACTTGTATTTGAAATCATCCCATAAATTTAAAAAAGCAGCACTTCATATTGAATTGGCTTCTTTCCAAAACACGTCTGAGACTAAGATGCAGTCACGGGTTGTACATCCTGGCTTCTTTTCTGTTTCCTCTCTTCTGGAGAGCAAACAACTGTGAAATTGTCCTTTAAATTTTAACCTGTTCTATTTCTGTGTTATTACCATTATAATAAGCTGGTGGTTTACATTTTAAACTTATTTTAATGCCAACATATGAATGGAAAGTGCTCATAAATTACAGGTCCCCAAGAGACAGTTTTGCCAAGTTATGAGCAATAACTACTCAGTCTTAAGAAGATCTATGCAACTTTCTGCCTTTTACCCTTTCAAGGTGTCAGGGTTTGGGAACGGTGTTCTTCAATGTAGTACTCCAGCTCCATCTGCAGTGTCCTCTTCCTCACCCTCCAACTGGAGGCAAAAATGCAAAGATCATGGGTTGAGATAAGAACAATTTATTGGAAACAGCAACGAAATAAGAAAACAAACAGTAACAACAATATTAATAACAAAAGATATAAGAAAAAGAAACTATTTACACAGAAAGTCCCCTGTAATAAACAATACTGGACTGCTCTGTCTACCATGTTTTTTTGACCCTTCTCCCTGGGCAAGAGTTCCTTTTCCACCCACCCTTCCCCCTAGCATTGACTTGAAGTGGTATAGAATTACATGCAGGCCCTGGCCACAACCTCTGCCAACTACTACAAAAAATTAACCCTGTCCTGGCCAAAACCATGACACAAGGTAACAATATATTTTTAGTTTGTTTGGTTTTTAGATTAAGAAAAAAAATCTCCAGAAAGTGAGTTAGTTTTACCCTTTTAAAAGAAATAACTGTTAAACTTGTTCATTCAAAAAAAATTTTTCAACTTAATTAAATTTATGAATGATATAATACATGTACTGTGAATTCTACCCATATAAAACCTATTTTGCACATACAAATTATGCATTTAATAACTATACATCTGAAATATATTTGTGAAAGCTATCACATGAAGTTAGAGGCTATTTAACTTATTATAGTGTGTTCAAAAATAGACACTTTTTGCTACACTGTACTGTACACTGTACTGTAATCGCTATTACTTTGTACTGTAAATACCAGTGTTTTGTACATGTAATTGTATTCTTCTATTACCTGGAATATATCTTGTGTAGTTAATTTGTTATTTATCTTATGGAGCAATTTTTATTTCCAAGGTTTAATGAAAGCTTGTCTTTCCAATTATGATGTTCAGAACATTCTAGCCATTCAGTTTTTTAGCATGCAATATATAATGAGAGAAAACTTCAGCCCAGCCTCTCTGCCTCCTTACTAATGCATGCCAATAATTGCTAGTGACCATTTATAGCTCTGAATAATCTGGCTTTCCAAGACTGTTAATCATTTGTCATTGATATTCACTCCTTTGTCTCATTTTTTGCTTTCAACTCATCACAAGTTGAAGTCAAATATTATCTCACTCCAAAAAAGGCAGTCAGTTATGATCTGTTTTCCTAAGTCTTTCTATTAAAACTGGTTGGTAAGTCTTCACAAGGTCATCTGCAGAACAGCAATGCCATGGTTGCTTAAAAGCAACCCGGAGTTTCACAACTTCTTCCTAAGCACATGACTGGAAGGGCTCATTTTGATGTCCTCAAAAGGAAATAGAAGTCATAAAGCATATGGGTACAAAGCCACTTGGTTCATGCATATACAGCAGTTCACTCAGACTGCAGGTTCAAGACCTCTAGCATGGCTTCAGCAAGGGAAAATCCCGTCTGACCAACCTAGTGGCTTTTTATGATGGAGCAACTACCTCAGATGATGATGTAAGAGTTACAGATATCATTTATCTGGACTTCTGAAAGGCCCTTGATTAGGATAAAATTCTTTGCTGTGAGGGTTGTGAGGCACTGGAACAGGTTGTCCAGAGAAATTGTGGATGCCCAATCCTTGGAAGTGTTCAAGGCCAGGTTTGATGGGGATCTGAGCAACTTGGTCAGGTGGAAGATGTCCCTGCCCATGGCAGGGGAATTGGAACTAGATATTCTTCAAGAGCCCTTTCCAACCCAAACTATTCTATGCTTGTATGATTATTGGCATGCAAAAGTTGTTCCACTTTTATACTTCTTTAGACTGACACCCTTAAGTGGTATACAGCTGCATATATTTCTCAAAAAAATTAAAATCTTACAAATATCATCATTTTAATAAGATTTTTAACAACTCTTATTTTCACATTTATTTTTGGAACAGAAGCCTGCACATTTGCTGCAAACAGAGCTTAGGATTGAAGTCCTCATTAGTCTTAGGAAAATATTTTTTAAATGCTGTTGTTTTTAGGCAAGAGTGTGTTAGAAGCTGATGAGTAAGCCAGTCATAAAATAATTTTTAAAGAGCTGTGATCATGAATACATTAGTAACAGGCTGGGGATAATAAAATTATCATAAGGCAGAATTTATGGTTCCTTTTAAAGAAGGTGTGATTCTTCAAAATGTAATTGAGTGCTTAGCTGAACTTGTGTTGTACATCAGGGGTTGCCTCAATCTGAAGACTTGAGTGTTTCCTAAAGGAAGATTTTGGAACACATCAAGAGTGGGGGGAAAAAAACCCCAAACCAACCAGAAAAAAAAAGAAAGATTTCATAGAAGAATTCAGAAATTGTGTCCTACAAACTTTAGTTTGCATATACCTCAGAAACCTTTCTCATATAGTTTGAGCCACATCTCTGGATCAATATCGCAGTATCATCTCTTTGTGATGACGATAATGTATCATGAGATATTTGGTTAACTGTTCAAGATAAAAAAACCAATTTGGTTGAGGATCCTAATCCATGGAAGATGCTGGTGTATGATGTTCAATTATGTTTTTCCAAATAACAGTTTTCCCTTACATAAATTTGTTTTTTCTATATAAACTGGAATTATCCTAGGGAAAACAGGTATTTTTAATAAAAATGCTATATTGTAATTAAGTCTTTCCAGGATCCAAAACTGATTTGAGCAGAATTTTTTCAACTAGATCTAATCATTACTTCAAGGACAGGGCATATTACAGAAAAATATTAAAAAGAATGTTTGTGAAATTACATTTTAAAATGAATTATATGCAAGAAATGCACTAATTTCCCATAGACTTCAGATTTTAGGTACTTAAGTGAAAAGGAGTTCTGTAACTTCTTTTCAGAAAATTAGATAAGATTAGTAGCCTGTATACCTGCCAGGGTAGGGTTCTACGCAAATATAAACAGCAAATTTGCCTATTTACAAATGCATATTAGGTCTTGTGTCGTACATTATAACTAAAGTTAACCAGAATTATTTCCCTCATAAAAATCTCAGATTTATGAGGAAACAAACAACTCATATCTCAAATAATTTTGGTTCTGAAGTGCAATCACAGTGCTTTACGGAAATGGTATTTTCCAGATAAATCATTCTTTAAAAAAAAGAAAAACGAAATTGTATCTGACAATACAGATTAATGAATAATATGATTACAAACCAACCAACCAAAACCCACCCAACTTTTCCATTTAATCTAAACATATACTGACCCCATCTGAACTTATGGGAATAGTAACAGGGCTTAAATGAAAACTAATTAATAAGGACAAAAAACAGGTTCATTCTTTAGTTCAAATTGCAGAGCAGCGTAATATCAAGGCTGCAGCTATGTGCACATGCAACACACATCAGTTACTAATTCTCTATGTGACCCAGCAACTCACCAGCCAGTCACTTACACAGAAGGTGCAGCTATCTTGAGATACAAGGTCTTTCACTGAATCTTCACAGTTAAATACTTGACTATTACAGGAAGCTCCTGTTCGGGAATTTTAGACAGTTCTGTTAGCTCCCTGTTGCACATTTTTATGTTTATATTTGTGGATGAACATCCTGAGCAAAGCATCCAAGAGGATACCTAACTGATTCCTGTTGTGGAATTGACCAAATTGTGCACAGATGTAAGTGGCCACTTTTGCAAGTGGTCAATAGAAACTGTAGAAAGGGCCACTTAGAGTATCAGTAAGATATTAAAGACATGTTTCATATCAAACAAGATATAAACCCAGAAGAACAATAGCACTAAATGTTGCATGTGTAGAGATGGTCATCTGGGAACTGAGTAAAACAGTGGTTTTGAAGACTTTCTCCCAGCTCGTCTAAAAATACCATTGCGATGACCCTTATAACAGTGACTCCAACTGCTACCAACCAGTGAATGACCACCCAGTTTTGGTGATTTGATTCCCTTAATGAGCATTACCCTATGCCAAAATCCTAATCCATTAGTGTTTGTTTGTTTTTTTTTCTTCCCTCTTTCAGCAAACATTCTGTCCTGAGTATCTGCACAATAACTTAAATTCAGGATCAGAAACATATTGCAATCTTCATGCATATGGAAAAAGGTAGTTTAAGGACAAGTTAATCTTGCAGAGTTCTCACAGTAAAACCATTGTTTAACCATTAGGGTACTGGTTGCAATTCTTGTGTCTTTCAGATGCATTATCTCAAGATCTGCAAGGTTTTGCAAATATAAAGCAGAAGGAAAAAAAACCCATGGTGACACGTAAGGCTTGCTAGAAGTTGCCATTAGCTCTGATTATTTGTCTTTCAGTTTTCGTCCATCCTGGCCATATGTGTCCATATTTTATCCAAGTTAATGTGTATTCTTACTTTCATTTCCACACTCTTTCCTTAAAACCATTTCTCAAAAGCCCTGCTTCTTAGCTTTACCATGTGTAAACTCTTATTTTGGTTTCCTGCCATCTCTATCTTCCTTGATCTTTTATCTCTGCCGAAAGTTTGGCACACACTTCCTACCCACATGCAAAAGCTTTGGCACGCAATAAAACTTTTGGGTCCCACTCTCTCTCCTGAATGGCTCCCTCCTTATTTCCAGGTTTAAATAATTTATTGCCCTCAGTTGATTAACAATAAGATATAAAAATTTTTTTCTTGAACTTAAGATGATATTCATCATGAACTACGTGACTCAAGGTAATTACCCTCATTATGTGTGGCATTTTATATGTCAGACTACTTGGCTTATTTACATTTAGTGAGAAGAGGAAGAAAAACAAAAGAGATGGGATTGTCTATCTGCACAATTTTTAAAATTTCACTTGCAATTTTTATTGCTTTTTTCCCCCATTAATATTAATGTAAAGGAGGGACTTATTATGATAAAAACCTGGATATCATTTCGTTTTCAATGCATTTAAAATCCTGGTTAGGACAAGCATAGTATTCCTACAAGAAAGGTGAAGCCGTGTGGTCGTGCTGCTGCTGCTACACTTGCCACCTGTGAGCCTGCATCTGGAGAACTGTCCTCCATACAGGAACGGCACTGGGAACTGGAATGAATCCATCCCATGGAGAGTGACCAGGGTGGGTAATTCACTGGAGAAGCTGATGCTCAAGGCTGGAAGAATTTGCTTCGATTAACATAGAGACTAGAAAGCTAAGGTGAAATTTTCATTTCTGTCTTCAGCCTTCTGAAAGTGGCAGTTGCACAGACAGACAAAGATTCTTCCCAAAGGTGCATGGCAAAAGAAGGACTTCAGAAGGACTTTCAGAAGAAGGACTTCACAACAATCAGAAGTTGCAATAAGGGCAATTCCAGCTAAACATGAGAGAAGAAATATTTCTCAGTGAGAGTAACTAAGAATGGGAACAAGCTGCCCAGAGAGGCTGTCCAGTCTCGGAACTCAGAGATTTTTAAAACATGCTTTGACAAGGCCCTGAGCAACATGACCTAACTATGAGACTAGTTCTGCTTTGAGCAAGTGATTGGATTACATAATTTCTAAAGGTTGTTCCCAACCAAAATTATTCTATGCTTCACTAGACAGAAACAATTCATTCTGAAAATTACAAACTGCCTATCTAATTTTTCCTTTAGTCATGGAATTAATTGACCAGTCAAATACAGATGGTTTCAAGAAGCAGTATATGCATCTCCAAAGAAATAAAACTACCAATTTATATTTTGGAAACTAATTTAATTAGTTTATTAATGTTAAATAAGTGGTGGAATGAGAGGATGGATGTGGAGGGGGAGATGTAAACAAGTTTAAGTAGAGAAGATGAATTATCCTGGAAAAAAAATAGTATTAGCTCTAAATGCAATATGTAGTAGCAAAAAAAAAAAAGTTGAAAAATATCTGGAAGGAAAATGAGTTCTGCAAGTCATTCATTGCAGGAAGTGAACTTTTCAGATTAAATTAATTACAGTATAAATAGATCAAGAACATGTTTTCCTTTTCTGTTCTTTTTTTTTCTTTTTCTTCAGCATAAAGAAGTAACGTAGCTGCTTTGTCAATTTTGGATTAATGTTTTTTTCCTCCTTGTCTACCTAATAATGTTTGGAATAATTCTAAACAACCAGTTAACCAGCTGCCTTTACCTCAAAATACCCCCAGCCAAGAATTAGTGTGTAAGGAGACCTTAATAAGTGTCAAAAACCTCCAAATTATTATTTATATTATCTAAGTATAATGGGTTACCAGTTCCAGTTGCAAGGGCTATGTTGAGAGCTAGTATCATACTGTACAGCACAGAAAGAATGTGTCAGTAACTGGTGACTGACAAGGAGAGTTATCTAGCATATCTCAAGTAAGAGAAGACCTGAAATTTGAGACCTTTGAGACCCCTGAGACATGAACATCCTGGTGAAATTTATTAAGGGATTTTTATACACCAGATACTGTATGCACAGCCTTTGCCAGATAAATTCTTCACCTGTGTACTGTTATTGAGATATTTGCTCCTTTGGCAAATTAATTTCAAATGTCTGGAAGTACCCATAGACACAAGCTCTACTTACTTTAAAGTTTGGATGAATAATGCCAGGTTATGAAGCTTAAAATAAACATTAACTTCTAAAAGCTATGGCAAAAATGAAGAATGAAGATATTAGAGCACATACTCAGATGTACTGATCATTTTACAAAGCCAGTTGATTTTGGCAAAGGAAAGTTTAGTCCAAAACCAGGATACTTCATATAGGCCACCCATCCACTCAGATTAAAATATGTAGTGGTTCACCAAACAACATAGCAATGAGTTATCAAACTACTTAACTATGTTTTGTCTATTTAGCTACAAAAAGCTTCATATAATATGTGTACACAAATGCACATGTATGCCTATAAAAATGTATATATATATATATATATATATTTGTATCTTTGCCGTCTGCTGCTGGTCCTCTCTCTATGGTTTTGTTTATTTTTAATTTTCTGCTTCCTGTGGAAAACCAGCATACTGCCAGTTCCTGGATGACCTAGGCCTTGTGTGAGGTTCTTAGGTGTCAACTGGAAGTCCATACTGCTGAATTTGATACTTGATGCTATGTATTACAGGGGCTTTCTGAAGCTATAAAAAAAAAGCAGTGGGTGAGAACATAGCTTCAGTACCTGCTTTCTTGTTAGCGCTTGGTAGAATAACTGTATTTAAAGACAGCTGTATTGGTTACACAATATATTTCGCAATCATTAGTAAATAATATTTTATAATGCTTACAGATGAAAATTTAAAAAACCGAGAAGTTAGTGTTATGTTTTCAACCTAAATAACAAGAATGAAAATATCAGTCTGAATTATTCTAAAATGTCAAATCTGTGACTAATAGAATAACCTATGAAGACAACTGTTATTTATTAATATGTTGTAACACATTTAGAATAAATGTTCCAGAGATAAGATCCTGATAAATCTGTAAACCCATTCCTAGTAAGAAGAGGCAATCTGTTAACAACTATTCAAAAAATGAAGAAATGTTCAGAATTCTTACTTTGTGTAGGATAAAAAATTAGAGATATAGATACAGATATAGACGATACAGATATACATATAGATGGTAAAGGTATAGGTATGGATAGATAACTCACATGGAGATAATTAAATACTTCTGGTTTTAAGGGAATAGTTAAATAACATCTTTGTATAAACAATATTAAGACAGAAAACAAAAAATTTTACCTTATCCTCAATTCAGAAGTGGGCTGAGGGGATCATAAGATATTCATTTTAATATTTGAATATGAGATAAATGCTAGAAAAATATTAGTGCTGTTCTAGTGTTTAGAAAGAGAAAGTGGCATGATCAATAAGAGTAAGCTTGTTAGAATGACAAAAATTTTAAACAAGTAATAGAAAAAGTCTGAGATGGTGTTCATATTTATATTTGTACTAGAGATTAGAAAGATAACGAATCTGACAATTGATGTGTTTTATGGGAAAATACAATTGCTCTGATTGCATTATTAAGATTTTTCTGAGGAATTTTTCAAGCTATTTTATGTTAAAATTGTCATATACTGTTTGACAAAATGCATTTGTTCTAATTTCTAAAATCTAAATAGATTTAAAAGATTGTTAAGTTCTCGATAAGCCCTAGTTTAACTTCATATACTTCAGCTAGGTACTTACAACAGAATTAAAGGCTGATTAAGCCAGACAAAGTTCTGAGTTAGTCTTAGAGGTTCCTTTCTCTCTCATTCACCTACAGGGAGACCTGGATGATATGGTCTACATCCACATTAGTGAGCAATGCAGTCCAATGTGAGTGCATTTGTATAGTGAAAGCATCAGGGCTGAGGACTTCCTGCCCACACTGTACAGGCTTTGGGGAAGCTTTTTTGACTTTTTGAAGTGTTTATCTTCTCCATGGTTAAACAATTCTGAATAGAAAGCACATTGAGAACAAATCGGAAAAGGAAGTGGTCATTCTCCAAACCTAGAAGGCTCCAATTACTTTGTGATGTAAAAATTACACCTTGGTGTTCCAAAGCATGGGTTAAAAACGTTTGTATCTGGGTAGAATGTAATTGTCGTCGTCATATACAGCAAACGATGTTGACTGACAAAAAATGCTTCTTGATCCAGATCTCCATGAAGAATAAGGCCCTGTTGTTCTTAGATCCTTCACAAAATAATAATTTGAAAATCTAGCAGAAATTTCAGTTGAGATTTATAACAAGAAGCTACAGGTGGAAAAGTGTAGAAAATAAGTAAGTGCAGTAAATCAAGATAAGTTTATTTTGCATATGAAATCATTACCACAGCACACTACTTGCATGGCAATGCTAGATTGCAAATGTCTTCCTCAGACAATAAACTTTACATCTCTTACAGTATCAATAATAAAAAGCATGCCACTGTGATATAGATTTTCAAACACTTGTCATCTCTGAAAAGAAATGAATTAGTATGATTGTATACTGACTTATTTCTCTGGAGGAGGATGGAAGAGTCAAAAATAATCTTTTCTGAAGAACAGTATCATTTTTTGAAAGACAGCTTAATATTCAGAGGTCTTGACACGCAACTAACTAAAAAAATTATTATGAAAGATGAAGCTTGAAAATCCACTAATCCTTAATGAGTATTAATCTTTTAACTACTTTAAAAAAGAGTGTTTTATACTCATGGGGAAATCCTGCATAAGAAATTATGTCCTGAGCATGTGCTGTTCAACATTAAAGTACCACTGGAATTACTTTCAATTAAGAAAATTAATCTGAAATTGATAAGTGAGCATTCTGACACTGCTGAAATTTAATATACTAAACAGTTCATATTCTTTTTTTTATATGCAAACATTGAAGATGTGTTTCTATTCTTATCTGATATGTATGTCTATTTTGATCAGAGTTGGTAAATTGTTTTTTCCCCAGTTTTATGCTGGCATGAAAAGAAGAATTATGTTTTTTCTCCATTTGTAAAATTACTGCACTTATTTATTTTGGGGTTTTTTTTCCACTGAGAAAGAAATGATCTATAGTCTTTCGTAATATATCCCATTTCTATGCACATCAGAGAAATTATTGTAAAATATGTACTTGAGAATCCTCCTTGTTCCATCAAAATTACACAAAATCTTCTTCACCTGCATGGCCAGTAGTAAAGCAAAGACAATAGACAGCAGATGTCTAACTGCTTTAGGATCAATAAATTATGCAAATGGACCATGCCACAGTTTAAACTCTGTAAAGTTCTTCTTGTAGAACAAGTAACATCAAAGATAACGTCAGAGGAGCCTTTGTGACTTTGTTTTCAATATTAGGATTCCTCATGAAAGCCTGAATAAAAGAAGGACAGCCTTTAAAACAAGGATCTAAAAATATATGTTAATATAAATTTGAATATAAATATAAATAAGTATATATAAAAAGTGTGTGTACTTGTGTAGATGTGTGTGTGTATTGGTGTATATAATGTGCCATTGATTTCACAACAACAGTTGATATCAGAGGTCATTACTATGATGTCATTCCTGGCTCACCCCTTAGCATCTCATAGTCTTTAAGAAATTTTACCAAGTTGACGTCTGTACTGGGTTTGCGTGACAAGGTTGTGAAAACAGGAGCTACAGGGGCGGCTTCTGTGAGAAGCTGCCAGAAGCTTCCCCCTTGTCCAACAGACCCACCTCCATCCAGCTCCAAGATGGACCCTCCTCCTGCCAAGTCTGAGCCCATCAACAGTGCCTGCAACTCTGTGATAGCAAAATTAAGAAGAAAAAGGTATTGTGCAGAAGCAAATTAAAGTCAGAGGAGAGAGGACTGAAACGATGAGAGGAACAGCCCTGCAGGCACTAAGATCAGTGCAGTAGGAGGGAGAAGAGGTCTCCAGACGACAGAGAGATTCCCCTGCAGCCTGTGGTGGAGAACATGGTGAGGGCAGGCTGTCCCCACTGCAGCCAATGGAGGTGCACAGTGGAGCAGATACCCACATGCAGTCCCTGGAGGACCTGATGCCAGAGCGGGTGGATATGCCTGATGGAAGCTATGACCCTGTGGGAAACCCATGCTGGACAAGGCTTCTGACAGGACCTGTAGCGTTGTGGAGTACCCACACTGGAGCAGTCTCTTCCTGAAGGACTGCGCCCTGTGGAAGTGACCCACGTTGAAGCAGTTCATGAATAAATGCAGCCTGTGGGAAAGACATTGGAGAAGTTCATGGAGGACTGTCTCCCATGGGAGGAAACACCCACACTGGAGCAGAGGAAGAGTGTGGGGAGTCCTCCCATGAGGATGAAGGAGCAGCAGAGAAAACATATGATGAACTGACTACAACCCCCATTTCTGTCCCCCTGTGCCACTGGGAGGGAGGAGGTAGAGAATCAGGAATAAAGTTAAGCCTGGGAAGTATGGAGGGGTGGAGGAAAGTTGCTTTTATATTTGAATTTACTTCTCTTTATTCTATTCTGATTTGATAGGGAATAGATTCAATTATTTTTTCCCAGGCTGACTCAGTTTTGTTCATGAGGGTAATCGGTGAGGCATCTCTCCATGTCCTTACTTTGACCCATGAGTCTTTAGCCATATTTTTTCTCTCTTGTCTGCTGAGGAGTGGAGTAATGGAGCTTTGGTGGGCACCTGGCACCAAGTCAGGATCAACCCACCACAATACCTTTTTGTCTTTATTGCAGTGTTCCTGATTTAGAAATTGTAAACCCCATGGCAGACTGAAAGCAGATGGTTTTGAGCTAATGAGCAGCTTTTGGGTGTATTGGGAGTGCAGAAAGGAGAGGGTAAAGATTAACATATATTCTAGGAGCCTCACACATTTGGACTCAATGTCCTATTTCTGGCATCTTATGCTTATGAAGCATTCTGGGAAAACAAGACACATTCCTGTAGCTTAGTCAGACAGAAGGAAAATTAGAAAAGCAGTATATAAAGAAATAGGTTCAGACATCCTGATAGTCATCCAGATTCTTCCAAAATGTTATGAAGTTGTTTTATAGGAGATTCTAGCCTTAATTTTCTGAAATAAACATTTTGCTTGTTTCAAAGGTTAAAATTACATATAAATCAGAGTAAATATTCTGAACTTCTGTGTTCTGCTCCTGTACCTCAGTATCTAAGAAACTAATGAGGAGAAGGAAAAAAAGAAGGTCTGTGTTATTATTTGTGCAATTAAATTCACTTGAGCCGTGCACTTTCCCAACAGTTTAAACCTCTATGCATGCTCTTAACATAGGCCTACTAATGATAAGTAATAGCGCATTCCAGTAAGCCTTTTAATGTGATAACTGGCAAACATGACCTCCAAGTATTTCAGTCAACATCTTGGGAACCACAACATTTGTATTGGTTTGTATTCTAATTTTACTGATTAATTTGATTCCCCTCAGCTGTTAAAACTAGATAATTTGATCTGAAAATGATGTGACACTTCCATTAAGATCTGAACGTTACTCACATACTGTACAGTACAACATAAAAAATAGACCTGTCTTGCACAGGTTTGCAATACACAATGACAGTGGAGAAATGAAATAGGAAATAAACTTACTGTAATGCAGCGAGCATGTAATGAACATAAAAGAGCAATATTATAAAAGTGTTAATAACTGTTTATTAAATCTGAATGTTTATGATTTCCATCAGACAAGTCTATTTCATTTATCACAGTGTACTTAGGTGACAATGAAGGTACAAAGATGAAGACAATTTATTTGACTTCATTATCTAAACTACTATGCTTTAATATCCCTGCTGTTCTAGCTTTCCTAACGTATCCTCTCAAGGATACCATTATTATGTACCTGCTATTTTTCTGGGGATTTTTTTGTTTGGTTTCTTTTCTTTATTATTGTGTTTGCATAGTAATAAACCACTGGCAATACCCAAACACTTTCTTAATTTGCCCTCCACGTATTCATCTCAACACTTACATTTGTATATCTTTGCAAGGACAAAGTAGGTCGGTTCTTTACAGATATTCACTGCTGCCTTTATTATTATATTTATTTATGAGGCAAAAGTCAAAAAAATATATTTGAATTCAGAGAATGAAACATGAAGGTTCATGTAAAGTTATAAAATAGCCACGTAGTGTTGCGGTGGCTAAGTCCGCATTACACCCCCCATGTTACTACGAAGTGGTCTCTCCCCACACCACTGTGCTAGAAAGTTCTCCCTTCTTTGGTACTCCACTGGCCCCTGATCCTCTTCCCCCTCCCCTCCCCTCCCCTCTCCCACTGGCCCCTGTTACGTCCCTCAACCCTGCCTCTACCCCTAGCCCTCAGACTATTGGTTTCTGATGCTCTGCCCACCCCTGGGACTCTCCAGGATAAAACCACACATGGGCTTTTGTTCTTCGTTCTTCACCTCTGTTCCCTTTGAGTGCGTTGGTTCCAATAAACGCCTCGGAATCGCACGCAAAGAACCCCTCTCGCCTTTTTGTCTCCGGTTCATGCTTAGACTCTGTGTGTGTGAGTGGCTGCTCGCGACAGCCTGCGAGGGTGAGACTGTGTGCACGCGTGGGTGCTGGCAGAGCGCCGCCTAAGTGTCTCCACCAGGGACCCTGTGGAAAAAACGTGGCATCAATCCACTGATGCCACACCGCAATAATGTAGAAAAGGTATAATATTTCTGTGGATGTAAGGACAGTGATGCATCATGGAAAAAACTATAAATAAGAGGACATAAGAAAACCTAAGATAAAATGCAGAAGTTTTATTCTGTTTATTCCAGGTCTTTCAGATTCTTTTATACTCATTTCATCCTACTGTTCCCTGATAAATGCTGAATTATCATTTACAGCAACTGTTTTCATTAACTTAGAATGACTCCGCTCCGCGCTTGTCAGGGTGCACCTGGAGTACTGTTTCCAGTTGTGGTTGCCACTATTCAGGAAGAATCTGAATAGACTGGAGATGCTTCAAAGAAGGGCCACCAGGAAAGGCTGAGGGAGTCAGTTCTTTTCTCCTTGGAGAAGAGAAGGCTCAGGGGGAACCTCATCACAATATTCCAGTGCTTAAAGTGTGGCTGTACAGAGGACTGAGGCTCTCTCTTCAGAAGGAGCAACTGGAAAAGACAAGGGAGAAAGACTGCAAGTTGCACTGGGAGAGGTTTCATTACAATGTAAGAAAGAAATTTTTTACAGTGAATAATATCATTTGCTGGAACAACTTCCCCATTGACATGGTAGGGTGCTCATTGTTGGATGTTTTCAAGATGCAATTGGACAAGGCACTACATAATCTCGTCTGGCTCCCTTTCCCATGAAAGGTTGAACCAGATAACCTTTTGAGGTCCCTTCAAACCTTGGTTACTCCATGATTCTGCGAAATGACCAACCTACTTTACTGGTTTTCACCTTTCTTTGTACCGACATTCATGAAATAAATCCTTACGCTTTGTTTTAGTTGTTTTTACTCTTCTTTTACAGGCAATTGTTCCCTACAGGAATGGATAAAGTTAAATGCATTTTTAACTTGACAAATGTTCATAGGAAGACTTAGCCAGAATGATTTTGCTTTTCATCTCTTACAAACATTGGACTTCTTGATGAAAATATTTCCCAAAAATAATGTCTTGGTGATGCTTCCACAAAATACCCCTATGTTGTCTCATATTTTATAGACATCATATTACTGTCCCTTCATGTTTCTTTTGCCTCCAGGCACTGTTGCAGGCATCAGCCTACAATACAGCCTCTTATTTATATTTTTCTTTCCTTTTTTTTGTTAATAAAAGGTTTTCTTTGGGTACAGGGAAACTTAACACTGGAAATCTTGACAGGTATCCATTAGATAGATGTAAGATAGAAAACATGAGTACTTCAAACAGACATCAAAAGGCAACAGCTTATCTTTATGATACCTGTGTTCATCCAAAAAAATTAAACTGTAACTGCAGGTAGCATATGTTTATTCTGGCCAAAAATTACAGTTTTCGAGAGTAGGGAAATCTCTTTTTATAAAACCCAATTTATGGCTGATAAGAAATTAAAACATAATATCTTATCAACCTTACTTGTGGTCAGATCCTGTCATACTGATGCTCTTCTTAGAGAGAGACTGGTTAAACTGCAAATCACAAATACATCAACAAATAAGTATTTTAAATTAGGATTAGAAGTACAAAAGTGCTTATAGGCAGAGTTTTGTGTATGATACTGGCAAGAGAATGCAGATCTCCAAACAGACCTCCAAAGAATGCACCGGATGATTTTGTGTTTAGAATAAGGGTAACTGTTGGGACTACAGTTAATACACCTAATATCAGAAAGTTTTGAAGAGAAAGGGGGAAAAGGGATGCCTGAAGAAGGTTTAAGGAGAATGAGGTGCAGATGTCTGCACACAGACAGAGGAACAATGAGATTTTTCACACATGAAGAATGAGGTTCAGACTTGCTTCTGGAAACAGTGCTATTAAGGTAACATTAATCAGGGTAAGAAGAGTGAGTTCAAAAATACTGATGTAAGAGATAACTTGGAGAATAAATACTGTAGAGCTGAGAATGAAAAGGAGAGAAGAAATGTTCAAAGAGTAAGAGGTTCAAAAAAAAAAGTTCAAAACATAAAAATGAGACAGACAATGGGGTAGATACTTCAGCTAGAGGAGGAATGAGGTGACTGAGCCAGTGTTCAGTGAGCAATGCTAGAAGGAAGAAGAGAAAGCTTTCCTCCTAAACAGTTTATCTGACCAGTAGAAGAATAAGCACCTGGTGGCAAGAATCAAAAGGCAGAAACTGGACTTTTATTTTGTATTTTCAAGTAGAAAGAAGTGTACTGACACTTTCTGCTGTTTCTGTTCATTTATCTCAAGGAATACAGTCTCCTAACCTAAACCTCACATTTTAGGAAAAAATTATATAATTTTCTTACTTTTATTTCACAAACATTGGTTCATCAGAAAGCTCTTCTACTTGTATGACTGATGAGTTAAGGAAACTCCCCAGTCTGACCATTCAGGAGACTCCCTGGCAGTCACACTCCCACTACCCCAGACTGCCACTGCTGGGACCGAAGCCCCTTCGCAGTGGGCGGCTCCAGTGACCGACGTGTCCCTCTTGGCTCTCCACACACCCACTCCACAGTCAGACCAGGTTTCCTCACCGGTTCTACCCCAGATTTCCCATGGCAGTCTCAGATGTCTTATTCCATAAAACCATTTATTCACAGCACAGTAACACAGGAACAGCCCAAGCTGGTGCCCCCAAGGTGCACCCCAGTCAAGGAAGCCCTGAGGTTTTATACCCTCGAAGTCCACTCACGGGAAAGGTTCTCTCTTCCTCATGAGTCTTCAGCTCCTGTCCCCTCTCCCTGCCCTGCCACCTGGTTAGCATCACCCATCTTCACCCATCTTGTCTCCTTTGTTATCCAAAAGGTCGGCAATTCCCGGCTCCTGCTGTGTCTCTCAGTGTCCATTCCCCTGACTGATGTCCCCCACCTTCGTGCCCTTTGTTATCCCAAAGGTTGGCAGTTCATAACCTCTTGTCTCTGGCTCCCACCCACAGCTCAATCTGCATCTCACTCTGCTCAGGAGCCGAGCTACCTGGACCAGGAGTATTCCTGAACAGATGCGTGGCTACATCTTATACACAAACAAATTACGCATAAGCATTCGGGACGTGCATAGTGAATCTATCTCAACCAGTGTAACAGACCCCACAGTTTTCTCTGTGAACATAGATCTTTCAGTGTGATCATGAAATGTAGAAGTGAACATTTCCCAGGTAAGGTGAGTGGAATTGTTTTAAATGAGAACACGTGTAAAACTTTTCTCAAGTCACAAAACTAATCTTTCAGAAAAACTCAAAACTCTGAAATATGTGATAATTTTTGCAGAAGTGATTATGGTTATACAGTTTTCATAGTGAGGAATTAATTTTTCCTGTAGGAGATTTTTCCTATGTGTGCTTACTCTGCATCTGCTAATATCATTTAGAAATGAAAACAGTGAAAAAACCCACAGTAAATAGTGATCTTGACACCTTAAAATAATCAAACTTCAGAAACACCAGAGAAGCTAACATGCAGTTTGATTTACAAATATCTAAGTTCCATTGAATGTTCAGTTTTATCTATGTACCTTTTAATTGCTGGGAAAAAAAATGGAAGCAGTTTCCAAGGAAATTGAAATCATCCAAGACTACTAACTTCAAGCTCTTTTTTTAACTAGTTAATAAGTTAATTATTTAGGTGTTCATAAGATTTTTTTTTTAATCTTTCTTTCAACTTTTTCAACTTCTTAAACTTTAAATCTAGACCAGTTGCCAGAGACCTTTCTGGTGAAATCAATTCACTTTTGTGGGAATAGATGGGAATGGTTTCCTTGACTTCTCAAAATATTGTAGAGAACTTTGAGGGGAAATTCCAGAATTACTATATAAACAAGTGTGATAGGCAGGTTCCCCTTCAACAGACACAGTTGAGTATTCACTCAAGGTATGAGTTTCTTGTATGATAGTGGTGAATGGGGAAAGAAAAATTACCTCTCTAACTGGTATTTAGAGGAGTACAAAAATAATCAAAACCTCTGCCTTATAAATAGAGCTTTCTTGTTCCAGCTCTCTACAGAACTTTGAAAATTTAGGTTCCATTTTCCCTACCAAGGGCACTCATAAACATCAGTGTCTAAGTCCTGTTGTGACACTTTGTATCTAGGATACTTCCACAGGGCCAGATGATGTGACTGACTTTCCAGAGAGTCACATCTAAAATTAGATGCGATGCCCTACAGAGTCTGAAATTATTCTAAATGGCAGTGCTCAGGCAACCAGATCTTCTCCACTTTGTCTAATGAGTTTTCTTAATGGATTATTTTGAGACTTTGTCCAAGGTCTTGTTGAAAACCCAATTTAAAGACATCACACAACATTAATTTTTCTGCTACTTTCTTGGTGTATAGAAATAATACAGACAAAACCTGGTAACATTTTTCTTTTCTTCAAATGTTATAGTGTTGGGAGGGGTTTTTTGTTTCATTGGGGTTTTTTTGTTTGTTGTTGTAGGGTTTTTGGGGGGATTTTTTGTGGGTTTTTATGACATATTTGATCTTGAGGTTAAAGTATTCTGAACCATCAACAAAACCTGAAACCAATCAATTTTGTCTTACATACTGGCTTGAAGAAAAGTCTGCAACTGAGAATGCTCAAGAACTGCACTTGAATCTAGAGGTGAAAGTCATTGCTCAAGGCCATCTCTGGTTTAGACTGTTTCTCCCTTTCTGTGAGAGACAAACTCACGGTGAAATGCTAGTCATCTGGGATGCTGATTGCTTCATGTATCCTGGTCCCTATGAACGTAATTTGTGGAAAAAGTCTCACAGACTTACCGTAAGGATGTCCTGACTTGGAAGCAGTGGCCAGAACTTCTTTTCGGAGCATAAATATGAAAAAGAAAGGGAAGAATTTTTGCAAACAGAACTGGGGCAATGAAACCATGAACAATAATCTGTCTGATCTTAAGAAGAGAAAAAAATTATGCCAGATAAACTTATTCATTCCTCTGACTGGAACTACAAAACTAATGAACAAAGAGAATACGCCAGATGGAAAAGAGCTTTAATTTATGAAAATATTTTACATCATATTTTACATTAAAATCTTCCCTGGGAGTTATTAAAGTTGGTGTGGATAGAGAAGCCCCTCCAGTTTCCTCCAGAGTGTATTATTATGCCACCAGGCAGAAGAATGGGACCTAACATATGGAGGAGGAATGGAAAGAAGTGCCTTCTTGGGGAGCAGGAGAATCCCCTGCTGGCCTCCCTCGCCTTCCTGGGTGCCCTTACACAATTAGTATGAGGCTCTGGAACTTGAGAGTCAGGCAAATGATGTAAATAAAAAAAATCTCAGTCACGTATCTCTAAGCTTATACAATTCCTCATATATAGTCCTTTCCTTAACTATTTTACCTGCTCAGTCAAAGCTGCTTGAAACCAGTACTGCTGTGTGTCCAATAACGTATTCCCTATGAAAATATAAACACAAGTATGTACGCATATATAAAGACACATATAATCAGAAATCAGATATTCTGTTTCCACCTTCTAGGCTTTGACCATCATGTACTGATATCTAAAATGAAAACTGGAATTTTTCTGTTGCACTTCTTTTCTTCATCTATGGATACAATTAGCCACATACAAAAGTATACAACTGAGAGCATGATAGTTTGCCATCAATATCACTGAATCATGATTTCACCTTCTTATGAGTGAAACCCAGCTAAGTTTATTTTTGTTTCTCCCTTCCAGATCTGAAAGTTTTGTTATTAGAGAGGAAATTCGTTTTTGAATCCATTCAAACACTTCAGGCAAAAATCTTAAACGAGTGAATATAAATATATTTTTGGGTTTTCTAAAATATAGAAATTTAAATTTCTAATTTAAAACTTCTAAAAAATTAATGTATTCACAGATGAAGAATGACTATAACATTTAGGGAACACAAAAATAATTTTGTTCTCTTTTTTATGTCCTAAAATGTATCTGATTATTCAAACCTTCTGATGCTGATAATTCCTGGCCTTCAAAATTACAATTTTCTCTCTTATGTTAATAAAAACAAATGAACAAACCATTTAAGCATGTGTAGCATTCACCATACCTACATCCTGGTATTTTGAGCCCAGTCAGCTCTGCTTATGCCTATAGACACTTTGAAATTGATGTGCCTTGTCTAGAATCTGGACTTCAAAGTGAAACTGGTGTCATAAAAAACCTCCCTGCTTCAGATCAGGTAAAGTTTTAAACTCTGCTCTGAAAGGAAAAAAAAAAAAGCTTTATTTTTGAACTCACTTTCCTCTTTGAAGTCTGGCTTCAATCCAATTTTAAAGAATCTGTCAGCAAAGTCAGCAAGGTTTGCACTGGAGTCCTGATTTCTGCAGGTTAGTCTGTCCTCAGCTCAGCCCATAGAGATTTACTTGGATGTGGCCCATAAACAGATGTGATCACTGCTATTCCTCCTCCTCAGGAGTAAACTCAGGGAGTCTGCTGCATAGGATGGGGAGAAATAGGAAAGAATAGAACTAAGCCTGATAATTTTGTTGTAGAGACTTCTGGCATTCTTTCGGCCTCACTTCACTCTCCTTCATCCATATTAAAAGGCAGGAAGAAAAAAAAAAAAAATCTTTGAAACCTGAACAAGGGTCTTGTCTTCAAGATAGGTTTGTAACGAGCACTTCATGATAGTTCCTTGCTCTCTGCATTACCTCCCACTGCTGAGTGATTCCCAGCTCCTGGAGTTCTAGTCTGAGCACATGAGAAAATTCACTGAAAGAGCTAAAGCCTGTGATGCGAGATTGCAAAGCTCTTACTCCTGCACCTATGAAAAAAATGCTATGCTACAGGATAAATGTACCAGAAATGTTTCAGATGATTTTGGTCAAAAAAAAGAAAGCAAAATGAAGTGGGTTTTTTTCTGTTGTTAACATAGCAAGCTTGAAGCATAAGCTTTAAAAAATAGCAGAACGTTTTATTTTACACTGGCCTAGCTCACCTGCTCTGCATAGCTGTTATCCCTCTTCTGAGCTGAAGTTCAATTGCCTTAGTTTTCAGTTGTTTTTGGTGAACGAGACTTTCTTCATGGATTGCCTGTGACATGATGCTGGTTGACAGAGATGGAAATCTGCCACATGTGAGGGAGGATGCAGTGCAACCAGGCCCACAGGAGAATGGATGTGTGATGGAGGGACTGAACTCTCCTAGGGTACCAGATATGTCAACATTGAACTGAACAGTGTAGTAATTCAAAATGCTTTGGAGCTGGATGAAATCATAGATTACACCAATTTTTATAATTTGTTTTTTCCATTATCCTTTTCTGAAGAAAAAGAAACTAATTTCAAAAATTTCTAAGACAAGGCTTTTTTCAGAAACTGCTATTTCCACCAAATGTAAAAATAAAAAGTAAAAGAAGCAAGAGCAGCATTAAGGAATAAGAATATTCAGAGCTCTTTCATAACACTGAAAATAAAAGTATTCAAGGGCTCCATGTAATATCTTTTAAAAGGCCTCTATCTTAAACATGTGTTTTCTGGTTTGTCTACATGATAGAGAGCTGACTTACCAGATATAAGACCTTATTAAGGTTATAAAGGTTATAATATATGTATATTATATATATTAAGGTATAAGTTTTTAAAATGTAATTAAAACATTAGAACTTTGGAGTGAGGTTCAAGCAGAACATGGTTCAAAAGCTCTCTGCTGTAGAGGTGATGGATTTTAATTTTTTAATGTTTACAATTCATGACTAGATGAAGGGTAAAAAAGTATTAAACAAATAAAACTCTTAGACCAGTAGCAAAAAAGCTGTCTGAAGCTCCTTGCAATTTTCAAGGAGACCCAACAAAATCAAACACAGGTTTTTAATATTCTTTGCCTTATATTAGCTGAATATTCAGAAAGACTGATATTAAAAAAGATATTATTTATGAGACAAGGAGTTTACACGAAGATAACCAGTAGTCAGAACTCATTAGTGCAAAGAGCCATAGATTTTTCCTGCTACCTAAATAACCAATGAATACCCCTTTTTGTTTGGACTTTTTTAGTATTGTGAGGATAAACTTGGATAATCAATTTGGAGCAACAAGATGTGGCATTTCATTTAAAAGTTTGGAATCCGTGCCATTTCTATGAAAAAAGATCCTTGTTTAATTGTTGCAGAACACAACATGCATAAATGTTGCTTTTGCTCCTTCTACTACAGGATTCGTATACGTGTTTGTATTTTTTCAGAAATCTGAATTCTTATTTTAATTTTAAATGTAGAGAAAATGTATTATCCTCCAAAATCAAAGTACAGAAGATCTCACATAATTTGCTAGTATTTTCTACAAATAAAAAAAAATTAAATTGTTGGCTTTGAATGTAACTATTTTTTCTTGGCTGGACATAAGCATTACATAAAAATCCAAAATATTTCTGGGTTTGCCCATAAGTTTTGTGGTTAAGACCTTTTCACAATTCTAATGCCCAAGCAGCAGTTGAATTCACTGGCTTTCAGCGAGTAAATAATTTTAAGATTCCTATAGATTGTTCTGAGATTTCCCAGCATGCCTAAATTTGAGTACATTCAGAATGCCTGTTTGGCACTTATCTCCCACTTAAAGCTGTCCTCAGTCCAGATCTGAGAACCTGCTTGCTCACATTCCATGTAAATGCCATTTAGAGGAGCAACCAAGGAAAGCCTGAACCAGACAGAAAACCTGAGCCTCTATCCTCAGATGAATCTTGGAGGTCTGAGTCTGAAGTGTAAATTCCAAGATTTCTCTTCAGTTCCCTCTGGAATTAATGATAAGAAGCTTAAAGCAAGCACCCGGAGTGCCCTCCTGGGCTGTGCTTGGTAGTAAACGTGGTTTCTTAAATTTAAGCCAAGTACAGTGGGTTACAAGCACATACTTCCACCTTTCGAAGTTTGTGGGGTTTTTTTAATATGTCAGAATTTTTATGTAGAAATCAAAGGAAATAAAAATGTTAGCAAAGTCTCATAAAGGGTGTAAAACTTATAATAGTTCCTACATCTCTTCAAGTGGTTATGGAGCTTAAATATTCAAGAAGGCTGAAAAGTAACACTGCTGGTACGTGCACAAATCTTGCAAAAAAGCCCCCAAACAAACAAAACCATGCTGTGTTTCATTCTATGTGTTGTCTATTACTTAATTTTTTACTACATCACTTAAAATGTGGTGGATGCTTCCTATATATTTAAAAAGATGAAAAAGAGTCTTTAGGATCTAAAATGTACAACATACACAGTGCCAAAGGAGAAATCAGAAAAAAAAAAGTGCAGAAATCAACCTTCTCCAAACACATATTTAGGCAAATGAAATAGGTATAATCCTGTGTTGGGTTTATATTTTTTTTCTGCAAATTGATTCACATGAAAGCATAGTTGTGTCTCTGACCACGTCTGGTTCCCCTGGTAAGATAATTGTGCAGTGAGTTCTGCCACAGTGTCCCTCCTTCCTGCTCATACCATAGCGCACCTTTCTGAAGGCTGTTTGTTCAGACAATACTGGGCTCCTCACTTAGCTGAGGATGCATCTACAGTTCAAGTGTAAAGTGCTGGGAGGCAAAGCAGCTATCCTAAAGTAAGTCCTGCTTACTCATCTGATTCTCTTACACTCTTCCTCCTCAGTTCTCTCAAAGAGAAATGCTTCTGAACTTTCCCAGCGGGTGAGTCAGTCTGTCTTAATTAGGTTCCTACATTCGTTGTGGTGGTTATGAACTGAAGCCTTCATCTATGTCATGCAGAAGAGAGAATATGACATACAGCTAAATGAGATTTTAGGGTTTTTTAAGGGAATGAACTACAGTTACATTATTCAGTACCCTGAAGTTCTAACAGTACATTTCAGTGTTACAACTCCTACAGTTTCTTGTGATTTTTTGCTTCCCATGACCCCCAAAGTGTTAATTCAACAAAGTACTTTTGTATGCAATTGTGTAACATAAATGTGCTCATAGAGTACAAAATTGTTATGTGGCAATAAGCGAGCCTGGTGCCTGCCAAAAAAGTAAAAAGGGAGGATGCAATTTTTGAATTCTCTATTCAATATAAAATGCAGCAGTTTCCATTTCACAGTGGTCCATAAGGGTAATGATAGCACAAGTTAGATTTTTAAAAACTATTAATCAGTTCCCACTTATTTCTGTGGAAATTGGATACATAAATACCTCTAAAACTTTTGTCTGTTATAGTTGTTCATCTTTTACTTACAAGATTAGTTGCATAACTCATTACCAAAAAAAGACAAAAAAAAAAGAGAAGAAAGAGTAGCAAACAATTATTGAAGTTTTGACCTTCAGTAAGTTCCTAAGTATTTGCTTGTCTCTAAACTTGTGAACAGTCACATGCTATTCTTAGGACTCTGGGTGAAGCATAAAATAACATTTATTTAACACCTTAGTATATGAGAATTTCTTTGCTGCTACATATACAAATAGTTTAGTTCTGAATCTATTTGCTAATGCTATGGTTTATCACTGTAATAGTGTTTTCATAAGTATATATTCTTAGTGTATTATCAGAACATTTATACTTTTGCATTAACGAAAATCAGTGACTGAAGGTTTCAGCGATAAATGTGAGGGGTTTTTTTAGTGCAAAATAGATTTTTTTTAAGGTTTAAGGTTTTGTGATAACTTTTAAGTTTACAGAATTTAAAGATGTTTTCTTTTCCATGTTAGAATTTAGAAATCCAAGACAGTGAAAGGAAAATTACAAGAAACAGTTCTTAAGCCTGTTATGTCCCAGTGGATTTGAATTTTTAATGTCTCTGTTCTCAGTGCCTTACTTCAGGAGGAGGAGGAAAATGGGATAGCCAGAAAATCAGAGTACTAATGCATAAATTTTATCTATGGCACTACAGTAAGTATAAATGCACTTTAATACTGTCTGTACTTCTACCCTCACACATGTTGTGCCATCCTTGGTGGAAGTTTTCATCCTGTTCTGAACTGACAACATTAGCATTTCAGCTCTTGACAAAAAAGCAAAGCCAAAGAAGGATGATACAGCTGAAGAAAATTATCATTAAGATCCACATGGTTCCATCTTCTCTTCTTTTTACTTAAGTTAACAGTGATGTGCTTAGTATATCTCTAAACTACTGATATATGAGAATTTGCCAGAAAACTCCATAAAAAAAAAATCTCTAAGAATTTTTATAACTAACAGTAAAGGGTACCTCAATGTCTATTTCAAAGCTGATTTGATGAATACAGAAAAGGTCAAACTAAAAATAACTAGACTGAATCAGTTATAAGTGTAGTAACATATGCCTCATTTAATAATGAACTCTAAATTTGCTCTGCAGTTTAAGTAGTATCATGAATGCTAATTCTGACAGTAAAGGGTTATGAACTACCTGTCTGCTCAAGTCTGGCACAAGGTCAGGCAGTTATAGAACTAATGAAAACCCTGATGTACCAAAAGGTGGATGATTGACATGAGTGTGCTGGCTGAAGAAAGTGCTGAGGAACTCTGGTGCATTCAAAATGACAGTGTCCTGAAACACAATTTACAGCACTCCATTTGTTTAGCCCAAGTATAGCAATAAGCGCAGGTGCTTATTGCCTACATAACAGTGGCAGAATTCAGAGTGTATTATATTAAACTTTCACATGCCAATCACCAGAGGAATTTTTCTGGTATGGTTTGTGATGATCAACCTAGGGCCGTTATTCTCTGAATATGTGATTATGCTTAGACAGACTTTTCCGTATATAATTCAGAGCATCCTGAAAGGATGAAAAGGAATTATTGTTAAATCTTTGTAAGTGAAAGAAAGCATAAAGCTCTAAAACAGTCAGCTAATAATTTTGAAATTGATTAAATTGTTTGAAAAGCCTGGATTCTTCTATGTGCTAGGAAAACCTTTGTTCCTTTTACCTTCTGGCTGTGCACTTCTCTTCCACATCTTTGTATACCATAGGATTAATTTTCATCCATTTATTTCCTTTTTAGCCAAATCTACAATGTTATGATTTTTTTTAGTTAAACACACACTTTCTTCAAAGCTGTAAAGTTAATGTTGGACAAAGCAGACCTTTTTGGAGTCCTCCTCAAATCATCTTCAGTTGCTGTATATAGAATAATGTGCCTAATTTTGAATCTCCCATTTCATCAAGTGATCAACATCAAGAAGGTGTTACTCACCAAGTAGGTGGCTAGACCACAGGATGCACATGGAGAGGCTGAGGGAATTGAGTTTGCCTAGATTAAAAAAGAAAGGCTGTGGAGGGATGTGATGGCAGTCCTTCGTCCTCTACCTAATGGGGGTTAAAAAGAAGACGGAGGCAGGTTTGTCTCAGAGGGTCACAGAGAAATGACAGAAGGTAATGGCCACCATTTACAGCAATGGGAATTCCAGATACAGGATTATCATTGCACAAAGAACCATTAAATCAGTAAGAAGTAGCTTGGCCAAAGGCTGGACAAAAGCTATAGTAACCTGATATCATTTCACAGCTGATACTTGAGCAGGAGATCAGACTAAACAAACTTCAGAGGTCCCTGGTAGCCCAGTTAATTCTAGGAAACTTAATGTTAATTGTGATGGAATTATTGGTCTATAATGCTGGATAAACCATCTGTGTAACCTTTTTAATGGGCTAAAGATATAACTGAAGTTTAAGAAATAAAAAAAAAAGAAATAATAAAAAAAGTAAGATGAAGAAAGCAAGTGAAGCATTCTTTGTATTTGTATTTTGCCTCTGTGTCCTGTGAGCTACAATGTAATACATATATTCTTCTGTGGTTTTCAAACATGAGTCTGTTGCTGCTGTACATCACTACAGTAAATCTATAATATCAACAGGTTTTGACCATTAAATAGAAAAAGAAAAATGGATTTTCACATGAAGGTGGGACACCAGGTTCATGGTGGCCATATGAAGTCACAAGAACTGAAACAGAAAAACAGCATTCATTACTGTTTCAGCACGTGCAAGAATCAGATTTGTACAAAGCTGCTGAATAGAGCAATTTTTGCAGTGATTCGAGGCAAAGTCATTTAGCACAGATGTTTCTGTAATTGTGATAAACTCAGAAAATTCAGTGTTCAGTGGTCCTTGAACACACATTTCCCAGCTATATGGTTTATTTGAGTAATTAATATAATAAAATGGAAGAAGCCTAGTCTGGGTAAAGTATATCTCCCTGAAAGTTATGGGGAGCAGGGAAGAGGATGACAAGGTTTTATGTGGTGTATTTTTACTCTTATATGATTGGTTCTCTACTAGCTTTGTTGTATGGTTTGGGATTTGGGGTTTTTTTTGTTTGCTTGATTGACTTTTAGTATAGGAATTATTTAGCATGGTGCTTCATTCTGAGCTAAGTGAATCATTCTATGCTAAATGAATCAAAAGAGCTGTGATCAGCCATGTTGGAGGTGTGTTTCGTTCCATCATTCAGCAACATAAGAACACTTCAGATCTGCTCCAAAAAGTAGGCATTGCTTACCAGTCGTGTTGATATTTGCAACAACCTGAGTGGCAGAGCTCGCTTTTGATTAAAGTCTGACAGTTTGTCTAATTTTCATTTGGAATCACAAACATTGGATTATGAGAAAATGAGGAATACAAGGAATATACTTGGAAGGAGAAGAGGAAAAGGAGAGAGGCTGTAGAAGATCACATAAAACCTGCAATCCATAGAAACATAACACAGGGCTTTGCACAGAACTTTAAGCAATCTGGTCTAGGGGAAGGTGTGCCTGCCCATGGCAGGGGAGGATTTTAAGGTATGTGATTTTTAAGGTCCCTTCCAACCAAAACCATTCTATGATTCTGTGATTTGTTCTACGGGAATGAATTGTGTCAAGTAGCAACATATGATGTAAAGGAAAGACAATATGAGATAAACCTGTATATCAAATGGGATTATGAGACTAAGTATTCAATTTAGAACAAATAGAACAAATAGACTGAAACAGAAGCCTGTGGACTATGCTACTAACTGCAACCATGTGAAACAAAAAACCACAAGGCATTGTGTGACCAAGTGCAGAAGACAAAAGGTTATGCACAGAATCCCTGTATTAATTCAATTCATGATCCCATCTCACCATTATGTACTGACATTCTCGTTCTATCTATGCCTCCAGGTACAGTAGCAGGATCCCATATTAGAAGTAGCACTGGTCTCACCCTCTGCAGAACTAGAAATAGCAATGTGCCATCATATCCAGCTTCTTGTCTTAAAAAATCAAAGTGTCCTATTTTTTCCATTTCCTTACCTGCCAAACAGTATTTTCCTGAGGATGTGTCACAGTCTTCAGTCATATACATAGCTGATACTGAAAAGTACCACACAAAAAGAGCTCCTAAAGCTTCCTATTCTTTTCCTTTTTAGCTGTTAACAATAAAACTGAGAACAGTGATGTTGGAAGTGGAAAATCACAGATCATTTATCTTTTGCCTTTCCCAATCTGAACTTTCCATGTGACTAAGAAGAGCAGAATCCTCATTCATGATCCAGAGAAAGCTTTCCCTAAATATATCTATTGATAAAGGTATATGAAAGGGGGCTGTTCCTTCTTCATCACATACACTGAGGCTTGTCATGAGGTCAGAGTGACACACTCTCTTGTGCTATCTCAGGGACCATTTACTCCATAATCACTCACATGAAGTGGAACTACTCCAGCAATAGAAATTGAGATTGACCTACTGCAGGCGTCCCAGAGAGTGATCTTCAAATCTCTGCTGCGGGGTGTATAGATGTTACACATGAAGATGCTCTAGCCCCCTACTACTAGATAAAAGGTAGAGACCTCTCTCTTCTACAGCCTGTCTATTGTGAGACGAGGTATATATAAGTATCACAATCTAAAACAGGGTTCAAAGTTCTGAACCCTGCTCAGGTACTCCCAGTAGTGCAGACTGTTCCTGTGTATCTAATTAATCTTTAAACATATATGGCACAGGGAAAAGGCTTTTAGGGTATCAGTGAAGAGTTTCCCCTCACTCTTATTCATGTTGTTCCCAGGTAGTACTTTAAGGTTTTTCCACAAGAGAGAGGCTTTGTGGCATTTGATTCCCCTGAGCCAAAAACAAAATTTAGGGCAACAGTGGCTCCTATTCTGTGTGAATGTTCACATTCAGCCATAAAGTAGCCAGGAACTACTGGATAAAGAAAAGTAACTTTAAAAAGTTACTTTAAAAGTAGTGACCAGTATCCTTTCTTGAAAGAGAAAGCTTAGTCACTTCCTTTGAGAAACTTCATGGTTGAAAACTTACTCAGAGGTAAAACATATCAATTTCTCCAGTACTACCACCACCCACTGCAGCAAATACAATATCCATCTGGTAGTCTTTTCTGCAGCACTTGGCCCTCCTGACATGTAAGGGATTTTTGCATAGAAATCCCTGTTGAGAGACCCTACTTGCCAAACTCAGGGCACTTTCAGGACTAGACACTTAATGTGTCAGATGTTTTGCTCTGCGTAACACAGCATCTGTTGTTGCCTTGCAGTCTTTTCAAATGCCACCCAAACTCCCCCTTTGACTGTTTGCAGGGTAAAATGGTGTGAGACAAAGGACCTGTTTTACAGTCCACAATAATTTCACAGTAGAATAATCCCATTGATTTGGATGAAGTTTCACAAGTACGTGGCTGTTGCAGCTGAAAGGATAGTCAGACCAGTAGTATCAAGGATTGAATGGTGGAGCTGAGCTCAGTTTGAGCTACCAGACGGGTGGAGTGACCTGATTACCTGCATATAATAGCAGGAGAGGTTGGAGAGGTCAATCCCACTTCCAGCATGATACATGTAATGTCAAAATGGTTTGTGACAGCTCCCACTGGCTTAAGAATGACTCCTGCTGACTGAGAAATACTTATGACAGCTCCTACTGCCCCAGCCAGTAGGAAACACCTCTTTAACTCAACTGGGATAGATGGTACTGACAAAATACAAGAGGTCCAGGTCAGATCTCAAATCTTTGTCAGTACATTGCAGTCAGAAAATAAAGTCACATAGTCTGGTCCTCTTCCAAGCAGTTAATCCAAACTGGAGTATGATAGCTTGCCTAATATGCTTAATAATGCATTGGATAAAGATCATAAGTGATTAATCTTCTTTCCACTTTCTCTCTTGTTCAGCTTTTATTGATTATAATTCTCATTATTCATCATATTTATGTATTTATATATGAATGTATCTTTTATATTTTACATAGTTCTTTTTATAAATACATACAATTATACACATTTTTATATATGTGTATAATTATAAGTCCAGAAAAAATATTGGTATGGGAAAATATTCTGTCGTGGTTTAGCACAGCTTGGGTTTTAGTTAAGGAAAAATCCACTAGCTACGGAAGTGATGTTTTTGCAAGGGGCTGCTCTAACTTCCTCCAAACCCGACAAACCCAATCTACTGGATAGGTTGAATATTGACAACTCTGTTAAGCCACTTAAGAAGCTTGCCATGCCTCTGTAAACCACATTTAAGTATGAACAAGCCCAGGAAAGCTCTCTCTTGCTTCCGGCCTTTGGACGGGTGACTGGGGTGCCCGCGCGGCCTGGCAGGGCCGGGCCACAGCCCTGCTCTGTGCAGGCCAATCCGCAGCGTGGCTCGGCTGAACATCTCAGCTGTTCCTGCTGCTTTAGAGTGGCCCCTCCCCAGTGCGGCCACCAAAATGAAATTTTACACTGAGATGAGCTCCAGCTGCCACTCGGCAGAGATCCTGTGACCCACAGCCAGAGAGAAGTTCCAGCTGCAAGGCCTGGGTAAGAGTAACTCTTTCAGTGCTGTAAGTTCCCCAGAACAGAGGAAGCCTGCAGGCATCAATTCTCTCCCAAGTCAAAGGAAAGGGAAAGGTGAAGGCACGTGGAGAAAACATCATAGAGACACCAAAGTCAGTGAAGAAGGAAGACCTGAAGCCCAGAGAGAGGAGAAAGAGGAGATGCTTCAAACCTAGAAGCTGAAATTCATTTGTAAAGCTATGGTGATGAACTATGATACATCTTGTATCTTAGATGAACTAAGAATACCCCTTGTAATTTAGTGAAAAGCATGGGGGGTGGAGCCTTCAAACCACAGCCATGAGCAAAGGTACCTGTGCTGAAATAAGCAAATGTTGAAGTAGCTGTGATCTAATGAGAAGCTTGAACAGAGAGAGATGCGTGATGAAGACCCTTGCTCCCAGGGAAGAAGAACTCTGTTCCCAGAGATGAAGATGATCCCAGAGACGGATGAAGAGAACCTTTGCTTCCGAACAGCTCATCCTTAAAATAGTACCCCATTAGCTAAGATTGAACCCTCAAAAGCAGTTGTGGGGAAAGCTGTAAGTCCAGGGAAGGGACTTTCACATCGAGCAGAGAACCATTTTTCCAGGCGGCTGTTTCGCTGTGACATTCAAGCTATGAGAGAACTGTTTCTTGTGGAGAAGCCTCCATAGCATGGGCAAAAGAGACTCCTCTCCTAAGTGAAAGACTATTATAGAGGTGGTAAACTGAAAAAAATCCCAAGTTTTGTTCTGTTACACTGTTAGTGGGAGAAGAAAGGAGAGGTAGCGGGGGAGCAGAAGCGTTCTGAAAGTTTATTCTGACTCTTATTATTTTTTCTTTTAGTTCTGTTAATAAATTCTTTATATTCTTTAAAGTTTTGTGCCTGCTTTGCTTTCTCTTAATTTTTATCTCATAGGAGGAAAATAAGTAAATAATGGATTGCGAACAAACCCACTACACTTATTTGGTGTTTCTGCCTGGTTTTGAACTGGGGACCTTTCACATATTAAACCATGAGTATTAAAATAAGTCTGTGTATAACCAAATGTAACTTATTTAATCAAGATGCTACATGAATGTATTTTAAAAGAATGCCATGGTTCTATTCTGCCTTAAAGGATATTCAGTCTCTACCCCATCATTCTTCACAAAAACTCTACACAGACTAGTAGCCATAACATAGAGAAAAAAGTTCAAGATGTTCAAGCTGGGCTGAAAGTGAATGATGTGCTGAAACACAAAGCTGCAGGATGAGATCAATATTTCTGCCTTTTAATCTTGCCTCCTCACCTTCTCTGCTGCAAGCTTTAAAAATTTGGTTCTCACAATGCTGACCAGTAATAATCACCATATTTGTAAAGGAATTCATCTCCTTTACAACTGCTGGCATATGGCTTTCAAGATGCTTCATCCTTTTTTTGTCTAGAATGCATAACTTCAGTGTCAATCAAGTGCAATCATTTGTGTTTTACATCAGCAAAGTTCATTTATGTATGGAAACAATACTTAATGAGTTATGGTGAATCATATAATGAGGATCTCTCCTGACTTATTCAAACTTCTCACATAAATTTGATCCAAATAAGACACAAAAATGGCTTAAACTATAAAGTGAAGGCTCTTCGTGGTGATATATACTTGATCTTTTTGTGTCTGTATCAGTAATTTCTTATAGTACTCTGTGTTAATAATTTGCATTTATCCCTTAAAGTTTTCTCTTTGAAAAGTTTATAGTTGAACAGACATTAGTATTGAAAAATTTAAATCACTTTTCTGATAGAATGCCTTGCAAGAATGGCTTATTGAAGTAAAATATTATCTATTTGCTCAGCCCTAGCTGTTATATATAATTGTTTATAGAAATACAAATTCATCCTTCTAGGATTGCTGAACCATAAAAGAGCCAACACAGACACCTGCCTACAGCAAGAACTGAACAAACTTTTTAAAGCCAAAAATATTTTTGACACCCTTCTATTTCTGCTTTATCTTGTGTGTATAACTACCAAAGCAGTAAACTGGCAGGTCTCCTATTTTCACCCGAATCAGGACCTGGAATCAAAACAAATCTGTGAAAGAGATACCACCTGGATCAGTCTTATCTGCACTGATCTTATGAATCATACAAAATGTCCTACCAGTCTCTTCTTCTTTCCATTTGGTGGAAATGAAGCCCAAAGCATCTAGTGCAAAGAGAGCCCTCTCCGATACCAGTTTTTTGCCTCCACAAAAATCTGTCCAATTTTCTGCCTCTGGGCTGAACCTGGCTGGCAGCTAAGCCCCCACTCAGTCGCTGACTCCCCCCACCATGCAGGAGAGGATTGGAAGGGAAGATGTGAGACAAAAACCAAACCAAACCAAACCACTTGTTTATTGAGAAAATGACACTTTTATAAGTAAAGAGAAAAATAGAAAAGAAGTAGCTGGCTCAAAGGCAGTCACTCACTACCATCTACCAACAACAATGACTAACAATTACCTTGGAAAAAATCTCCGTCAGTTTTATTGCTAAGGCCAGTGTTCCATGGCATGGGATATCCCTCAGGTCAGTTGTCATTGGCTGTCCTGGCTGTGCTGTATCTCCTCCAAACCTCTTGCTAAGCACAAGACTACTCTTTGGGGCAGCAGAGTAAGAAACAGAGAACAACTTAAAGCTGTAGAGCTAAAATACTGGTGAGTTTCAACACTGTTTTGGTCACAAATCCAAACCACAGCACTATAAAATCTACTGATTAGTAAATCAATTCCATAACAGCCTACATATCAGTACAAAAACTGTATCCACGATAACATTCCTCAAATGTCATTTGCCCCTAGGTTTCATGGATTATGTCTATATAAAAGAGTAAAAATAAAGTTTCAGTGTATTTCAGCTGAAGCAGTACAGAAGCTGATAAAATTGGCATGCTTTTTTTGCCAGTGGCACATGTAACACCATAAAATTATCGGGTGCAGGTGTGCAGGTGCTCAGGCAACAGCAGGCAAGGGCTGCAGAGGTGGCATCTCTAAGGAGAGACTTAGGCTGGTTCCCCATCTCCCCAGCTGGTTCCAGCCATCTCCAGCAGACCCACCACAGGACACAGCACAGATCCTCAGCAGAGATGGTGGCACCTCTTGGAAAAGACTTCTAAGAAAGGGCAAAACACTGTATGAGAGTGAGGAGTGAGGGTGAAAGGGTGAGAGAGAGTCCTGTGGACACCAAGCTGAGAGAAGAAAGAGGGGCAGGAGTTGGTCCAGCAGCCAGAGCAGAGATTCCCCTCAGAGATTCCCCTCAGCGTGTGAGGAGGACTAAGGTGAAGGATATATTTCCATGCAGCCCATGGAGGACCCTGTGCTGAAGCAAGTAAACATGCTTTGAAGAAAGCTGAAGCACATGCAGAAGAACACACTGGAACAGGAGAAAAGTGTGAGGAGAAAGAAATGGCAGCAAAGGGCTTTTATGGGTTGACCCCCAACCCCACATTCCTCATCCCTCTGTGCCACCTGAGAAGCAGGGTCGTGTGAGAGGAGCAAAGTTGAGCCTGTAAGAAAGTGAAAAGGGGGTGGTGATTTAGTTTTTGTTTTTCACCTAGATCTATTTCAACTGTCAGTAAGTTAAATTCTTTTTCCTCGTGTTATGTCTGTTTTGCCTGTGATCATAGCTGGTGAATGATCTCCCCATCCTTAATCTATGAGATTTTTCATTGCATGTTCTCCCCCTGTCTTGTGGGAGAAGGAGAGTGCGAGAGCTGCTGGGTGGTACAAGTCAAACATTCATGTCCATCCTCTTTATTCAGACTTTAATTCATATCCCACAGGAAGGCCCTCGTGCTAGGGGTAAACATATTTCCGTTTTGAAATATTGAATGACTCAGGACCACAGTATTCTACTTCTCAGGTGAGTTTATCTGTGCAACATATGGAAGGAAAAGTGTATGTTATCACTGAGATGCTTTTTGCCCAGTAAAAGTAGGAACTGTGGTTATACAATATGGCTGCACTAGCAGCAGCCCTACATTTCAACACAACAGAACATAAGAAGAAAAACAACATTGCAAGCTTTTAAGTAAGCTTCTTTCTGGCCAAATAAATACAAAAAAAATAGGCTGAATCACAAGGGATACCTAAACCAGCAAAGTGTAATATTTGGAAAACAAACCCAAAAGATGCTATGATTGTGTTTGAGATCTTGCTTCATGTAAGAAAGGGAACGTGTCTTTATAACCATATGTCCAAAATCCTATCTTGGGGGTTATCCTTTTGGCTCAGCCTGAAGCGCATAAGCCTACTCTCATATTCAGGCTTCAACATAGAAAATGTGGACAAAAGATAAGCTTAGACTCAACTGCATGTTAGGGCCAGTACTTATAATATAGGGTAGAAATTGCTATTGATTTTCCTTTTGCCATTTAATCAAAATCATCTCAAAATTGGTTAGGTCACATATTTTTGAAAAATAAAATGGAGCCCACTCATATTATCAGAATATGCTTTTTCAGACTTTAACTAGATACCTGTAGAATACCTTGTGCAAATATATTTTTGTTCTTTGTGTCAACACTGTCTGGTATTACTTCGTGATTACACTTTCAAGACACAGAGGCAATTATAAGACTTTCTCTGAAGATTTTAATCTGTTAAAAGATTATAAAAAGATAAAAACATCTCTAATGTTTAAGACCAAAGTCTATCTAACCCAGCATCCTGTCTCTGAAGTAGTCAGTAAGGGACGTTAAAGAAAAGAATATAAACACAAGCATCTAAAACAAAGCAAGACAAAACAGAAATCCACAGTCCTAAAGTAGAATAAACCCTCTCTTTGTTATGTCCTTTCAGCTCCTGGCAATATATCCTTTAAGGATTTCCTGAGCTGGAGAATCACTTCATCATGTTTAATAGCTCTTGACGCTTTTCTTTCATTAATTTGTATAATCAGTTTTTTAAACCCATTTATGCATGTGGCCTCCACGATATTCTGTGGCAATCAGTTCCACGATGAAATTATGTGACCTGTGAAAAAATGTTTTTTTCTGCCACTTGTAGACTTGTCACCTAATAATCATCTGCATGTAATTCTGATAGCTGGCATGGGATATATTCCCCATTTCCATGATGCTCTTGACTTTATATTTTTTTATTGCAGTCTTCCTCAGTTTTTATTTTATTTTATTTTGCTTCCTTCTTTTTTTCTTTCTCCCTCCTAAGACTCCAAGTGCATTTAAATTGTCCTTGGGCATAAGCTATTCTCTACCCCTGATCATTGTTGTCAACCTTCTCTGTACCTTTCTTAGTTCTCATATATCCTTTTGAAATGAGGGATTAGAAGTGTATATTGTATTCCAGATGCAAGTACCATCATAAAGTGAATTTCTATGGATTTCTATGGTTATACAGTATTTCATATTTTCTTCTAAAATCCCTCCTTAATAATTGCTAACATTCTGATTGCCTTTGCAACCACTGCAGGGTATTGATCTGATGTTTTGTGAGAAATATCCAATGACTACAAAATCCTTTTCTTGGACTGGAGTAATGAATTTAGAGTCCATCGCAGTGTTTGAGCATTTACTGCTATTTTAACCATGCTGACTGCTTTATACTTGTTGACATGAAATTCCATACTACATTATATCACACAGTCAGTGAGTCACATAAGTTTTTTCCAAAGCTCTTTGCAGTCAGATTTAGTTTAGTGTCTCCTGAATAATTAAACAAGTAATTAATAACTGTAGCATAACACATGCACAAGAGGACTGAACAAAGATAGGACAGGCGTTTCTTAACATTTCACTGCTCAACTTTGCAGGTTTAATGTTCTTTTAGTATTTTAAAGTTAATGTTTAAAATTTTAGTTATATTGCCTCAAGTGGACATCAGTAAATAATTATGTGTACACACATGAATGCATGGTGACAAATCACTAAAATAAAAAAGTCTAATGTCCATCAGGGTATTAAAAATACTAATCAGACATATAGTAATACCTTAAAGAACAAAAGAGCACAACGTATCCATAAAAATGCAAATAGGGACACAGACAAGCACCCACTCAGTTTAAAAAGATCTTGCACTGCAATTTCTCCTAGACATTTTAGCATACAGGAAAGTGTCTGAGTAGCAGTGAATATTCTTCCGTTAAACATGAGTAACAGCTGTATTGTAGTCAAAACATCTTCATTTCAAGGTACATATTGAAAATCCCTGATCTTTACTGTAAAAAGAAAAAAAAATCAAAGAAAGGAAAAGTAAGTTCTTTTATTCAGGCTTGCAGATTTGCAGTGTTGTATGATTGACACAGAAAAAATATTATGTTGTACAATTCTATGGCCGACAGGCCCAGGGCTATTCAGATGCGAGAACTAATAACCATGCTGGCAAAAGAAATTTCTTATTAAAACCTTGTTAAGGAACTACAATAATTCATTAAGGGTTATATCATTATAAAAATCCATCATTGTTATAGACTGTTTCCTGGGGCTTCAGTTTAGTAAAGTTTGACGTGCCCTTTATGCTCCAAAATTAGGTAAAGCTAAAAATGATTTATGCACAGAAAATGTTAAAGATTTTATAAAGCACAAAAATAACTATGCACAGCTTCCTAACCTTGGCATAGTACCTCAGGGGTTCATAGAATAAGAAAAGGATGTCTTTTAAAATGGACTGTTTAAAGACTTGTGTATTCAGTGGGTCAAAACCTGCTTACATTAAAAACAGTGGGACTGCAAATGCCTTCAGTGGGAATAAGCTTTTGCCCATGGAAAATAATAATTTGAGAATAACTAAAGGTAATATCAAACTGGTCTAATGAGATGAGACCAAATTAATAAAAAAATGAAGAAAAGAAGAAAAAAATCCCATCAAATATGAACGACTGTGATTTAAAATAATATGGGCTGAGGCTCAATAGGTATTTTTCAGAATTAGTTTCTGTCCTTGTTCTATGCATATTTTCACTTCTAGCTAAAATTATGGAAATCATCTCCTCCAAGCAAAAAACCTGTTATATTATTTAAAATGAAATTAGGAAAACTGCATCAAATGAAAAGATTATTTAAGGTTCCCTCAGAGAAGTAATGGGTAAACAATGTGTAAATCTTTGCCTGAATAACACTTTGTGGATAACACCACCTTACCTATTGAGGTCACCAGCAGTACCACAGTGACACTGGCTATAGAGATCAAATTCCACCCAGAAGGACAAACTGCTCTGAACAGAGCTGTGGAAGAATGTCTGTCAGTGGCATTAGTTCATGATGAAATGGGTTGTTTGGACCTCATCTGATAGTGAGCAGTGTTACAAATGAACAGTGGCCAGTCCCTTACCGGTCATCAGCCAGATGTTTATATCCAAAGTTATGCACTTTTTCATATGCATCATTAAGATCCATTTAGTTTAATTCGATGCTCAGTTTTATTATATGCTCAAGTCACAGTACTTTCAGAATATCTAGACTAGTAATTTTTGCAGTTAATGCTGAAATTAATAGAAATATATCACACTAATTGGCACGCTTCTTGGCTGTGATACTGGCAGGCCAAGTGATGAATGGGTTGTGGAAACTGAAATAACCTCTCACTTTTGGGATGGTCCTTGTCAACTGGAATTGAATCACACTGGAAAGAGAGCTCTGTTGCCGCTTTAGCTGCACAGTCTTTTTGGAAGATGGTTGATTTTTCTCTCCGCAGTCAGTACACTGGCAGACAATCTTTGTAAATACTAAATTTACACATGGCCACTTGTGCATGCTCTTGGTGAAAATGTAAGAGCAATGCCATGCATCTACATTGTAATGCTCAAAACCTTACTTTGAGCAAACAAGCATGCATATAAAGACAATAACTTCTTATTAAAATAACTGAAATTGTAACAATAGAATCATAATTAGTCAGGGTCTAATTTTTATGGAAAAGAAAATAGAAATACAGTTGAAATTTCTATATGTGCACTTCCTATTTTCTAACCCTTTTCCCGGTGGTGCTGTCACTTCACCCCTGCTCTTGGAAATCCTAAAGCTGGTGGTTTCATTCTGGTGTGTGTGTGGCGGGGGTTATAACACTGAGTCATCAGCAGCTGGACTCCTTTTCCAGAAGGAACGTGATGTTCATGCTGATTGTGTCTTTCTCCTCATTCTAGGGTCCAATTTTTAATGTTTGCTAAAACGGTTTAACACATTTCCTCTTCCTTCATTGCTCCATGGTTGGATTTACTATCTTTGTTACCACTAAACACAGTCTTACATGGCTCCAGGTCTGTCTTTCTGTAACTGACTGAGTGAATTGTTTATTCCTGTGGGATCTGTAGTTCCAGCCTGCACTCAATGCCTTATCATGCCACTCCTGTGGTCCTCTATGCGGCATTCTGCATTCCCACATTTCATGGACTCTGCTATAGTACCAGGCCTGCATTTTTCTACACTACAGAGTTGCCTTACAGTATGTTACAGCTAAACTGAGTGAACAAATGTTGCATATGGATCAAGACCAGTTCACACAAAGCAGGCCTGACGAACCTCAATCCTGAGGTTTTTGCAAACTCACTGCAAAGCTTATGGTCTATTTCTTACAGTGTTAGTGCTCTGTTACAGGGCTACAGTGCATCCTGTCTATATTCCATGCAAGGAGCTTTTAAATATAAAAACAGTTCCCAGAGGTTAGTGTGCTTTCTCTGAGAGGGCACAATACATCTGTGTTCCCATAAACACAGAAATCCCAACACTTTATGGTATAATTTCAACCCAATGATACTTTGTAATATGTGTTTAATTGGCACATGGAAAATAGTGGATTTTTTTTCATTTTAACCAGAAAGGAAAACAGCTGACATTTCAGATTTAGGGAGAAGTAGGAAATGAACTCTCCATGTAAAAAAATCTCCATTCTTCCTCTGACATTTACCCTAGAAAAGATATTTGACATCACGGGCAGGACATATGGAAGGATGACACAGGGAACAAAAGGGAATAGGTTACCAGTCAGCTCTGAATGTAAATGAAATGTAGATACTGGGGTCCTTCGGGTTTCTTTGAAGGCCCGAAGTTCATACCCGATGTAATACTCCTAATAACCTCTTCCTGACACCAGATAGCTATTAGATACTCCTTTTCCCTGGCAATATTTTTAAATGAAATAGGTAGTGCCACCTGCTGTGAATGTTTAAGCCTTTCTCTCTCAAAGCTCTCTGAAAATGAATAGGCTCATTTATTTTAATGTGACTCCTTTTAGTATGCACTTCAGGTGTGTAATCTAAGCTACCCAAATCATCAGCAGAATGGTAGCTAAAACAATGTATAGAATTATCTCACGCAGGGAATACAGGAAAATTTGTCAGTCCAATTTGAAAAATACAGACTTCTTGTTTTTTCATAATTATATGGGAATAATTCTGATTTCTGCTTAACTGCTGTTTTGCTGTCTTTGTGGTTGACAGCTGGTGTGGACTTGGTTCAATGTATTCAGTGTTAAATGTTAAGGCCCATTGTGGTTGCATCCTAGTTATTTAGTTCAGTTAAGTTTCCAGATGAATAAATGCAATAAGAAGGTTGTGGCACTTCAACCTCCACAGCATGTTTTGTCTGACCTGTGCAAAATGAAGAAATAGTTAAGACATGCTGCAGTCTCTGAATTGCACTGGCTCCATGGAGTGGTGTGTAAACCTGGGCAAATGCACATTTTATGCATTTTTACACCCAGAAGACACCAATAAGCAAAAGTGACTTCAGCCAGTGTTATTCCAAAAAAGTTCCAAGCCCTAATTCTGAGCAATGGATGAATTGACACAGGATATTTTTCAAAGGACTTAGATATGTCAGGAATGGGAAAGAGATGTTTATTGTACTCTGCTATGGCTGAATGTTATAATGATATAATATAGATATGGCAGATATGGTAACCACTCAAATGGTGCTATCTCATATCAATGTCTTCCTTAAAAGAGATGATTTTCTATTCTGTTTTAGGTATTTCACTGTGAATAAGGTACACTATAATTCAGATTACACAACATAATCTGTACAGGATTATGTTTTTCTCCAAATGACCCTTGTGTAACACATCCTTCAAATAGGCTTGATACTGTTGCCCTAAACTGTGTTATACTGCAAGATTATTTAGGCCAACGTTTATTTTAAATAGATTGACCACACCAGTTTTTGTTTTTCATGTCACTGTCTCAGCCAAATATGATCTCTGGCTGAACCAGACTGGCTGAACCAGCTGCTCAGGCATATGTCTGTCACCATTCCATGTAGTCTGCATCACACGTATGCCATGATTCAGAGCTAAAAGGCCACAGGGCAGCAAATTGCAGATGCATTCGCCATCCTAGTAAGTCTGTGACTCACTAAGTTGTTTCACCTTCCTGTGGTATTGCTGGCATCTTGAGCTCTGACTATGTGATTTGTTGTCATTCATGACAGAAAACTGTCAAAATGAATACACAGTTAACACCAAAGTCTAACTGACCTGACTCACTCTTTGTCCTTATTAGCACCTCTTCCTTCCATCAGTGGCTAAGTTTCTGCTTTCACTAGAGCCTAAGGAGCTCTCTTCCTTAAAGGCCAAATTGTTTCCAGAAACCTTCTGTCACCACCTGAATGCCTAATAGGGACATGTCTTTCCCCAGTTAACAGTAACTAGTGCTTAGTCCAGCTGTAAATCCGTGATGTAGTTTGAGAAAATTTTGTGTTTATTTCTTTTTTCTGGTTCTATCAATTCAGCATAGGAGCATATTTTATTGAAGTCAGAGGAAATTTCAGTGTACTGTGAGATTAATAGATAAGTTTTCCCCATTCCAATTTAAAACAAATGAACAACTTTTCACCTTCCTTTCTTCTTTTTGCTAATGATCTGAGCTGTGAGTGACTCTTGTAGAGTATCTGCAATCACAGAGTTGTCTAGTTCTACGATTCCCTTCATTTTCTCTTTCTTATTCTCTTTGTTGTTGTTTCCCTTGATTATCACAAGGGGTGTATTTGGCATGGGCAGGAAAGAAAGAGAAACACAACATCCTCCAGCAACAACACCTTCCTCTACTTAAGTTCTTGATTGTTTCAAAACAAAAAGCACCAAAACAAGTCCAGAGGAACAGAAAATGTTTGATTTGTTTGTTAGAGCCAGAAGATATAATTTTTTTGCAAAACAAATACACATCTATGTTGCTGAGCCAAAAGCAAACTCAGTAGAATAGGAGGAACGTCCAGATTTACTGATAGGACCATAACTGCTCTGCAAATATGAACTATCACAAAACCATTTAGTGCTGATTTGATATAGTGACCTAATAACTGATTTGAATTCCAGGAATGGTATAAAAATCAGGCATGTCTGAGAAGGGATTCTGGCTTCCTTTTGTTTTCTGTGTCATCTTTGAGAACATGCTGTATGTACATCATACCAAAGGAAGAATTAATTTTCTTCCATGTCACAGGGCAGAAAATAAGAAAGATAGAAAAAAAAACAAACATGAAAGATCCCAGACAGTGTTTATGCTAAACCATGCTTTCTCAATAGTGCCTTTTTAAAAATTGCCTGAAACAGGTAAACTCCTTGAAAAGTTGAAGTTGGACTAAAGCAAATACTATGATCATAGATAGCTGCAGTCACACAGCAGGCATGTAGCAGTGGAGTTCACAGCTGCTTCTTTCTCTGGAGTAAGAAATGCAACACTAAAAACAGCAATAAGCTTTTAGCAAAGATGCCACAGATCAGCAGTTTTATCAAAGGGACAGACTAGCTGCAGAGGATTTCCCATCCCACCACCCCTTTTCAAAGAAGACACATAGAAACATCTAGTGAATCAGAGACTACATTCCCATAGAGCTTCTTATGACAAGTGCTGTCAAAACCACATGGAAATATATCCTCTTTTATTTAGCTTCATGTTGTTTTGCTGGGGTTTTTTGAAAGGTCTTTTCTTGTGGGGTTTTTGGGTGTTCGGTTGGTGGGTTGCTTTTTTTTTTTTTAATAAAGAACGCCTTTACTGATAAACTTCAGCTAAAAAACTGTGGGAGTAAACATGTAGATTCCTCCAAATGTCAGCCTGTGTCTGGTACAGAAGTTGAATAACTGAAACTAGAAATAAAACACAAATGTTTTCATTTAAATTATTTGTCCTCTGACATAAACACAGGGAAAAATCCAGTTAGATAAATCAGTCCTTGAAGTTAAGTTTAACGTATAGTCTTTCATAAAAATTTGTGCTTTCCTTTTTTCTAACAACAACAACAACAAAAATTAGCTCTTTGGCCATAGTAGGCAGAATTTGTCAAAATTAAAATCCACTGCTTACTACACTTCCTGCTGGGAGATGCTGCAACTAAAAAAACCAAAAAAGAACCAAAACCAAACCAATCCAAACCAAGCAAACCCAACCCAACCAAAAAGAAAAAAGATCCAACACACAAAAAACCTCAAACAAAGAAACAAAACCCCCAAACCAAAATAACAGAAAAAATGAAAGGAAGGAGGTTGTTTCTCACCTTTCTGTACTGAGAAACCAAGTTCTAGAAAGACACTGTTGACTTAACTCTGGAATTTTTTTAAAGAACAGCAAAGAGTTAATCAAAGTGCCTGTCCCAGGCCTGAACTGTAAAAATGTTTTGGGTGGGAGCTGCTGGCATTTCCAGCCCACAATGGGAAGGGAGCTTTGTGTATCCTACTTCTATCATCTACCTTTACAGGGTTTTGATGACTTCCCTTACCAGGACAGCTGCTGGTGGATTAAAAAATATATATCTGCACGTCCAAGTGCAAGTGGGATGAGGTCCCACAAAAAATCACCATTTTATTTGTTTCTTAATCATTTGTCATTTTGTTACTCATTTTTCTGTTTAAAGAAGTGCCCATCCAATGCCTTAGGTAAATATGCATTTCAAGGTAAAAACTTGAAACAATCCCATCAGTATTTTCTGAGGACTAACCAAGCAGCTGGTCTGAACACAAAGAGCTTTCACTGGGATCCTGATTGCTCCCAAAGCATCTCTTTTCCTCCCACAAAGGTGCATTTCAGCAGACCTGCCGGAAGTTTTATGTGACATATAGACTCCAAGGGCAATCCAGTCTCTAAAATCTGCTTTTAGTTCCTCTGGCAGCTGTACTACTCCAGAGATTTCTGAGCTTCTGTTCTTTGCTCTCATGCAGACATGTATGGTGGTCAGGATAAACACATGGAAAAACAGAACAATGGCACATTTCAACGTGGAAGTGAAGACGAGCAGAAAGGGAGTTAAAAGGTGGATATTTTTAGGAGATAGGAGGGCACAGGTGTCCTTTTGTATTAAGTAAAAAATAACCTCTTTAAAACATGCTTTTGCCTTCACTCTGCCAATCAGCATGCATGGGAATTAAACATCTGGAGCTATTGTGTGTCTGAAGTTTGAAGTTTATTTCAAAAGAAACAAACTTTTAAAAGTTCATCCCCTTGTGTCTGATTTGAGTGTCTCCTGAAAAATAAGCAATAAGACAGCTAAGGACAAGTTGGTTTCTCTTTGCTGGAGAGGATTATCCATGTGTTTTGAGGTTCACGCAGGGATAGAAGTAATTTGTGTCTTCACATTTTAAAAGACAAGAAAGTCCTAATTGTAGTAGTGATTTAGCAGCAGATGTCCTTATCATAATATTCAATATTTATATTGATATGAGGTTAGTAAGAATAGTTTGGCGGAATGGAATTTAGATCCAGATTTAATTTCCCTGAAGGTAGGTGTCTAAAGAAAATATTAATATATACATTTCCTATGTACTTAACAGAGATTTAATCAAGACAGCCAACCAAGCCTGGAGAGCAAATCAAAGGTCCAGCCTTTAAAAGTCTACCTAAGATAAGAGTGAGTTGAATTGCTCTCCAGGATCATCATATTGTCCTCATCTACAGCCTCCTCCGAAACCTTTAGAGGACCACAGGATGTTCTTGTCCCAGTGTTCAGCAATGCACTTGCATATGAACACAAAATCCCTTACCTGGAAAGTCTTTTCTTTATACCCTTGGCATAGTGAGATGAGGTCAAGGCTACTGGTAAAATACAAAGTTAGAGGCAGCCTGACTTCAGAGCAGTAGCTTTTTAGTTTAAGGGGCTACCCTCCAACACTTACCTCCCTATTTAGGTCTCAAATGAAATTAGTGATGCTTTCAGTGGGCCTGAGTATTGCCAGTTTCGGGTGAAGTCAGCATTCTCACAGGATAGGGGAAGTTTCAAATTTGTTTGGGCAGCAAGTCTAACTTTAAAAGATGCAGCCGTATTTATTTAAAATTTAAAAGAATTGTATTTGGGAGTCCTACTGACATCCAATGGTATGAAATCAGACAATGGGAAATTTTCAAGGCTACAAAAGTGCATCGAATTTATAATCAGAGCAATATTTTTAAAAATGGTAAAAGATTCCTGTAAAAGAATCAATAACCTATTTCAGGAATAAAAAGACATAATGAGAGTTTTACACAAATTGAAGAAATGGTAATGGATGAGAAATTTCATGAGAAAACTTTAAACCTTAGAGATTTAATTCCAGCAGCACCTAATATTCAGCATGTTGATGTCAGGGCACTCAATGCCTTGCATAACCTGAGCAAGTGAACTTCAGGACAGCCTTGGGATTATTTTTGTGCTATGGCAAAGAGAAGACTGGAGAACAATTTCGTGTGTATCTAGGGCAAAGGAAACAGTAGTACACAAATGTGGACAGAAAGAAAGGGAGTGCCTGGAAAAGAAAATGTATGGCTATGAGGGTTTCCAAAATTATATTTGTGGCTCTACTTGTAGATAAAGAATCACATCACAAGCCTCTCATTATTATCTTTAAAAAACCCTGGAAATATATATCTCCAGATATACATATCAAGATTGCTATTAATAGTGCACAAAAATGGTCTGGAAATTCTGTGTTCATACTTACATACACATACAATACATGTGCACACATATGCAAATATTACTTACAGTTAGGAGTGCATTTAATTTGGTTCTTCTCTTGTTCTGGTATAAGCCAGAATTACCTGGTAAAGCCAGTGGAGCTCTAAGTGTCAATGGGATGAGAATAAAGGGGGTTTTATTCCTGGTTAGGGGGGTTTGGGCCTTGTTCCTTCCTTCCTTTCTTCCTTCCTTCCTTCCTTCCTTCCTTCCTTCCTTCCTTCCTTCCTTCCTTCCTCCTTTTCTCCCTTCCTTTTTCCTGTTGTGAAGCTGAAGCTAAATGCTGAAAAAATTTTTGATTTGAAAAATGAAAATTAAAAACGAGTTCTGGCATACTATTTTTCCTTTCCTTCAACTATGTAGTAAATGTCATCAAATGCACTGTGATCTTAGCTTCAGTCTTCCTTATAATGGTACAATTTATTATTTATTTCATTCCATAAAAGCAAGTAGAGTTAATGAGAATCACATTTGTGTAAATAAGACGAGAATCAGAATTTGAAAGGTAACATCTTGCTGTCTGTTAAATAGCTGTCAAAATGGATGAAAAAACCCTGTAATGTTCCTTCAGACCATGTACCTTTAAAAGCAGAACTGTCAGTGATTGATGGAGTTCAAATGAAAGATACAGAAATTATAATGCTGCTACATATGTGAACATCTCTCTGTACATGAATGTCATTTAGGCACGAATATTGTAAGTTGACCCAAGCAGTTTTCTCCTGCCAAAATAAAAAACCAACCCACACAAAAAAAAACACCAGAGCCTCCCTCAAACCCACAAACAAACAAACAAACATTGGATGTAAAATACACTTAAATAGAAAATATAATAGATATCTATTAGAGATTGTAACTGTTTTAAAAACTCAGTGGGGAAATTAAGATTATTCATGCCACCTCCTTTTGATAGTGCCCTATTACTAGGACAGACACTTCACACTGAATTAAAAAAAAGAACTTCTCGGAAAAACAAGGGGAATTTGATTACTACCTCAAGGGGTATATAAAATAAAAATTAAAATTAAAAACCAAACAAACAAATAAACACTCCCTCCCCCCCAAAAAAACCCAACAAAAAACATGAAAAAAAAACAGAAAAAAACCCCAAAAGCAACCTAGTGAGAAAAAATTCCTGAAATCTTTGAAAGAGATTTTATCTAGCAGTTTAGGAACTTATCCAGGATGACAAAGACTCAAGTTAAATCTGCTCTCCCTCTAAGGTGTTTTGAGTCTATATCATTCAAAAGAAGGACTTCATGAATAGTCCTTCCTGAGTAATTTTATGGCTTAAGCTGACACAGGACATGTTCAGTACTTCTCGCCTTTAGAGAAGCCATATAAATAGTATTTGAAATTTTAGCTGGAAATTTTGTTGGAGCTGAACTTGTAATGAAAGTGAAAAAAAAAATAATTTTATAACAATTAATTTAATTTTTCACTCACTCTTGGCATTCTATGCAATGTGACAAATGATGGAATAACAACCTGTGAATATTTTCCAAGTTGTTGGCTAAGATATTCTTCAGTGCTAGAGATCAGTGACAACATTGTGTCTAGCTTTTTGACCTTCAAGGGAATTAGTGAAGCATTTCTTACAGCATAAGTTGTTATTCATTTCCCACCGGTAAACAAGACTGGAGGTGAGTGAGTATGTGAAACTGGTAAGGGCACCCAAAGAAAAATTGAATTTAAAAGCAAAGGGAAAAAGATGGAATAGAAATCAAACAGCATAAGCAAAATTCATACTCCATTCTTCCTTTTTACCCATATCCTTATCTGTCATAAAGCAAACAAACAGACTTTCAGAAAGATGGAGCAAAAGGCAGGGCTGACAGTTCTGCAGCCAGCTCAACAGCAGCAGAGTCTTTACCGGGTGCCATCTGCAGCACAAAAACCAAGCTGTGTTTCCCTTTTAAGTCCTCTTATGGAAACAACTCGAAACTAGTAATGACTGATGCGTCTTTTGTCAAACACATATAGCTAATCCACTAACTCAATCTTTCACATTTATGTGGCATTTTCAAGCTAATGAACAACAATTAAAGCTGGACACTGGGACATTCCATTTTTTATCATAATTCACTACGGGCTGGAGCTTCAGTCATTGCATCTTCTAAAACTTTACAATATTTTTCTATGACAATAAAGGGGTTTTTTTATTCTGCAGATTTTAAGACTGTGGTATAAGTTTTTTTGTTGCTATTGTTCACAGCTGAAGGAGAAGGTTATTTGTTTTACTAAGATAAGGTTTCTAAAACATCCTGCTTAAAAAAATAGAGCAAAACCAGATTTTCTAGTTATCTATTATTTTCTAAAGAAACTGAAATGCCATCTTGCCTCCTGGATAAATTATCTCTTTGTTTAAAACACAGGCAAAAATTCTCCAAGATATACGCAAAGGTCAGCTGAAGAGGTTCTGTTTAGCACAGGCATTGCTAAACACAAAGTTGTTTTGCTGGACTTTCAAAAACTTGTATATTTTCTTTTTCTTTCATTGAACACTCTCATTACTTTCACACTGTGCTGGTTTGCAGTAAAAAAACCCAGGCCAGAGCATGGGCCCAAGCACTAGCACTGCAGCTGCCCTTCCTGTTAGTCCTTAGCACAGCTCTGTCCTCTGTGAGCTCAGTCCATCTCAAACAATGCCCAGCTACAGACGGGGAGTTAGCTCAAACACTGTTCCCAGAAATCAGTTTGTTTGCAGCTATATTATGTGTTAGAGCATCTTGCTCTTTCTTGGCTATGAACTATACTGTGCTGACTTAGTACAGATGGCATATTACTGTCAGACCAAAATTTCACTCATTTCATCCACCACCTGACCTTTCTTTTGAGCAACTCCAAAATGAAGATTAAAATTGGAAAATATTTCATTTATAGTCATACTCTGTATTGGAGATATGATTTCAAATTTCTTCAATGGTTGATGATTATGGAGCAGCCCTGGATGTTTGTATAGACTGGGGAAGAGATGCTGGAGAACAACGCCACACAAGGAGACCTGGGGGTCCTGGCTGATGGCAAGTTGAACATGAGTGAGCAATGCCCTGGCAGCCAGGAGGGCCAACCCTGTCCTGGGGGGCATCAGGCACAGCATCGCCAGCCGGGCAAGGGAGGGGATTGTCCTGCTCTGCTCTGCACTGGGGCGGCCTCACCTCGAGCTCTGGGGGAAGTTTTGGGCACCACAATATAAGAAAGACACGGAGCTGTTAGAGAGTGTCCAAAGGAGGGCAATGATGATGGTGAAGGGCCGTGAGGGGAAGCCGTATGAGGAGTGGCTGAAGTCTCTTGGTCTGTTCAGCCTGGAGAAGAGGAGACTGAGGGAGACCTCAGTGCAGTTACAGCTTCCTCATGAGGGGATAAGGAGAGGCAGACACTAATCTCTTCTCTGTGGTGACCAGTGACAGGACCCGAGGGAATGGTCTGAAGTTGTGTCAGAGGAGGTTTAGTTTGGATATTAGGAAAATGTTCACCCAGAGGGTGGTTGGGCACTGGAACAGGCTTGCCAGGGAAGTGGTCACAGCACCAAGCCTGACAGATTTCAAGAAGTGTTTGCACAGTGCTCTCAGGCACATGGTGTGACTCTTGGGGATGGTGCTGTGCAGGGCCAAGAGGTGGACTTGATGTTTGTGGGTCCCTTCCAGCTCAGCATATTCTGTGATTCTGTATCTAAGCTTTCAGTATTATAAGAAACTTTTCACCTGGGTTCAATGAACCCCATTGTTGTGGTTTAACCCCAGCCAGCAGCCAAGTCCCACGCAGCCACACACTCACTCCCCACCAGCAGGATCAAAGAGAGCACTGGAAGGGTAAAAGCCAGAAAACTCATGGGTTGAGATAAAGACATTTTAATAGGGAAAGCAAGAGCTGCACACACAAGCAAAGCAAAACAAGGAATGGGCGGGTAAGCGTTCAGCTGTGTCCTCAAGAGCTGGGCTTCATCACATGCAATGGGTACTTGGGAGAACAAACGCCATCACTCCAAATGCCCCCACTTCCTCCTTCTTCTCCCCAGTTTATATACTGAGCATGATGTCACATGGTCTGGAATACCCCTTTGGTCAGTTTGGGTCACCTGTCCTAGCTGTGTCTCCTCCCAACCTCCCATACACCCCCAGTCTCCTTGCCAGTGCGGCAGTGTGAAGAGAGAAAAGGCCTTGGCTCTTTGCAAGCCCTGCTCAGCAATAACAAAACCATCTCTGTGTTATCAGCCCTGTGTTCAGCACAAATCCGAAACACAGCCCCATGCCAGCCACTGTGAAGAAAATTAACTCTACCCCAGCCAAAACCAGCACACCCATGAACAAAGAGGACCAGGAAGTTCCACCTGAACATAACAAAGAACTTTCCTGTGAGGGTGATGGAGCACTCGTGCAGGTTCCCAAGAGACTCTGGCAATATCTGCTTCCCTGGAGAAATCCAAAACACAGTCCTGAGTGATGTACTTTAGGGAACTGTGCTTGAGCAGGGAAGTTGGGTTAGACTGACCTCCAGTGCTCCCTTCTAATCTTAAATATTCTGTGATTCTGTGACCATCATCTCAGATGGAATTGATGCATATCACAAGTTTTAGCCTTTGAAGAGAGTTATTTTAAGAGAACAAACCAAATTTTTCCACCTTTTTTCACATTATAATTCCAGTTTGAGCAGGACATGCCTTTGAATCAGCAGCATAACTAACAGCTCTCAAGCATAAATCTCATATTGAATTCTGGTCTAGGATGAGTTATTATTAGGCAACAGGACATGTCTTCTTCTCCCTTTTCTTTCTTACTTAGAGAGAGATATAGAAAGCCTCTTATTGCTACCTAAAAGTCCAATATATGTTATGACTTGTCATAAAAACTTAGTGAATTAAATGTAAACTTCACACATGGAAAATAAAAATACTGATTTTGTTTTTTTTTTATTTATAAAAAAAAGCTTTGAATTCCAGATAAAGAAAAAAAATTAATTTAAGGAAATTAAAGAAATATAGGACACAAGTTTTAATCACTGCCCAGGTTTTGCACAAGCATATGGAAACTAACTGCAATCCACTGAAATAAACTAACTGCAACAGAATCAAAATTCCAACCAGGTATCTTTAGCATCTCTTTAGTTTGAGTAGAACAAGATAAACTCACATTAATGGATTAATGCGCTACATTATGTAAGTAAGATTAAATGTGTAGATAAATAGTATGTTGTCCCTGGATTACACAATTGCTTTAAAAGAAAAATCCAGATTACATATAAACAAATACTCAAATGAAAGCTGAGCTGCAGCCTCTGGAAATAATTTTCAGTGAGACAGATTTATAAAACTATTTATATGTCTAAAATGAAGTGCTTTAGTGGATGTTTGAAGACTTTGGCCTTCTTATAAGTGTGATTTGAGAATAATGCTGCTTTAAAAAATTCTGGGTAGCTAGAAATCCGCGATATTTAGAAGTCTAAATATATATATAAATCCCAAATTGTTTCAGTATTGCCTGAACTTTGACATCTTCTCTATATGCACAGATTGCTGCTGCTTATTTTCCCCAACAAGGTAAATCACATAGCCAAGGTCACAGAATTGAAGAATGTAGTATTCTTATTTGTCCAGGTGAGATTAAGACCCATTTTTTGCTTCCCTTTCCCTTTCATCCAGAAGGTAGAGGTCTCAAAGGACTGTAGTGCCAGGTCAAAAGTTAAGAGCAATACCTTTAGATCCTTTCTTCTGCTAAGGCATCAGAAGTCTCTTTTGAGTACTCTCTTTTTTTTCTCTGTACATGAACTCCTGGTGAGAATTTCACTTCCTTTGGGGTACTATTAGTTATGCTGCTTTCTAGGCTTTGAGAAAACTTACTCACTGTTCTGCCTGCCTGAATCTAGTCCTGAGGTTTAAACTGAGTGGTATAACTTGTTTGTCGCAATATTTAAATGGAATCAGAAGAGAAATATTCTCTAGTATTATATTAGATAGGTGCCTAGTGGGATACTAAAAATCTTTTTATGTGCACTTATTTGGTAACATCTGCCTTACACTATGTTGAAGTTATTGTTTCCTGTTGGGGATATTAAAGGAAAATAATATCACAGACACTTTTCTAAGGGTTTTTTTGGGTGTGTTTTTGTTTGTTTTGAGATGTCCAGTTGAAAACTAGTCAGAAAAAAAGAAAAAAAAGAATGAAAAGGATCAAAAGACCAAATTGCATACTAACCTTATGAAAATTGACAATTAACAAAAAAAATTAGAATCAAATTTTTAATAAGAACAGCTTTCTTTTCTTCCAATACACAGAATTACCTATCCTGCAGAACAACATTTGTTTTTTGCAAGGCACACTCATTGTGCTTGCAGTGATTTCTGTGTAAAATATATAACTTTCTGAGTAAAGCACAGTATTAAATTTCTGCAGGACAAACGTGGTTTCTCTCTCTATGGTGGCTTTCCATCTGGCCAGCAAGTTCAAAGGCTTTCTCTCCTTATCTTCAGTTTATGCAACAGCTGGATCTCGAGATACATACAACTATCCTCAGCACATATCTATATCAGTCAAGAGGAAAATATACAGAGTTAAAGTGACACATTTCACATGTATTTATTAATTCATGATTCACCTGTGTTCAGATACTAGAGACAAAAAGGGTTGGAAAATGTATATACTAAGTAAAGTGGAAATATCAACCAGAGGGATTTTTGGACCTCCTGCTAGGTATGAGATACAGGTAAGGAATAAGCCTGGACATAGTTGTCTGAAGTGTAACAATTGTGCCATGGGCACATCTGAGCAAGAAGCTGAGCCTACAATTCTGAGAAAGGTGACTTCTTCAAAGCAATGGGCTAAAAAGAGTGCCTCTGCAGAATGGTTCTTAATGGGTGTGTTCAGGGAAATACTCAAACACAAAGAAAAGGGCAGTGTCATCTATACATAAGGTGATCATAACATGGAGAAGATGTAAAAATAATTAAAAAAAAAAATCAAGCTCTATCTTGTAAAAGCTGTGCCAAAAAAATAGATGTGCTATATTTAAGCATCTTCAGGGAGATTTCTAGGGGTATGAATTGGAGACAAATTTAGGTGAGAATTTGGCTTCACCTTCTTCCTTCCTCAGAGAACTTGACTTCTAAACTTCTAAACTAACTGGAAAATCACACTGGTCTTTTTTCAGTGTGTGATTTCTAAGTCTCATTCTTGTAACAAATTCTAATTCTTCTAATTTGAATTGTTTTACATTTATAAATGTTTCAACAAGAAGAGACAATGAGTATGGTAAGAAAAAAAGGGAAAATAGCTGAAGTTCATTGTAGAATAACCACTCATAAAGAGGTTTTCCCCAAGCCTAGACAAAAATGGAGGGAAGCACTAAAGATCATTTGTCTGTGTTGTGACTTGGATGTTTTCCTCAAAGTGGAGAGGTATTTTCAAAAGATTCCAATTTGTTTGAGATGGCCTGTGATCTGTGCTTGACATGGTATACTGTATGCAGATGCCTGATATCATATTCAACAGTAAATTTTGATTTGCAATTTTTCTGGTTACCCCTAAGCTCTACCAGTGTACTTGGACTGTGAGCTTCATAATTTTTAGACAAACTACAAACCAAAAGGAGATCCAGGAATAAATTAGGGGCTTTAGAGGTTTTGTGAAGCTTCATAAATAACAAATCTTGGATTGTTACCACAAAGTCAAATATACCTGAACATAAGCTAAAATATTCACAATTTCCCTCTCTCCTTGCCTCTTAGAACACCTTCATCTCTTGGGCTTGACAAAGGTCCATCATAAATGGTCTCTCTGACAATATTTTAGTATTGGGTCTCCCACAAATACAAAGCCATTCATCTTCACACTTTATTATGGTTTTCTAATTCATTATCAATGTTCATAAAATTATTCTAATTTGGAAGGGTGTGTTTTATCTGTCTGTATAAACATCTTTTTATGTATAAACATCTTTTTAAGTATAAACTGAAGTTCGATATTAATAAATATTATCCTATGATCTTTTGTCCTTTTAGGAGTTCTGTTAGACATTTTATATTCATTCTGTCTGTTTCCTAGGAAATGATAAGAAAACATGTAATGTTTGCCTTCAATATTATGAAAACCCAGAAAGGACTTAAAAATTCCAAGAAAGCCCCATGAGGTTTGCTGATTTCCAGGTAAAAGCAAATGATTAAATGAAATTTAAAATAACTTACAGTAAAGCAGGGTCAGACAATGTGCCTAACATTTCAAGGTCAAAAGGCAGTTGATTCTTTGAGACTCTGAGAGCAGGGAGCAACTTTTTTTTTTTAATTGAAAAACCTTTCTGTGCTGTTTTACATTCTTTACAAGTTTTAATTAAGACAGTTTGCTGGTGGGTGCCCAAAGTAAATACACATGGATATAGCACTCTGTCTCTTACGAAATGTCTGCAGTATACAGTGTTTAAAAATTTTTATGCCTTTGTGACTCTAAGTATCCTTTATTTCATCACTCCCTTGGTGGTGTAGCTTATTTTCCAAGTTAAGCAAAGGCATTGGCAGAGAAGCTACAAAGTGTTCTAATCTCCTGACCCTCACATTGACAGTTCAATATATTTTAGAACAACTAAAGATATGGAAGTGGAATTATGAAACAAGCAGGCACTTTAGAAGAATGTTCTATAAATTTATAGCTTTACTGCGTAGTGGAACTGCTGTAGTTTTAAAAGAGCAAGGACATACATCTGGAAAATAAAACATAATGGTAGTGGCTCACTGGAAGAAAAAGATAAAAAGATAGGTCAAAAAAATTGTACAAAAAATGTGAGATTATTAGTTTCATTGGGATTTATTAATTTGATAAATTTCAATTATTGTTTGCTAAATGAGGGTGGGGGAAGCTGCCATGCAGGCTGATGACTTGCAATCACTTAGTAACATGTTCTGGTTTTATTTTTCACCTCTATCTAAAATTCATGCAGTTAGCTACGGAAAGGTTCTCTCCCTTCAGCGGGCAGGTTCTTGCAGTAACTCAAAGCACACATATTCAAGCATCAAATGTCACCACATTGCCATCTTACTGTGAGTGACTGGAATTTACTTCCTATTGTTAGTGGTGCTGAAAATTGCTACTAGATACTACAGAGTTCATAATGTGTTGTCTAAACTGAAAACATTTTCAGGGACTGTACTGACCTTTTAGAAAACTGCACTTTCATCCTTAAAGTGCTGGACTATTGCAATATTTCATTTAAAAGGTTATTTAAACTTTTTTCATCTTTTTCTGGAAAAGGGTAAGGATTATTATGTGAAAGAAGCATCTTCATATAACTCTTCTGTGTCAAAAACTAGGGAAGAATACCACTCATTACTCTAAAGTTGCTTCAAGAAAACGAGGCAGAAAAGACCACGGCTGCTATTCTTTCTGAGAAATGAGCAGATAATTGTAATTAATATTTAATACTTGCTTTCTAGTTCTAACTGATAGTTATTAAAGATAAAGTGGATTTTTTCTGTGAACGTTCTGAGAAAAGATGAGAAGAAGAAAATATTTTTCTTCTATGTTATTGACTTGGAACTGAAGTACAGAGAAATGATGAGCTGCTCACAGTCAGTCAGAAAAATCTTCAACAAAATGTCTGGTACATCTCCAGTACCAGTTAAATGTCCCAACAAAAAATATCTTTCCCACCAATTTGGCTGAAAAGGGATTGATTGCTTGTAGAGCCTAACCATAATACAGCAACTGTGCATTTAAAAGAAGGAAAAAGAAATTGAACCAGATTGCAGAGTTGCCAGCCTGAGGAGTGCTGACCACAAACAGCCTTTTCCCCTACAATTTGTCAGAGGAAGGGAAAAGAAGTATTAAAGATAGGATTAATCCTCTTTAGAAGGGAGAATGTGAGAAATGATTACTGCAAGAACTGGTTGGCTGTAGTGCTAAGGGATCAGATTTTAGAAAAAAATAACAGCCTGCTTCCAAATGATAAATGAATATGTGAGCTTTGCTGATGGCACACATGACTGTTTTTAGACTTAGAAGAAGTGACAGAGGAAGATGAGCAGTCATGTAAGTGGCAGGGTAAGTGTATTAAAGGCATAGCATAAGAGAAACGAGCTGACATAAAGACCAGTGACCGTAAGGAGAGGTGATAAAAAAAGAGAAGGGAATATATTAAGGAAATGAGTTAACTGTTCACGTTCTGAATTTTGCATAACTCTTAGGTCAACGAAGAAAACCATATTGTTCCAGGAAGTAAGTGGAGGAACATGAAACTAAGAACAGAAAGAAAGAAATACAGAAGATTCAGCTGTATGTTTTGCAGCCATGATCTTCTTAGAAAAGTTGATACGTATTTGATACTTTTTTCAAGATCAAAAACATGAACTTTAAATGGGTATTTGGCATTTTCAGAAGGCTCAAACACACATGATTAAGTAAGGCAGTCATGACAAGGTAAGGCACAGCCCAGCCACTTATTCCTGGCCTAGCTAGGTTGCCAAATAATGCAGATTACATGCAAATTTTTCCTTTGAAATTTACAATAAATTATATTGTCTTGCAGTGGGCTGGGTTAGGAGTGAACACACATTAACGGATGATCAGCTGCTGAATGTAATTTATTAAGTTGGTATAGCTTATGTATTTTAGCCACAAATCTCAAAAAAATGAAAAAAATAAAACAAAATTAAGCTTTTAGGAACTAATGCAGAATTATTGGATCAACATAAAATATTTTCTTCTAAAGTAATATCTACCATATTTCGGAAGAGAGTATGAGACCCAGGAGCACTTAAAAAGTGGGCCACCCTTTTTTGGAGGCAGGAAGACAGTGCACAAATATGCTCTGTTGTTGCAAGCTTCTTGAAGCAGTGAGCAGAGTAACTGAGGTTTTACTTATTTTTGTAACTTCTACAGAGGCTGAAATAGCTGCCAGTAGATCCTGAGGGAGAAAACAGAAGCTCAGTCCACACTTTCAGCATAGAACTGGCAAAAACAGGAAGCTGCTTCTGAAAGACGATTCACCTACTAACTAAACAGCCACTTGGATCTTTGTAGGAGTTGAAGCTGTTCTTACTGTACAAACATGAGTTTTTCAGGAAAAGAACATCATGGGGAAGTAATCCTTTGGGCCTCCTGTTGCTGTGCAGTTGTTGTAGCTGCTTACATCTTCTCTGTCTAAGTGCAGAATATTTATAGAATCACAGAATAATGTGGGTTGAAAGGGATGTTTAAACACCATCTGGTCCAACCCCATTGCAACAAACAGGGACATCTTCAGCTACATCAGTTTGCAAGGAGCCTCGTGTGACCTGGCCTTGAATGTTTACAGGGATGGGACATCTACAATCTTTGTGGGCACCCTATTATACTTTCGCATCTGTTTTTAATTCACTTTTCACAAGCATTAATGACTGTGCATAACATAAACAAATGGAATAGTCAACCTAAAATATCTGTTTTTGTTGATGAAGCTGAATTAGAGCTGAATAAAAAAACATTTTCTGCTATGAAAGTATGTGCCTCAGAATATAGTAGTATGGTGATGTTCACTTAAAAAGTCGATAGCTATAAAAAGGTACCATTTTTTTTCCTAAGAGACCTTTTATATAGAATTATAAATAGCTGTGGAAAGTAAAATGCCATGCAGCAGTAGCTATGGAGATAAATATTTACATTTAATAGTCAGTAATATATTTATGTTGCTGCATCAGGAGCATGCATCTTATGGTTGCTGTTTTACTCCCCCAGGTCAAATATGTTGCAGATGTTCAATGTATTAAATGATATGCACCACTATATTGAACAAAACAAAACACAACCAGAAGAGATACTTCAAAATAATAATTAAAAAAAACCCCTGAAACTGCAATTACTTCCTATCCTGAGGAAAAAAGACAACTGGCAGTATGTTATCAATAGTCAGTGAAAAATTGGGGATGGCAATCCTTGCACACTAATTTGACAGATTAAAAGAGATGTGAAGTTAGATGGGAAAAGCAGGCTTTTTTGGAAAAAAATCCATTTTTTCACTTGATGTAGTAAAACATTGCTCTTGTTCTACATACATACTCATTTTGCAATTTTTTTGGAAAAAACTATCTGGTTGGAAATTTTACTGTCTCCTTTTAAGAACATTCTAAGATATTGAGATTTTGAATAGAACTTATTAATAAATCTCCATCAAAATCTACCGAATGTGGAATGTGTGTTTTCCTTGATATTGACATTTTTCATGGGTAAATGTCAGATTGCTGCCTTTTTTCCCCTCCTTTTCTTTTAGGGAATGTACACAGAACATTTTCTTTCAGGTCAACATCATGGTAATCCTTCCATCCACTGAAGCTCTTAATTTCCTCATAAAAACTGTAGATTGCAGGATTCTGGGGTCTTGTGATGATGAGACTTCATCACTATAGTACAGTCAGTATGAGAGATCTTCCTGGAAAGGCACCCTCTATATGAAGAGTCCAAAACACAGCAAGAAAGACTGTGATCAAAATAAAAAAAAAATATCTACTTACTTACTATTATAAACCAGAACAAGCATAGGAATTTGAAGGACCAGGCTCTGAACAATCTTTCTCATTTCACAACCCATTGCAAATTTATAAGATGTTATGCTTTGTTCACACATATTTAAACATCACTGAGAAACTTGTATCTGTCCTATTGGTAGCTATTTCAGTGGACAGGAGTACCAAGCTGTTTAGGGACAACAATTCTAATTTTCATCGATTTCACCAGGGACTCGGGCACCAAAATCCTATTCAGTCAGGCACCTACGGACAGTTGTGAAACCAGCGATCGTTATTCATATTGTTGAGTGCTCACCCATTAATCAGGGTAAAACTTGAGAATTGAGAATGACATATTTGTCAGTCCTCCTCACTTCCCATAAACACTTTTGTTGATTTTCACTTATATGTACAATACAAAATGAGTGGAACAGTGCACTTTACTGAATCAATACAGAGCATGATGATTTGAAGTGTCAGGATATAAGGCACAGATAAGAAAAAAACAGGAGGCAAGAATAGCAACATTACTGAGAAATGAAATAGAATCTGCTGAGAAAAATGGCATAAACACTTGGAATGACAGTAGAGAAAGTTTTGATAGAAATTTGGATAATAGAGGCAGTCAGGTAATTCACTGATGTAGCTACAGATCTCTTGGGCAGTTAGAGCAGATATGGCAGTACACTCAGCATGGTCTCTATGAGCTTGGCCTTAATCTTTATCAAAGGAAAAGTAATTACCTTGACGCTGATTTTGAAAGAAACTAAGCAAAAACTTAAGAGGATTTTCTTTTTTCCAAGGAACTATAAATTGTTGGGAGGGAGGTGATGGAGAAAGAGTGTTTGTTTTTATTTAGTTCTTTTGTTTTTGTTTTTCTGTTAAATAACCTACATGGTTAGAGGTAGTTCTGTGTATAATGCAATGACTTGAGACAGGTATAAACTCTGTTGATATTGAGAGCATGCAGTATGTAGCAAACAAAAAATCTTCCGATTTGGTGGACTTATGAGACTTCTTAGCAGAGAAAGAAGTGCACTAGGCTTGATGTCAGAAAGTCTGACTATGAGGGAATGTGAAATTCTCAGTGGAACTTTGGCTGATATTTTATAGCACTGAGGAAATATACTAGGGAGACTGAAATAATGGAAAAACTGACAATTAAAATTTACTCTGGTATAATCCATTCAGGGAAATAGAAAACAAAGTAAGCTAACAAGGAATATGAATAATATTGATATATTTAAGAAAAAATGAAAAAGCAAACTTTTAAAGAAATATAAAAATTCTAAAAAGAAAAGGTAAAAAGTGGAAGTAGTAAAAACCAGAAGATGGAGGATAACTCTTATTTTTGCATGGAAACCATTTTACTTCCTAAATTCAGAAGCTTCATAAATTATATTAGCAATAGTAATTGAATGCAGATTTGCAGTGCACATGCCATAAAAACTTGCACTGGTTTAGGCTGGGTGAGATATAATTCTGGGATTGATTTTTTTGTGTAGTAGCTTCTAGAGGTCTGTTTTGGGATCTGAAACTGTTGATAACACAGATGTTTTCCTTACTGCTGAGCAGTGCTGACGTAGAGCCAAGGCCTTTTCTGCCTCTCACCCCACCCCACCAGCAAGGAGGGTGGGGGCGCACAAGGAGCTGGGAAGGGACACAACCAGGACAGGTGACCCCAAATGACCAAAAGAATACCATATGGCATCATCCCATACCATATGGCAGCATACTCAGGAACGAAAATTCAGGATGTCGGGAGAGGTTTGTGAGGGCTACTGATGCTTGGGTACTGGCTGGGCATCAGTTGGCTGGTGGTGAACAATTGTATTTTTTTCACTTTTTTTTCTTGGCTTTGATATTTCTTGTGGTTTACGTTTGTTTGTTTGTGTGGTTTTTTGGGTTTTGTATTTTTGGTTTGTGGGGTTTTTTTTGGGGGGGTGGGGGAGTGATTTTTTCTTCTTTGTTTTGGGGGTTTTTGAGTGATTTTGTGGTAGCAGGGGGAAAGCTTGTGAGCAAGTAGTTATGTTGTTTGTAGCTTCCTGCCATGCTTGAAGCATGACAGTACTGAAGGTGTTGGATGGTAACAAGGAATGATCAACCATGAGAAGTAAGACACAATAGAAAGGGCTTTCTTACCTGCTTTTTTTGGCCACAGTTTTCCCCATTTCTCCTACTCGCAAAAGCACTTCAACAAACAACTTCAGATTTTCTGCAGATAGTTGAAAAAGAAAAGTGGTGGGTTGAAAACACTACTGTCAAATTCTGGCTTACTTAAACAGCATAAACCTCTTCAATTTAAAGCCACTTATGACCTAAATCTTCACAAATATGGGAACTGTCATTTCATGAACATCACTGCAGATAAACTTTGGGTGCCCGAAGTTTATACTAACCCACTAACCTTTATAGTGACAGTCAGCCTGAGCTGACATTGGAATCAGTTGCCTAAACGTATGTGGCTAGAAATAGGCCAGGAACCTTCTGTCATCCTTCCAGGCTTCCAGGTGCATCTCTAGAAGGACACAGATTTCCTGCAGTCCTGTGTTGCTTCTGCCAAGATCATGCATGTCTCAAGTATCCTAGGGCATCTGGTACCATATCTGTGCACTCAAAGTACCCTTTCGTAAAACAGTTTATTTCAAAAATTTTATTTAAAACATGGTGAAAAATACAACAGTTAAAGAAAGAAGGGAAATAATGAGGTACATAATTAAACTGGGCTTTTTGATCAGTGCTTTCTAAAACCTAACTAGACATTTGTTATACTTGTAAACTGTCTTGTTCCCAGTCTTCAGCTCATTTAATCAGATGTAGCTTAACTGCGTCTAATACCAAGTGCTACACAGTAATTTTTAGAATAAAAGATCTCAAATCCAGTTTGTAGATTCTGCCTATAAATTTCTTTGAAGCCTTTTTATAGTGAAAAGAAATTTGGAAAAATTTTTTTTTTCATTTGTGTGTTTCATTTAGCAAAGTCAAAATTATCAGGACTTGATTGTCATTACCACATTCAGTAGTTCATAGAAGCGTGTCAACAGAGGATGGAAAGGCTGTATAAAACCTTGTTTCTTATATTTCTCTAGGGTTTCTGACTCAGAGCTGTAAAAACCCAGGAGTAAACTAGTAAACAGACAATGACTCAGCCATGACCATTCACTCCTCTTTTTGATCTGTTTTATTTCCTTTCACAAACCAGCTTATTCCCTTTTGTTCCTGGTCAAAGATTTGATCATTCCCTGCACTTCTCTAGACACTTTTCTACTCTTTTGCTTACAAGAAGGATTAGAATGTCAGTGTCCCTTGCTCTCTCTTTCATATACCATGTCATAGGTTGCTCTCCCCTGCGTGGTAGAGAAAGTCTGTGGAAATGCAGCCTTAAAACAATTCCTAGCAGTCTGCTTGCTTACTCTTTTAATTTTTTGCCAAATTTAAATCATGTCCCATCTTCCTCTGTTGAATATTCCGTTAATCTTCTGAAAGAATTATTAAGACCATGAAAACAGGGGTTTTGCAATGGATATCTGTGAGAAACACCTGCTGTATTTTAGGACAGCCACAACTCCCTTTCACCAAATAGTCAGAAGCCATCCAGAAATGGGTATCAGTCCACAAAAGGTTGTTTAAGCAATGTGTCTATTCAGAGCACTGCCTCAGCAACCCCAGCCTGTGGCTGCTGGCTGCTTCTGAAGTTAGTGTTCAACTCTGGCCCCCAGGCACAGGGACAAAACCTTGTTTCCCACAGCAATGCAAATGGCAGGTGCAAATGGCCACCCATTTGACAATATGTGCTAGAGTTAGAGTAGTCCAAGGGATTTCACAGTGAACTACATTCACACAGATGCTGCTTGAAAAACATTAAGGGATAGTACTTCTTCATGGAAGGACAACTGTTAGAATATGAAATGCCCATTCTAGGATTTACGGGCATCACTCTATTTAACCTCTGTGGCAGATCAGCTTGGCAGCTTTAGTTTAATCTCAGATATTTTACTGCTTTCCTAAATCTACCCAGTAAGGGTATAAGTATCCCATACTGAAAAAAAGAAAGAAGTCAGAAAATATCATAGGATTGGAATAGATTTACTGTAGAAACCAGATTTCTCATTTAAACTGAGGAAATGTTAAATGAGGAAAAGTTAAATATAGAACCAAGTAAAAGGAAATACCCTTGCTGTAATGCTAAATATGACAACTAAAAGATTGTAAAAATGATTCCTATGTCTGAAATACATTATGATTTTAATATTAAATCTTTGCAGATTTTTTTTCCTAAAAATCAAGCCTTAAAGGGCTGCCTATTTTATATTCCTGACAAAATCCATTTGCCTACTTCTATTTGCCATTTTTTTCATGAATAATACCTCATTCTTTCTTATTTTTTAAATACTGCAAAACATTCAGCTAATAGCAAGAAAGCAACAGTTTATTTCAAGCTAATGCTGTCTTGGTCACATGAGTCCTGATATTTAAAGTATTTTAATCAATATGAAAGAATAACAGATGCTAAGCTCTCCAAATACAATTATATTTACTGTATAAATCTTCTTTGATGCAAATTAAGAAAAAAAGTACTTACAGGGTTTCTCTTTGCAAACTAAGATTTTATCCTCAAGGTCTTAATTTATTTTCCAATCTCTTTTTTCTATGAAACCTCTTGCAACATAAAGCTCCTCTCCTTGTCTGTTTTCTAGCACAACTGTCCAGTCACTCATTCGGCCTTATATTAATTCCACATTGACTGAAAATGTACAAAAAAAATAAAAGCATTTGGAAATAGGGAAATCTTTCAGTTGTCTACACCATTTCTCCACCACCACAAGGCTTTTCCTTACAGTATATTTGACAGTGTGCTAGTCAGTCTTCTTTAAGTGACCCAGGTCATGGAAACTCCTGTGCTTTGCTGGACTCAGTCACTTAAACTACAAAATTTTGCTGTTAAGAAACATTATTTTGGATTATGTCTTCCAATGATTCTTTTGTTTCCTACAAAACATTGTTTGTAGATATTAATTTGAATTGGAGAAAATTGTTTATGTTGTTCTGCAGATAAGTGACCATTAATGCCCCTAAAGAAAACCCTATTGAGTCATACATGGGATTTCTGAATGCAAATCATACATGGCTAAAAAACACATCACTGGAAAGCACCCATTTCTGACTTTACCAGAGAAAGCTGTCCAGAAAGGATAAAGGAAAAGGAAAAGTTTGGGAGCTGAAATAAAAAGAAACAGTACCAGGCAGTACTGTTGGATGGATGAAAAAAGCTGGATAGCTGTTAGTTTAAAATCAATAGTATGTTCAGTCATGTGGTAAGTAGAATTCCATGTGGTTGCATGAGTTATTGATGTGGGAGTTTATTTGTTTTGCTGTATGCAAGATATCACAAGCCAAACTTCAGTGGAGTGATTAATGTGGCTGAAAAAATTTCTTGTATCATCAACTGGGAATCCTGTTTCAGGATGTTGTCTCTGTCCACCTATGATGGCAATGAAATGGGTAGCAAGAAGCACACGTAAATACCTTGTCTTTTCAGACTAACCACCAACAACTGGGGATGAAAGAGAAGTTCTGTAAAAGGAGCCTCTACTGTGGGGACTTTGACTTAACCCTTTCATGCAAAATATATTTTTTTGTCCTTTTTTTTTAATCTTCCCTGTGATACAAGGGTTTTACAGTTATATGACACATGAAGACTACTAGATACTCATGAGTTATGCTGGAGAAAGCTTTCTGAGTCATCCAGATGCCAGTTTGAAATAGTGAAGAGAGGTTTGCCTTAAGTCTGGACTCTCTCAGAACTCGTGCACAGGAGACAGAGCCTTCTTTTGTGAGAAGCTGACAGTGCCCCTTTGATAGTAGCGTGGTTTCTGCTTTCAAGAGAGATGCAACAGAACTAATTCTGAGCCCTTGTTCTGACTCAAGCAGAGCAAAGCTGTACTTAAACTCAGGTGAGAAGTGATTGTTGTCCTCCTGTTCAGGTAACACAGAGTGGTTCACATTCCCATGGCTGAAGACCAGTCCACTATACGGTGCACTGTATTGCATACCAACTAGTCCTTGGTCATGTAGAGTGATATATGGTGCTCCCATCTCCCTTAAGCATATACAATTTTATTGTTAGCATTAATCAAACATCATAAGCATAATATGGAGAATGATCAGAATGATATTTTGCAGCATGATTCCAACAGCATGTTGCATGTCTTTGGGTATTGTGCTCAGAAATGTCAGTTTTCTAAAAAGGCACTGGAACAGGATGTAGTGATGTAGTTTCCAAGAGTAACTGAAAGAGTTGGTTTAACATCACCCACACATCCTGTAGAGAGCAGATTCTCAGAGTTGCAGTCTGATTCACTTGGAAGACATTACTTCACTTTCTCTAAAGGAGATCCCAAGAATGAGCTAAGATGTGTTGTGTGGCTGCTCAGAGGACAGGGTTGATGAATATTTTAGGGAGTCAAGTTACTTCACATTTATACACATTCAAAGAACATTCTGCACCTTGACTCTTGGACCCCACGAAAGAATTATCAGCTATTTGCACTTTTTTTCTCTCTCTTTTTTTTTTTTTTCAATATGAAACAGAGGTAAAACTCCAGAATGGCTTTTAAAACTGAGGTAGGGCACTCACTTGCAATGTAGAAGGCAAAGATTCAAGTCCCAGGTTTGCACTAGGCAGAGCAGAAATTTGAATTAAAGTGTCATGTTACCTACCAAGTGTTCAGTGTCCTACCCACTCTGTTTTCCTGAGGTTGATTCTCTATTTAGACTGGAAATTTTGGTTCTGCTTGTAAGGCAGACTTTCTAATATGTTTTTCATTAAAAGCAGTATAAAAAGCAGTTCCACAGCATTGTGGAAGAAAAAATTACTTTGTAAAATACAGCATATTTTACACATAAACTTTTCCAACTTATTCTTTGAGATACATTTAAATTATTCCTGCAAAACTGAAATTTAAAAAAAAATGCATGAAAGTTAATTTGATTTGGATTCAAATTTTGGTGAAATAATTGTCTTGCCCTTCCCCTTTACTGAGTGTATGAATAGCTAGGTCCATAGAAGCAGGAGCTTAAAGGAAAAATTTGACTTCTGTAGCAGCCACACATTTTACAGTCCATAAATAATTCTTTGTCTGTCTAGTGAACCACTATACACAGACTCACTAGAAAAAAAATGGTATAAATTAATGCCATCCAGCAACGGAGAAATACATGAGATCCTATCAACTCCTCTTCTATTATCAGAAAAGCGTAACATATAACAGGCAAATGTGACACCAGTTTCAGAACTTCATAGTTGTTATTTACAGCATATTCTAAACTTTTCTGACAATTTTAGGATACTGCCTAAGCAGAGGTTGGGAAGAAATGTGATGGAAAGAGGTATGATGAGCCAACTATGACCCATTTTAAACTTCAGTATATTTTCCATGTGTGCTAGTAGGAAAAAAAATTGTTATTCCTACTTAAAACCACACCCAATTCAGCCAAACCATTTCTAGCCTAATTAGTTAATCAATGGATTATTAATTCATTTAAGAGTCATAATTTCTAGAAAATTATAAACTGCTTTGTCTGTTTTCTTGTTGTTTACACCATTTAAGGACAGATCTTTGAGAAGAATGCAGTTACAGCCTCCATAAACTTCAATACATTTCATGAGGAAGAATAATGAAATCTATTTTTGGCAGTTACTCTGAAACATTTCAGATTTCTGTCTCTCATTTTCTAATTTTGAGGACTTTTGTATGTCCTTTTCACAGCTTGTGATAGAATTTTCTAAACAAATATTCATAATGACAGAAAAATATTCTATTCTTGTTTAATGATTATTATATTATTTTTTACTCCAATATTAAATAATTAGTATAGTGATTTTTATCCTCTTCCTGACTAAAATTTATAAAGTATTTGTTTACAAGGCACTACACATTACAAGAAAAAGACATTCCCCTGAATTAAGTTCATTAGATTCTAGTTCTTACATGTCTTTAGTTTTAATTTTGACTTTCTTTTGTCTTTCCAATGGAAAATGTTCACCAGAATTTCAAAGCTGTCATAAGCACTCAGCAGCCAAAAGACAAAATCAGATCAATCACTTACAGTGGTGACTATCAAGTTGATTTCTTTTGTTTCCCACTATAAGTTGTTCCTTAAATTTGTGGGCACAATTTGATAGTCAAAAATACATCTAGCAATAATCATACTTGAGCAGGAGATTTTATATGAAAACTTCATATTCCTAAAATATCGATTTTTTGTTCTGATACTTTTCCTATACATGTTCTGGAGGAAGATATGTTTAACAACAGCAAAATGTTTCTCCAATGATTACACTAAACCCCAGGTGAAACTGAGTGATTGTAGTGGTCCTTGATTTAAAGACTGTAAATATATTTTCTCTATCCTTTACTGTCTACCACATATACCTCAAAGACCAGGCAGATACTAATTTAAGGGATTTCTGGGTTTGTTTTTTTCTGTTTCGTTGAGGTGGTGGTGTTGTGGTGGTGGTGGTGGTTGTTGGTTTTGTTTTTGTTGTTTCCCTAACAGTTTACATTCCTAGTACTTTCAAATTAGGCAACAAGATACTTCACAGAAATATATAATTCCCATTAACACTACATACTCTTTCAATCCTTTTTATTTTCTTGATACTAGCGGAGTTTTCAACAATATGTGGACAAATGCAAGACTAAATTTTACTTGCTCAGCTCTGAGTCTCAAGTGGTGCTAAGCACTGCTAAGAATTTCTATCTTCTTGCTTTAATATTATTCATTAATTAGTCATCAACCACCTTTTACACTGAAAGCATTTTGCAGAAGTGTAACATGTGCTAATCCCTACATTGACCCATCACACATTGTGGGTTGTCACTGCTTGGACATGGAGTCCCAAGGCAGTATTTCACATCATTTTTAGAGCACATATGATATTCCCCAAAATTTAAACGCTTCCTCTTAAAACTTCCTCCTATCATTCAGCAATGTTCTTATTAAATACTGTCTCATTAATAAAGTAGTTGAACCCTCAATAAGAACACTATTGTAAACCAAATTAATAGATCACAGAATCACAAAATGGTTGAGGTTCGAAGGCAACTCTGCTGGTCAGCTGGTCCAACATCTCTGCTCAAGCGTGGTCCTGTTGACCCAGTTGCCTAGGCTCATATCCAGACAGCATTTTAATATTTCCGAGGATGGAGAATCCATAACTTCCCTGGGAACCTTGTACCTTGGTCAAGGTGCTTGGTCACCCTCACAGAAGAAAAAAACTGTTTCATCATGTTCAAAGTGAACAGCCTATGTTTAAGTTTGTGTCCAGTGTTTCTTGTCTTGTTAATGGGCACCCTGTGAAAAGCCTGGGTCTGTCTTATTTAGACTCTCCCTTGAGACTCTCCCTGAACCTTATCTGCTCCACGCTGAACAGTTCCAGCTCTCTCAACCTTTCCATCTCTTCTCTAGTTGTGAGCCTAGGGCTGAACAGAGTACTGCAAGTGTGGCCTTGACAGCGCTGAGAGTACTGGCAACTGTCCTTCCAGTGAAGCCCAGAATCCCACTAGCCTTCTTTGCATCCCAGGCACATTGCTGGCTTATGTTCAACTTGATGTCCACTGGGACCCCTAATCCTTTTTTTGACGTGCTGCTTTGAAGCTTGGTGGCCCACAGCATGCATTTTTGCCTGGAATTATTTCTTCCCATGATACAGGGCTCTGCACTTCTTGTTGAACTCCATGAAGACTGAGGACCTGTCAAGGACCCTCTGGACAGCAGCAGAAGCCCCTGTCAGATCCACCACTCTCCCCAGTTTTATATCATGCTCATCCCCATCTCAGCTTTCTATTACCAGGCATTTCACTGGTTTGTTATTAGAGGAGAATGACTCATACTTTTATCACCATGCACATCAGTATTAATATATCAAATACAAGAAGTTACTTTAATCTCTGTTTGTCTCTTTGAATTTGATGAGAGTGTATACACCTGGCAGATGATACAGTTCTGGGATTAGCAAATGGCTGTGTCTGTGTGGATGGTAGGTGGCTGCATACTCAACGCTGCTCAGATGCTGTTAATTAGGTTTGGTTTTGTAGCAGCTCCCCTTTCCTGCAGGATTTGCATTATAGCTTGTGGCTCTCATAATGTCTTCTTCAAATTTGACATAACTGTACAAGGACTGTTTCAAGGACTCTGACTCAACTTTTGTATTTTACATCATAAACAATAAACATCCCCACAACCCATTTACAGAATAGTAGAGGGAGTGAGAGAAAGAGGAAAAGAAAGAGAAGCAATCTCCTATTTTTAACCAACCCCAGGATTTGGAGGGGAAAAAAAAAGAAGATATTCTAATTAATAGGTGGAATAAGGCAAAAAAATAAACTTTCGTAATTATCGTAGTAGTACTTCAAAGTATCCATGTGTTTGGCATCATATTTTCAGATCAAGCAGAATTATCCATTCTAAATATAAGAAATAACTCCCAAGGTAGTAGAAGTGAAAGAAGAAGAATAAATAAAAGAAGATCTTCCTAATTTATGATGCTTTGCTACTGATGCTAACTTTTTACATGTCAAGGTATAGGACTCTGAAATATTCAACATAAAAAGAAAAAGTAAATAATCTGGCACTGGGAAATGCTAAAGTATTTCATTTAGGAATGATTAGGAAACTTTGTACCTATTCAGTCCTCCACAGTTCTTTCTTGCCATTACTATGTTGTGCAGATTTTCTGCCAAAGGACAATCTTTAAACTTGGTTCTTCCCTCTTACCACTTACTTGAGCTATCATGGGCAAAACGTCCAAGTTACTTGTCATTCACTAGGAACTCTGACATCCACTGTGTCAGCTGGCTATAAACACAAGGCTTGGGATCAAGGGAAAACAGGGGTCTCAATCACAGGAGAGCAGAATAAACTTTGTAAGATGGAGATAATAGTAAAATTGGTACTTTCTACACAGGGTTTCCAAAGAAATGCATAATCCTAAAATTAGTTTTTTGTCAATGATTATTGAAATTTGTTGGAGATTTTTCTTTATTGTTTGATTTTGTTAAATTAAAACAATCTGAATAACTGAAATTGGAACAACAATACAAATAATCGAACAAGTAAATAATTAGGAAGGTTTAGCTTCAAGGATGAAAGGTAAGTTACAGCTGATTTTGATTTTTAACCTTCTCCATATCTGAGTTTAGAAACCTGAACAAGAAATATTTTTGTGAGAAACTCAAAGTTTTTACAATGCATGTCCATATTCTCTTTCTCACTTTCATAAGGTCCTCATTCAGGCATTTTCAATTGCTAATGAAATTTTTTTACACTAGTCTTAATACCCTAGTCTTATACTTGGTCCATCAGCCAGAGTTTCCAGGAATCATCCTTTTCTCTTGGCAACATCTGGTTTTTCTAAGGACAGATTTCACAGAACACCTTTCTGCTGAGACTATATGGTCCTACATTCTCTTCCTGCTGCCCAAAAAGGCAAGAACCCATCCATACTCCAAGCGCAATCACATGGTGGTGGACCTCCAGGATTACATCTCTGTCACATTTATGTTGGTGGTTCTGTGTGAGAAAAGCAATGGGATGTCATTACTCCCCATAGGTTAGTTTATTTTATGTGCATCTGGGATGCAAAGGGATGAATCTAGACTTTTATAATAAGATGATCACTTTAGGACCTTTTATAGCTAGTGGATGGGAACAGACATTTCTTCTGTGTAGTTTACTTTGTCTGATGATTTATTTCTACAGTTAGAAGACATCCACTTGATGTTCAATATTTTCTGAGGTAGACTCTGTGCTGGGGAAGATATCTGTTGCCATGGACACTCTGGCAAATTCTGTCAATATCTCCCGAAAAAAAACCCAAAAACCAACACAAAATTGAGGAAACTTACTGTGTGATAGGTACCTCTCACCTTGCAGGTGCCATGTTTTGTTGAAATTTTGAGTATCATACTTCCATAACATCACTTTAAGGACCATCTTTGAATAATACACTCTGATATGCTGCAGATTATGAAATATTTTCTTTCAGGTGTTACCAGTTATCTGTAACATGTAATATAAAATCTCCACCTCCACAATCTTAAGAAATATGAACATGCACACCTACAAATATGTGTATCATTTGTGTGTACATGTACACGCATATATATACATATGTATATGTGCATGTGTGTATACACACATATATACTCAAATCATAAAACCCATATAAATGCAAAATATATGCATTTCTACTCAAAGCATAATTGCCTAATTTTAAAACTGAAGTGAGCAAATAAATAAAAAAATCAGTGTCATAAAACCATTTTATTTTTAATTGAATAATGTCAGCTAAATATTATCCCATAGCTATCATTCAAGTTTACAGCAGAACTCTTTTTTAATGTGCCTTATCTGACTGTTTATGTTTGCTTTTATTGCACATATCTCTTTGATCTCTAACCAGCTATAATTATGATGTTTTCAACATGTTTTATGTTTCTATAACTGCTGTGCTCCATCAGATTTGGTACTTATACTGTCAACTTCAGGCTTTTTATGTTCTTTCATCTTTGCTGTGGGTGCCCTTTGTTTATGGAATCTAATATTAACATTTAAGTGCATATTTCAGAGGAAATGGACCACAAGATGTCAAACATGCATTCACTTTATAATTTATCCATATTAGGCATTTTTTGCTACAGAAGTGCGCAGTAAGTACCTAATTGATATGGTCTGTTTTTTTTGTTGCTAATGGCTGTTATTTACTGCTGTACTTAGATGGACATGCAGTAATCATACAGGGGAGGCTTTGCACCTACAAACATGATCATAAATTCAGTTTTTGTTTTGATGTTTTTGTTTTCTTAGTATCATATTTGGTTGTTTGCATTTGGTTGTTTTCTCTACAGTATTCAAGAGGTAGACATCAAGAGGTAGAATTTAGAGCCCAAGATGTTCCTTGGATCGGTCTTGAAAGGATGATTGACTTTTGCTTTGTCTGTCCATTTGCCTTCATCTTTCCCTGTCTCTCAATGTGGAAAATCTCAATAGTGAAAAAGAATATGTAATGAAATCTTGTTAACTTGATTTTAATAAAATTAGTGTAAAATATACTGTTCCCTAAACTATAGGCAATAACCTAGAGACTCATAGGTGTGGAGTGTCTAATTCTTGAAGGAAAATTCACCACCATAAGCAATAAAATACATAGTACTTAGTATGCATATTCAATATGCATGTTATTTTCTATGTAAACAAAGCTGTTATCACAAATAGACAAGTCTGATTCCAACCCAAATTGTAAGGAAGAAACGTGTTGCACTCACAAAATATGAAGGTCATGGAGTCATTTATGCCAAAATTAATACATGGGGTCAATGACTGTCATAATAGCTTATTGAGGCATTCCGTTACATTTAAGAGTAACTGTATGGGTGCTGTGAGGAAGAACTTGGCAACTGACATATAAAATAGTAACCAAAATTATATACAGAACTTCAGTCTAATTGCCAGCAGTGTTGAATGAAAACTTCAGTGAGATGTGTTAAGAGAACAAACCTCAGAGGAAAAGAGATCAGTGTAAATACCGGCTTGATTCAGCAGCCCCTCCTGAAAGACCTTGCTGATTCCCAGATGAACAAGTTTCACTTTACCTAGTAATTAAAAGAGGAATCTGTGTGGCATCTTTTTAGTCATACTTTTGTCCCATAGAACCCTGCAGTATTGGAGGTAAAGTGCAGAGGCAACAAAGAATGCCCCGAATTCTTTATATGTAAATTCATTACTTCCTGCAAACACATATACTAATTTGAACATTCTCTTCTACACAACAAGGGAAGTGAAGAAAATTAAATTGTAGTCCCATTTTATAAGCATATATATTTTATTTTTTAATATACTTATTTATATATTTTATAAGTAAAACTCAGGAAGCTTCTTCTTCACTCAAGAGAGAATATAAACCAATCATTAGTATGATAATATGTAAAAGAGACTGAGACAACATAATGGACTAGCACAGTCTTGTAGCTGGAGTATGCAGATATTAACATCTCAAATTTCATTTGCTCTTTTTTATGTAATTTTGGAAATTGATAAAATGGAGATACACAACATTGTCTTTTAAGTAATTTATTTTTTAAGACCATTTAGTCTGCTGGTATTTTCCTTCTACCTCTTTATTTTTCCACACAAAACTGGTAGGTCCCCCTTTAATATTAATTTAGCAGAACCTGGACATCTTTTTTTGTAGCCATTTTCTACAGCCCACATTTTTGTATAGCCCACATATAGTAAGGATTTTTTTAGTATATCCTTCCATTTTTTATTCTTGTATTCTTGTTCTGCTTATAAAGCAAAGCATATTTTTTGGTAGAATTTTTCCTACACTTTTTTCTAAAGTGTTTGTTCTACCACTCACCACTTGCTTATTGTAACATGTGACTCAGTGCTTGCTGTGCACTGTGAGTGAGTGCAATCAGTTCTCTCTCCTAAGGTGAACACAGCTGTTTTATTCAACACCCCAACCTTTTCTTTAATATTTAAATGGTATTTTAGGATCCTCACATGGGTCAGTAAAAAATGTAAAGTTTCAAACTACAAACATGCTGTGCAAGCACAGAAATTACAATTTTTCAACTATAGAAACTGAGGCACAGAGAGGTCTGTTTAATAACAAAAAGTCACTCCAAGAGTTATTCATATGCTTAATAGAATTTGTGTACTTCTCCTCCCCACCACTTTCCTGTAAGCATCAGATTTTTTCTTAGAAGTTGCTCAATTCTGAAATGGCCTATAAAGAACCAAAATTATGAACAGAGAAATCAGAAAATTATGAAGAAGAGATGCATTGGGTAATCAAACTTCAAACAGCTCTATTCATTTTTGGCATCGTTCTATCTGTGTTGTCTCTTATATGATGTAAAACGTTTTATTATGCAGAATTAACACTGGGAAATGTCTTAATAGCCAATCAGATTGTATTTAGTGATCATCTCTAAATTTAACGAGGGTACCATTCTATAGCTCTGAAAGTCTAGTTTAGTTCATTTTACTACTTTTATCATAGCAATTACATCAACCTAAACAACAATTAGGTGACTCAACACACAGTAGGCAAATTAGTAGCGTCCGTTAAAGTAGGTTTATGGCCCTCTTGAGCAAGACTTTTGAGTAGCAAACTGTACAGAGACCAGATTCCAAGACTTCATTCTAGTAAAATTTCATTGTACGCTCTCCCTGGTATTTCTCTCTATACTACAAACATAAATCAAAATAATTCTTTGATATGGGTTTACAATCCAGTTTCTGACATGGTTATTACTTTGAGGCCTGATTCCTTTCAACTGTTCTTTTTTATTAAGATTGCAATGTAAACTGACAGTTTACCCTGAGGATTTTTTTTGCTTTCTTTTCAGGAATTGCTACTGGAGGCTATGGTTTTTGTTTTGTTTTGTTTTCCAGTTTACAAACAGTAAACTGACTACATCTGAATCTGTATGCGTTATACTGCAAAACATAAAGCAATCCCTCATGTACCAGAACAGAGTGTTTGCATATGTTCTCTCAGAACCATTCACTCAGCACCACTGTGTTGTTTCATCCTAGGGCTTTAATGCAATAAGGGTGAATTTCAGTAATATATTTCCTCTAGCTAAAGGACTGTCTTAGAGTCCCAGTTTTGTCTCCTTCTGGCTGGTCACTTCCAGTTGAATATCCCAGTTTGCTGCTGCCTTAGTTGCATTGACATGATTGTTAGCAGAGCTGTGCTGTAAATAAGCTCACTGAAATTATTTGGGTTAAAAAAGAAAAAGAAAAAACAAAAGAAAAAGACAATAAAAGACAATAAAAGATCAGAAAGATTTTATTTTAAAACTCTGATCATTTGGGGTTTTTGTAGCACAGGTCTACCAAGAATTTCAGCATAACAAGGGGCACGGAGCTAGTCTGGGGAGGAGGGAAGAAGGCCTGAGGTGAAAGGGCAGGCAGAAATTTTTTACATATTTTTCAGCTTAGATTCAACATAATATCTGCTTGTGGTGAGGGAGGAGGAAGGCTGTAGGCCATTTTGGCAGGTATTGAACAAGAACATTTCCTTTACATCCTTATTTTTAGTGAAATGTATAATGCAATTTCCATTTGTTATCCTTAGAAACACAACTCAATGCAAATGTGACTCTCTTGCCAAGTCATTTATCTATTTCTGAATTAGTATGGTCTTTCAATATAATTTGATGAAAAGCACATTTTGATCAAGAAACATTCTTTTACCTTTTTAGCTTTCAAGAAGGTCATCAGGAGTATCAAGAAGAGGAATCACTCATCACTAGGGTGCTTTTTGTCTCTCTGTGGTCAACTCACAGGAAATAGGAGGTCTGGAGCCTTACAAGTACTACAGCAGCTCCCTACCACTTGTAGGCATCTTAATTCATAGCTGACATTTTTCAAAACTGATGAGTGCAACCCAACAGTGGAGTTGTTAATCTTTCTTTGCAACAGATCAGTTTAATAATTTATTCAACTGAATAACACACTACAGCTATTACACAGACAGCAAGCATTTCAAGACTCCTACTCTGAATCATGGTGTACAGTAGCTACTCTTCCAAATGAGATGAAGGGTGGCCTTCACTGGCCGGGTTCATCATGGCTAGGTTCTTGCAGCCATGTCCATTTTGATTCTGTCTGTTTTTCTTCTAAAAAAAGACCTTGAGTTAAGCTGGAGTTGGAGCACTGGATTCCTGATCATCAGCCCCTGTTTTAATGTTTGCTTACTTAGTTCTTTAGGATTACTCAATTTTTCCCTCTCCAAGACATATGTGCTTTAGAAGAGAATAACACAAGGTAGTATAAACATGAGCTAATCTCATTAGGGTGATAATTTTTTTTTTTTTAATTCTTTTTTGCTTTGCTTTAGTTGTTTGTTTTGTTTTAAATGAATGAGCATAGGCAGAGCCTGTTAGGCTTCTGTTTTCTGCGAATCCTTGCTTTAGGATAAACACTGCTGTTCAGCTACTAAGGCATGACTTGCTGTAGTGAACAATTTACTTTATAGGCCTAACAGTAGGAAAAGATTCCCAGCCGAGGCTTCTGAGAAAGCTGTATAGTCTTGGGTCTGAATAAGGAACACTAGCTTAAATCTCTTCAGTCCTTCTGGGTTTTTCATGTGCTGCTCTGGTCCTGGCTAGCTTAACTGTCTTCCTGGCTCCGCTGACAGTCTTCTGAAAATACATTTCTAAACACTTCATGAAAAGTCTATGTGCTCAAGTTGAAAAAGAAGATTGTCTGGTAACAGAGACTGCTTAGGGAAAGTGTAGCAAAACACTCAGCAAAAAAAGCATCTCCTGCAGACTCTAAAAGTAGATATCTCCTTTGCATGACATCAGATTTCCAGGCATCCTTAACATATTTTCTTTCATTTGTTGTTTTTAATTTCTTTAATAAAACTTAGTCATTACAATACAATTACAATAAACCAGGCATAAATCAATCCTTTCACTATGTCTTAACCAAGAACTTATTTTTCAAGTAAAACTAAAGATATTAATTTCACCTATTTTAAGGACCAAATTAAAAACTGCATGTTAGAAGGGTAGCCTTCTTAAGATCTCTTTTTAGAAGTGGGAATTTGTGAGTTAGTCTTCTGTTCTGAAACTCCTTCTAGTTGTTCTTTTCGGGGATTGTGTAAAATATATAAAAGCTCTTCACTTAGGCATGATATTTGAAGACACTACTAGTGTTCCTCCTATTCCATAACTACACTTCCAGATCTTTAAAAGACATGAAACAAGATTTAGTGAAGCGTGAATTTTCTTTAATACTTTTAATTCACAATAGTATGTCTGGCCTTGGAACTAATGAATAAGGAAAAAAAAATAAAGCTTAAGGACACCTGGATTTATTTCAAAGAAGTGGAGTATTAAAAATATATGAAGAAATATGTGAAAAAATGTACAGCCTTCTGGACATAATCCTGGATAACTGGCTCTAGGTGGCCCTGCTTGAGCAAAGGTGTTGGACAAGATGATCTCCAGAAGTCCCTTACAATCTCAACTGTTCTATGATTCTGTGCCATCAATTAAAAAATAAATTAGTGAGAGAGACAAATAGTACATTCCAAGGACATGGAGTCAAATTAACTTTCATACTCTGTAAAAATATCATGAAATGCAAATGAATTAAGAGTGGTTTTCTACTGATTTAGAGGTGTTCTGCCCACCTCATCCCTACCTAATGCTAACATAAAATCTGTCGAAAATGGTTTATGTAGAGTTTTAAAGCAAAACTATCTGTTTGTGTAATATTATATTGTGAAAAATCTCTTAGCTCAAGGATGAAATTTCTGTTCAAAACCAAAGAGAAATGTATCCCTCAACCACTTTGTCAGTTCAGAACATCTATTAATCTGGTGGTCATTTGCATACACCTGAGATAAAAGAAACTCAGATTCAAGTCCCAGCTCTAATTAATGATTAACTCAATCAAATAGAACACCTGCAAAAGCCAAAATTAAGAGAGATCACACAAAGAGTCTTACATCAGTATAATTTCACAGACTCCAAAAAAGTAATTCTTCATTTTACTGATGCATGATGGTAGCTTGTTGGTCACCTTAAGTGTGTTAGCATGCACTAACTAGCTGCGTGACATAGGCTGAGAATAGCATCACCACAGACTGTAGTAATAAATAAATATATAAATACGTTTCAGTTGAAAACGTAACACTTTGTAAAATATGTGCTTAAAAATTGCATTATCAAAAATAAAGGCCAATGTGCTTGCAGTCTTTCAACTCGTGCATTTCTGTCTCTGCCAGTGAATATCGTGCCGTGTAGGCCCTGTGCCTGTGGCTAGCCATGTACATAACTTTTCTTTCATTATTAACAGTTTCAGTAATGATCAGGTACTTGGTGAGTTTAAGGGCTGTTTTTCTACGTGCTTCTCACTCACTTTACACATAAATTTTTCAGAAAACATTTATTTCATGTTAGTACAGGAAAAGAAAATCTTTAAAATATTCATAAGGCTGGAAAACTTTTTTGACAACTTCTGACTATGTGGCAACTGTCTCCTTACAAGTTACCTGTAATAATTACTACTCCTTTTATTGAAATGTTCTTTAAAAGCAATTTTCTATTCAACACCTTGGGTAATTACAGTGGGAAATGATTGATAACATCAGTTGATATTAAATATTGTACTGCTAATCACCATGCAATCTTGCATGCAGTTATTCATTAGTTACTTCTTTAATTTGAGTGGCTGACAATTTACATGGAATGCTTCAGTTATATGAATTATCATATTTTTATTCCCAAGAGAAGCCCCGCACTTCATTAGAACAGAGTCATTCACATTGCTTTTCTTTCATTTTCAAGAGTGAAGTACTTTGATTTGAAAGTTCTGTAGCTGTAGTCAGGCAAGATATTAGGCTCTTCATTGTCAAATAACACTAGGCAATGCTTGTACAGTACAAAGGCACTTCTAGAGTAAACAAAGTCACATTGTTATACACTGTTCTGACACTAATAAACAGTTGATTGTGGTCTCCAAGAGAACTTTGTGCTTCTGTGTCACGTTCTAGGAAACTATGCCATGCCCCCAAATGTGTTCACACTATTAACTGACTGCTAGAGTGGCTGTAGATGCCATTCATTTTGTAAACTGCTTCGCTCTACCACTCAGGGCAGATCATAATGTTATTACACAGACTTATATATGAGTTAGGTGTTTAAATCTGATGAGTCTCCCCAAAAGAGCATAAATACTAAATATACTAAATCAGTTTTATTAATGGAAGTTAAAATTATTTTGGAAGTAACTTGTAGCAATTTGGTGGAGACAGTATATTCCTTGTGAAATATGGAACCATCTGTTGTATGGAATTTCATTATGTGATAATGCAGTGATGCACACTGTATAAAATCTGTGCTTAAAAATCTTGTTTGTATTCCAGGGTCAATGTGAAGGTATTTGCTCATGAGCACACATAAAAAGAAAACGGGGGAAATACTTACAAACTTGTGTTATACACTTCCTTGCACAAAAAATTGTTCTCTTGGAACATTAATTTTATGGTCCCCTGGAATTCACCCCACATTTCAGCTCCTGCTAATGCATCGGTCTCTCACAGCCCATAAGCACTTACCAGTTCTTGATACACAAGAGCTAACGCCCTTACCGCTGCCCACCTTGTTAACCTCCCTCCCTTCCCCACAGTGCCAACTGGTCTTTTCTCTCTCCACTCTCACTAATTAACATAATGAAGTCAGACTCAGAATATTTGTTCCCAACCTGGATTTAATATGAAGTTTTCTCCACCTATTTACAACCACCTTTGTTTCAGATGGCCTCTGTGTTGGCCTTGTTTTTCTGTTACCTGTTCCTACAAATTTTATGTGTCTTGGAAAGAGAAGCTCATCAAGAGTTTCTGAGAGTAATGACATGGAAGGGTATTTTGGAGAAATCTGCTTCATTCAGCTATGACAATAGCAGTTCATCTTAGGTTAAATTCACATTCTTCACACTCAAATGGGAACCCGTTTGTTAGTATTGTCATTGTCATGTCACAGTTTGTATATATGTGGTTTACAAAATCAAAATGTAGAGAGATGAGGCACCTATTTCAAAGAAGTCAATATGATCTATTGATTCAACACCTTCTGAGAAATTCCGAGATTTTTTACATATTTGTATGAGCATACCTGTATCTGAGATGTACAGGTAATATTAGCAAGATACATTTAATTTCTTTTATTATTCTAACCCATATTCTACCTACACACAATGAAACTATTATTGACTTTAAACTCTCAAGGTAGTATTAAATATATCCCTCATTAAAAATACTTATTTTATTCTCTTTATTCAGATTTGGTAGCTGAATTTTACTCTGCCACACAGTGTGTCAGGAATTCCCTAACTATTAGCAAGTTCAGTGCTGTAAAATCACATGATCCATCAGAAATAAAAATGGAAATTTTATTTTAGTGAAAGGCTGAGATTTCTATTTTTATGGTAGAACATAAAACTTCTCACTAGGTCTGTTACTCCATGGTACTTCACTTAAAAATTCATATTCTTATGTGCACAGATAGAACTTTATGGACTTTTAATTAATTTTTACAGTTTCTCATTAGTGTCTTCTCCTCCTATATATTTGGAATCACTAGCATTGAGACTAAAGAGACACTACTAGAATAGCAGCAGAAGGATCTGGTACTAAGTCTGCTTCTCCACACACATTAACATTAAGTAGCAATAGCTCCCCCAGGATCTCAGCAGAACCACAGTGATGTGCCCAGAGGCACATCCTACATCCCTTGCTTATCAGTCTCTGATGAGCTCCTCTTATAAGAAAACTTCAGTGCAGTTATACGAATTTTTGTTCTAAAAGTTGCTTGGGCTTGGGGTTTTTTGCTTCCTTGATGCACATATTTCTTTAAATACAGTCTTTGGGGTTTGTGAGCCTACACTCTCTTAGTTCTCACTCTCCTCTGGTATCTCCTTCAGCCTCTCTCAGAAGGAGGCTCTCCTCAGCCTCTCTTCTTCTTTTCTCAGTCCTCATTTCCTGTGTAGGTGTGCACAGGACAGCTTTTTCTGGATGGAAGTTACCTCTTCAGTACTTCAAAAAATGAAAATCTGTAGAAAATTTGTTATGCAAACACTCCTGCTAAATTACCCCTCATTATATTTTACTGTGAGCCTCCTGAACAAAATTGTACTTCTTTCAAATAGTTGAAATTATGACCATTAAGAGTGTGCAAAAATAGTGAAAGCTCCATCCACGAACTTTTCCTGAAACAGAAGTGCATGGACATTACTTTGAGTGTCCTCAATTCTGAAGTGCAAAGCTAATTTTCCAGAAATGGCATATCACTTTGGATTTAAACTTTTTTTATCTGAGAAGCTCTGTGCAAAGAACTCTACCCGGGAAAAAAAATAGAATCGAAAGTCACAGAAATGAAATAAATTTAAAAGTCCAGTCTGAATGAGTACAACTGATTTATCTGAGAAAAACAATGCTTAACATTCAGGTACAATGGGAAGTTAAATTGGAAATATTTCACAGGTCATTCGAGGATAAGAAAGATTTTACGTTACTAAAAGTATTTAATATTTTAAGGCACTCTTTTCAATAAAAATATTTTTTATACTGAATAAAAAAATTTATATTTTTATATTTTATTTATATAAATTATAAATATAATCTATTAATATGTTTAATAATATATTAATATGTTTATTTATATATTTATCTATTTTATTTACATGAATTTTATTTTAAATGTTTATTTATATTGATTTTGTTTATATAAATATTATCTTATTTTTTAATCTGCTTTTGATAGCACTAGAAAGAAGAATAAATGAGGTGTTCAGGTTCCTATGATTCTGGAAAGAGATCTTTATCCCAAACCATATAGGCTTTTTTTTCCCTGGTCATTTATCATTTATGGTCATTTAAGTTGAAAAGCGTACTTAAAAAATAAAGTAGAGAGAAGTGAAAAATCACATAAACTTTAAGAAAAACACATTCAAATATTACTCATTACACATACAAAAATTACAAATTTTTGGGGGTTACTTGTTGGTGTTTTGGGTTTCTTTTCCTGGTAGTTGTTTGCTTGCTTCTCTTTGTAAAGTTCTTTACAGCTCTCAGCCACAAGATCCACCAATATATATTATGAAAATAAAAGTTTCCTTTTGTTAGTAACAAGACATTCAATATAGGAATTCCAGGACTATCTCACTTCTATTTAAAAAAAAAACGTTTCCTCTCTGCTTGCTAGTGATTAAGTGCTATCAACATGAACAGCTAAATTCTATTATATTATATCTATTTCCAAAATTCTTATTCTTCCTCTAACCAGGTTGCCACAACAGTATCCTCCAGGCAACTATTGTTTCTATCATTCTATTGTTCTGTTTGGATTATGATCACAAATCTGACAAATCAAACCTAATACTGTCCTCTACATTTTAGGATTACTAAGAGAGAAGTACCTTGAAATTTAACTGTAGAACCCTCTCACAATTTTCAGATGAACAGGTTCAATAGTAGAACATGACTGGGATGTTTTTCTTGAGAAATCATGGACCAAGAACACTACCTCAACAGGAAACAACAACTGAGTGTGGTTTGAAGAGTTTATGTGGTCTATGCCATCTCCGGGCAGCTCTATTCTGTTAACTGAGGAGTTACATGATTTTAACATATTAACCTTATTCACAAGACCTTAAACACTTTGGTTCCTGCTTGACCTGTACACTGCTCTCTCTGTCCTTGTCCTTCTGTCCTTGTAGCAGTCTATTGATCTTGGTGGTGCTTGGGCTATTTTTCAGTTTTTTGTTTGCTTAACACTTAAGATTATTAAATGCTTCAGTAAAACATGCTCATACATATAAATATATAAAAAGAAGAAGGTCTTTTTCTACCAGTAGAACTATTAGATCAGTCTGAAGAGAAAAAAAATAGAGGATTATCATGGTGAAATCTTTTTTCATCTTTTTTTTTTTTCCCAAGACGGAAATACAATTCTTTCTTTTTTCTACATGATAGGGAGCACTCAGTGAAAAAATGGCGTCATCCAATTTATGTAGAATCATTAGTACTTTTTATGTGTTTTACTAGATAAAGTGAATGGCATACTGTCCCTGACATGTTTAAACTTTCAGATTACAGTCTTTGAGATAAAGTAGTTCCTTTTATAGACATATATTTCAAACAGATCATTGAATTTACATTTCCTTTCTAAACTTTCATTAAATTCCAGGTATTTCTACAACTATGTTCAGCACTGGAGAGAAATAATAAAAGGTGGATAAAAAGGAAGAAAACTAAAGAACATCGGAAAACACCAACAAATTCTTATCATCTGGAACTGCCTTACATCAGAAGTATTTCAGCAAACCTTAGACTTAACCAAATACAACTTGTCACTGCTGCAAGCTTGGTATATGCTCTGATTCTCTACTTCTGGGTCTTAAAAATGTATTTTCTCCTCTCCATCTTGACAGCTTTTTGAAAATTTATGTCTCTTTATTTTCTTATTCTAAATTGTTTTTTATGATTTCAGGCAGCTCTTTGGTATTGCTAAGTAGCATGGAAGAGATTCAAACCCCTCTACATATTTGCATCTTTTCTTCTTTTCTCAATAATGTATGAGTGAATATAGTGCTCAGGAAATTGAGATGCTAATAATCCTGCTTTGAACCAGAGCTAACAAGACCAGGTGTGTACCTGTCTCCAGAGAACTGCTGGCAATTCACTTCTTACCGGCCTTGGAATGCATCTCTTTAGTCCTGAATTTCTTCTGAAGACAGATTGCTAATCCTTTCACAAAGGCTGGTATGTAAAAAACAGAGGAAAAATATTAGGCTTGACTAGCTCAAAATGATGAGTCTCACTTTCTCTTTTGATCCATTCATGATCTGAATTGAGTCTGAATTAAAAAGTAGTATATTAACCTACAGCATTAGAAAGATCCTGGTGCTTGCTGTTCTGAAGATTTACAACTAAATATCAAGCTATTAATTTGAATTCAGTCTTACAGCTCTAAAGCTTTCTTTATTTGGGCTCCAGACTTAACATTGTTTGAGAATTTCTAAAGCCGAATAATTGATATCTATTGGCACATGAATAAAAAAATATTCTTGGTTTTATTCCAAGATAAACACAACCTTAGCTAGACAAGCAATCCTATAAAAAAATCTCTGCTTTCTTTTTCTTATCTATTCTATCTTATTTTAGTAAGCAGTAACACTCTCTTCTCTGAAAATCTCATAGCGCCCACAAGCATAAATACAAAAAAAAAATTCTTACTTTCTCTGATATCCCTGTATACTATGCTTCTTCTTTCTCTTCTATTTCTTTCCATCAGAAAATGAATTCACTTAACACACTTAAAATTATCTCCAGTGGCAGATTTTGTCCTCTTGTGAAAGAGTTTCTCTTCTAGGAACAGGATTCATGGAGCCTGATTCTCTATTGGCAGGACTATTCTTTTCATAATTTTAAGACAGGTGAAAAGAAGAGGAAGAATGCTGTAATAGTATTATTTGACTCCAACTATTCCCAAGTGTAATTCCATTTGCTAGTAAATATTGAAGTTGTCCACTGGAAATGCTTTCAATAAAAAGTAAGATACAATCAAGCAAAAATCTGCTTTCAATTGCAGAAATATCAAATATCAAAATCACTTATCAATTGTCTTATTCTTGACAGATGCTGTTAATTAATGAAAATAAAATTTCTTTTTTGTTGAGCTCCACTGACTAGACCACTGATTTCAAAACCACTGACCTAGAAAAACACTCTAATTAATACCAGGCTGTACAGATTTGCTCTACACTTTCTAATAGATGATCATGGCCATGCAACTATTCAGAGGGAGTCCAACTTCCATGAAGTACAGCTAAATCAGTCATCTTTCACTTCTGTCCATTCTTGATACTATGCAAATTTTGGTCCTTTGAGTACTTTACATAAGAGAAAACTGGAAAGTTTTGTAAACTTGCCAATGCAGATATTTGTAGCAGAAGATCTACAACCATTCAGAAAAGCAAAAACCACAGAGGATTAAGGTTACATTCTAAGTGTAAAAAGGGTGCTCATCTAATCTGATTCCTTTCAGCATTCTTATTTAATATTGTTTTTATTATAGCTTATATTCTCTATTGATTTTTTAAACCCATCCTTGTGACCTTCATAAGTTAAATGAATTCTTATCATGCACTTATAATTGACATGTTAATGAGCACTCTTTCACAGTCTCTAACAGTAAAAAAGAAAAGCTAATTGAAAACTAATAAAAAACTCCTTGATTTCTTCTGTTGAAATTATCAACCCCTAAAAAAAAGAATGTTTGACATAGAGAAGCAATTGGTGAAAGTCTGAAATGACTTGTTAAAATGATTGTTATCTTTGAAAAAAAATTACAATAATATAATTTGAAAACTAACAACAAAAACAGCAGGGTAGAACTATCCAAGTTTAATCTGGACTGACTGCATGGGTAAATGATGGTTGCAGAATAGAAACAATTTCAGTGAAACCCTCCTGTGCTTTGAGATCCTTCCTTCAGGAAGAAACAATTCCTTGTAATAAGATCTGTGTACATCAGCGTCACCACATCTGGTGACTTACTTTGCTCTGTAGAGCTTGAAGAAGGAAACAGCCTTTTTACTCTCCGACAAATCTGTGTTTGAATTATGCTGGCAAACTGAAGAAATCCCTTGTCCTCTCTAATTTCCATTGCAAGGAATAAAACCCACTTGTCATGCTGTGGTGCATCCCCTCAACTTTAGCAACTGTTGGGTGGCTTGACGCCACCTATACTAAAACTGTTCCCCCGTATCATAAGCTTCACAGGGACTTTGCAAAACACTTCCCATGCACTTGCAGTGAGCCCACTATAAGGTCTTCAGGTTATAGAAAATTTTGATGTAAACATAGAGTAACAACTCGATCTCCACAAAATTCCAGTTTCTGAGCAGTGTATTTCATGTGATAGTTTGTGCTTGCCAAATATTTGCAGATGGAGTGGCATGTGTCACTAAGGGAGAGGTCCTTTAGAAAGAGAAGATCTGTTTCATATCTTCAAAGGACTAACGGAGTGAAAGTTGTTTATTATTATTGTTGGCTCTAGGCTGTAAAGGGAAACATGGCATATGCAACCTAAGATTAGCCATCAAAACCAAAATTATATTTGTTTTGTTGTGCTCATATTGCAAGTTCACTGGCTGGACTACGTTAACTAAACCACACAGCTTTTCAAGAATCACACTACTTGGCCAAACTTCAAAGGTGAGCCCAGATGGGGTTTCAAAGAAGCATAAGTGATTGATGGTATCTTTTAAAATAATGTCACATCAGATCCCTTAAGCTGCAGAGGATGGGAACTTGTAAGCAGAGGTGAGCATGCCAGAAGATTTTCTTCACTGAACAGGAAGGGTAGAATCTAAGGTAGTAAACAATCCATTGGAGGATGAAAATTATGAAACTCACCTTATAACAGAAACTTAGAATGAAACTTCCCTTGTAACAGAGCAATTTAGATGGTACAGCAGCCTAACAAATGTAACACAGCAAAATGGTATGGTACTGTGATTTGAGTAATTCACAAATGTCTCTGGCAAGTTATCTTGTGTTCATCAGTGGGGAGAGAGAAAATCATCACCCAGAACTGCCTTATTATGCTAAATAGAAGAACAGTCTGTCCCCTACTCCTGAGGCCAGGTGACCCCGACTGATTCAAGCCTGTAGACAAAACTGGCAGCCTACACAATAGTCATTAAATGTCTCTGTGGCTATTCTGACTCAAGCCATGCTTCTGAAGAACTAAAGTACGGGTCTTTTGCTGTATTTTTTCTAGTTGTAATGAGAGGGCTGTGTTGCATCATACAGGAGCAGTGTTTTTATTTTATAAAGCTGAAGGTATGTGTTAGGTATCCAAGGATATAAATTTGTTAAAATCCTATTAGGAAAAAGGAAAACAAATTCAATGCAGGATTATCCATACTCCTTTCAGGAGTCCCTGAAGTGAACAATGTTTGGAAGAATGCTCAGGATTTGTCTTTGAGGGAGTTCGTTGGAACAGTCTGAGGAAGTGAGGTGATAGTTAATTAATGGTGGACGACTGGGAATCAAGTGCTTACACTCCCTGGCTCCCTTCTATTCAGCAGCCTAAATATACCCTGACCATTTGTAATACCCTGAAATACATTACTTAGTTTCCATATAATGATTAATTTTGGCTTCTTGAAAACAGTATAAAGATATATATATATATATATGTATAGATATATATATAGATATATATATATATAAATAAAACAGAGAGCTTGAGGATAAATTCACATATCCAGATGGTCATCAAGACAGTGGGAAATCCCATTTTTGCTGTGGGCATCTGTCAGCCCAGAGTCACTTGTTCTCATAGACTTTTCTGCTTTGGACTGGGAGAAAAGGAGTCTAGTTTTCTGTTAATTTCTCTGGTCTTCTCTTTGCTTTAAACTAATGTGTCACATCCTTCACCTGCTACAGATAAGAGAAACCTCATTATTACAACCTTACGATTTTCATTCCTTCTGCAACCACTTTGCATGTGTTCTATGCCACTTATTCCATTCTGCCAAACTTCTACCCTTCATTTCAAGCACAAGGGAGGGGTACTCGTGGAGAAGAGCAGAAGAATTTAGTTACTGGCTTTAAAAAATAGCTTGACTATCTGTCAAAGCTACCAGAATGTAAGCTTTTACCTATGCTAGTGAGTATTTGAAAACAATGGATTTCACCAGTGCCACTGATGCCTTAGGTTTTAGCTTTTATGTTTTTCAGATCCTGTACTGCCTAGTGTGTAACTCTGAAACTGCATACAGCCTGTTAGCTACTGTTCTCACATTTTGGTTGGACATAACAAATCCTCTACGGGCCTGAACTCAAGGACACCTTGTGGTCCCTGGCCCTTAAATATGTAAACTGAGCCTCTGGACAGAGGGAGAAAACTTGGGGTAATGACATCATTATAATTGACATCCATGATTATCCATCCATAATAATGACATCCAAATTATAACTGGGGAATTAACCCTGATATGCAAATGGACAAAGCTTATAAAAGTGTGAAAAACCCGTGACCCAGGGTCCATCTTGGGTAGAGTCCCTTGGAGGCTTTTGACTGCCCAAGCTGTACCTTTGAAGGTCCTTCAAATAAATACCTGCTTTTATTCTCTTAATCTTGTCTAGCCTCTGTTCTCAGGTAGACACTTCAAGGCATCACCACAAATTACATCAAATTTTTGTAGATAATATGCAGATGCTGAATAAATAAGTTTGATTGAAGGTCATAATTCTGAGGGGATTGGATTTCATCAATTTTAATAGGTTCCATGAATAAAAATTCACTAAGAACATATCATCTTGAAGCAATGATTTTAATTTTAATTCTCTTTAAAACTGAATAAAAATATTCTCAGTATAAAGGAAGAAAGGAAGGAGAATAAAAGTTTCTTCAGGAAATTTCTTCAGCTGAATAAATCAATTGACTTAATTACAAATTTGTTTATGCTGATTAGGAACAGTGATATTTTCCCTTGTTTTTTTTCCTTGGTAAATTTCTTTTCTCTAATTAATTACTTGAAGTAAGTACCATTTTTGTCTTAATTCAGCATACAATTATTATGATATTTTTTCAAAAGTTTGCCTTAACTTAAAAAAATATGTAATCTATCTGCATCACACAGGCTCAAAAGTTCAAGAGTGATTAGTGGGATGTGGATTTTTTGCTCTCCTGGGTCCTCTCATATGAAAAAATGAAACATTTCCCTAAACATTATCTTAAGCTCCCCCATAATTTCAGACACTTCTTGAACTTTCTTTACTTCTCTTTTACTCTCTATACGCTATGATATAACACAATACTAAAATGTATGTCTTAAAAAGTTGGGGAGGCTAGAAAAAAATTATTTATGGTCAAAGTTTATTCTGGAAAGGTGTACTGGAACACACAGTGTATTCATAGGCAGGAAAGTACATGGCATTCCTATCTATTTTGATCCCTAAATAAAACTGTGCCTCTTAATATGATACTTTATACCTGTGGTCTTCTACAGCCAACTTAAAACAATGTGCATTTAGAGAAGGTTTAGAGGTAAGGATATCATAAATCATGCCACTTCCTGTTTGTATATGCCTGTACTCTGTTGTGACCAGCCCACAGCTTTTCTAAAGACAAATTGCCAAGATCTGATGAGAAGCAAATTACTTTGTGAAAACCAACCTTTTTTTCCTGACCATTTTTGTCAATGTCTACAAACAAATACTTAGTATGTAAGAGGCAGATTGAAATTCACATTTTACCGGCAATCTTTTGCCAAGTGAAACTAGTCTGTGTGATCAGAAATAACATAATTTAAGACAAAAGATAATAAGACAAAAGATTCAGGACAGCATAGTCATAAAAACAGAACTGCAGTTTCCTAACTTTACTGTGCATGCCCTGCACTCTTCTTTGGCTACTCACGTCCTTCAGTATAGCAGGGCACTGGAATCTGGATAATGGCTCTGTAAGGACGCTAAATATCTGCCTGGCTACCCTAGGTAAAAACACATTTTTATAAACAGGTGTACACAGAAGGGTGAAGACAGATTCTTCGGATTCTGTCTAAGCTGACTAGAACCCTGTTTCAGGAAACTCTCTTTCTTATTAAACAATGCACTCAAGGAACACTGCATCTCAGCAGAGCCTGTTACATTTCGCACGGCTCCATTTCAGCTCTTTCGTTTAGGACTGGCCTAACTCACACAGCTGTTTTATTGCATTTTCCAACCTTTTGAAGGAGGTGAGGATTTTCCATTCATGACTCTGCAAAAAGTGCATCAAAGATACATAGAATAATTATTGGAAAAGGCAAAGTATGAAAAATATTCTCCCAGTGGATTATGTTTGTTTAGCAAAAGCAAAATGGTCCAACTACCATCATACTTCTCCCTTTATATTTCGAGCCATATTGCATATGCAGGTTTGATTCCAAACCAGAGACTGACAGGATCTGAACAGTGTCTGTGAACTGGAATTACCTTGCACATAATGAATAGACTGTTTACTTTATTAATACAACAAATGGTCCATTTCAACAAATGTGCCACCACCTGCTGCTTAATCAAACATTCTGTCACATGTTCATCTGAAATAAAGCAATCTCTGTTGTTGAGAGCACCCTCCCATGAATTGTATTTGTCTGCATCTTAAGAATAATGATGGTTACTTGAGCAACACAGGACACATGTTTAGGAAAATAAATGCTCTATACCCTTATATAGAACCTTTTCTTTCAAAGAAAGAAAAGGAGAACAGAATAAAGCTAAGCATCAGATGAATAAAATCAATATGATATTAAATAGCAGCCCAACTGATAAATTAGAAATATTTCCTTCATATATTCATACACCTCAGTGGGTTTCCTTTCAAAATTAAAATCCAAATCAAAAACTACTAAAACAGAGAAGAAAAATGAATACCTTGCAAACAATAAAAACTATGATCTGACATATCGTCTCAGAAGGAAGCAATAACTGTATATTCATGTGATAAGAACAGTATCCTTATATTTATGAACTGAGAAAAATGATTGAAAACAATGTCTTACCATGTTTTCAATAGGCAATCATCATCTTGCATAAAAGTAGTATAATTTGTGACAGCTGCAATACAGGCTACATTTTTTATTTCTTTTGAAAAAAAAATCTACAGAACAAAGCACAGCTATAATTTGCTGCCTACCTGTTCTTAATTATAATACCAAGCTCCATAATAAATCACAGGGAAAAAGAGTGAATATCCTAAGGCAGATTTTAGCACTCCTTGCTTCTTTCACACACTTATGTGGTGGAATGTTAAGAGGATGCCAGAATGGTTAAGGTTTTCCGGGACCTCTGAAAACTGTATAGTTCAACTTCCCTGCTAAAGCAGGGTCAACTTAAGCAGGTTTCTCAGAGCTTTGCCCAGTCAGGTTTTCAACATCTCCAAGGATGGACACTTAAACCAGATGTCTGGGCCACCTGTCCCAGAATTTAATCACCTGCACCCAGCATAACATTCACTATGTCCTAATCCACAGCATGTAAATTTGAGTAATCTGACTCAAAGGCACTGAAGGTCACTTATGCTAGTTCAGGTCCTTGGATGCTATTTATCCCTCTGAAACACAACTAATGTAAATTCATAATCACAAAAACTTCTAAGTGAGATAAAAAAACCTGTAAAGTGTAAAGATCATTCTAATAATTACATTCCTGGTTTCTTAGAGCTGTAATATATTTCTGTCAATTTATTTCCCTATTACTCCCCAAGATTTCTTGTTTCTCTGCATCCTCTTCTGTCCCCGTTCCTCATTGTACTTTATCACTCGCCCTCTTTGTTGAACAGCTCTCTGTCTTTCAGTTGTCATTGTCATGATAGACATTTTGAAAGCATTTTACAGAAAGGATTTGCTTCACAATATTTCCTAAGCTGTGTGGATACGTACGTGTCAGAATGATGTCTCTTGCTGTCATTCCTCTGACACTGCTGTGTCCTGTACCTTAAGATTTAATTCCTCCAAACTGAGTTTTCCTATTTATTCCATTCATGGTCTATTATCACATCTCCTTGATATTTTTTCCAAACTTTTTTTCTGCTTTATGCATATTTGAATGAAAAATTAATGTAAAATTTCTTTGCTCATATCATAGTTCTTCAATTGATTGTATTCTCTTCTCACCACTTTCATTGCATATCAAACGTAAAAGCACAGCAAGGAAATCTATTTCTTACAGATACATCAAATGCTTCAAACTAACCCTTCCATTTAATATACAGTGCAGAGGGTTTGAACTCTTCAGCTCCCCCAGGAGAGCTATGCAGAAACTCTGCATAATGCTTCACAAGTGTGGTAGTACAAGTAATGTAGCAGTTCTCTGCTCCTTATAGTTTCTAAACGTTCTGTTTCTCTCCCAAGTCTTATTCAAGAAAAGCAGCTGTGGTTTGGTTGATTGTTTCTTTTCCGGTTGCAGGGGCACTTGGGGCTGTGAGTTGTGTGGAGAAGGAGAAAAATAGCTTTTGTTTGTTTTGGGTATGCACCAATGTACTTTGGGCATATTTTGTGACCTTACAGAGATTTTCACTCTTTGCTTTTTGTTCCACAGTGACCTTTCTTCTATCTACCCTATTCCCCTTCAGTCCATCCTTTCTTTCCTCATTATAAAAGAAATTCAGATGGTGTGGGATAAAATTCAGCTCATTCAAATTAGCACTTTGAACTTAAATTAAATTGTTGAAATGGGCTCCTTTCCAGCTGTCTGTGCACCACAAGGACAGATCCACATGCAGAAATTACAAAGCTTACAAAGCAAATTACAACTTTTCTGTACTTCTTCACACAATACTGCTTTATCTCTCACACAAAAATATTATTGGTTACCTCGAAGGATTTATTGTATTTAACTTTAGTTCTCAAAATCAGTTAACTGAATCTGAGCAAACTATCCTGTAACCCTCTGTAACTGATCAAAAAGATTCACACATCCTGAGGACAACTGAGATGAGATGACAGTCCCTGTAATAGTTTCCCTACTCTTCATTAAATACCTGGGCTTGCTTGACTGTGATGTTGAACTATCACATCGCTAAACCTAGAAGAGAAAAATTTTTTGTTTATTATCTCCAGACACAATACTGCTGTTCATCACTCTCTGTTTTACACTGTGAGTCTAGGTCATCCCTTAGCAAATTCCAGTGCATACTACCCACTGAGAGGAAAAAAAATAGGAGATAGATAGATAGATATAAAATATACATATGTAAAAGCACTAGAGAAATGTAATACATTTTTCATTCCACCTGTTTCTTGCAAAGCTGAACTTTATACTTGTTTAAATCCAACAAAACAAACTTAATGAACTTGTCATTGTAGTCCTAATCCTACAGCCCTTACAGACTTCCAACCTACTGTTAGTTTCAATCAGCTAAGGTATTGCAAATAAGATGAAGGGCATCCTGTCCTTTTCAGAGTCTACTGACTCTCACTTGAGCAGTAGGTCTAGTTTCTTGCATGTTATTTTTTTCTTGTATATTGTAGTTCAATCACTTTGGTATAAGATCCTGGACTGAAATGAAAAATTCTATCTTAAGTGGACACAAATCTGAGACAATTTCCTATAAACAACATTTCATCCACTGGAGTACTTTGTTCCAATGTCTTGTTTCCTCCATAAACAGAGTTTTTTATGGATTAAATGCTGTAAGCCAAGCAGGTTAACTCCAACAGATAATCTGCGATGCATATCTTATCGATAAAAATAACCAATTGTATGGGACCTTAGTAATAGCTGTCATTCAAAAATCTCCTCACAAAAATATTACTGCTTTAGTGAGATATGAGAAGTGGACAAAAAGGGGAAGAAGCAACTTCTCATGCATGAAATTAAACTTTTCTGCAAGAAATAAATAATGTGTCCTATGTGCAATATCTCAGTTTAATTATCTAGTCATAATCAAACCAAACAGGAAGAAATGCTGTAGCTTTATATTCTTTAGAGAGAATTCAGTTTTATAAAGATATTTTACTTACACTGGGTTAGCTCTTAACAGTGAAATACTGGAGAGTTTACAATTTAATTAAAGAAGAGATCTTGAAAGTAAGTGGGAAATATATAATACCTTGTAAAGCAGACAATGGTTTCCAAAATATCCATGACACTTTGCAATGCCTTAGCAATGCCCTATAGGTCATGTTGCCTTTATACCATTCTTAAAAGGAAAGTATTGGGTTTTTAGTGAGAATAATACATGTTGCTTCTGTGGCATATATCTTCTAAAATAATCAACATATTTTACCCCAGATGCAAACAAAAGACCATCCCTAAGGTGTCAATGCTATTTTGTAAGGAAATGAAAATTGAGAGGATGTGGGAGTTTTTATAATTTTTCTGAGAGGCCTGTGAATTCTGAAACCTATGTAGTTTGAGAGACAAGATGCTGAGGATTTTGCATTGAGCATTTGATGTTAAAACATTAAAAGCAGTGGAAATCTTTCATTTACTACAGTGATGCATTTATTTTGGAACATTTTGGATGTCATCTATGTTTTCCACATTTGTCATACGCATAAATTTTTGAAGGTTGTCATAAAAATACCAGGAGCTTTAGATTATAGACACTGAAAGAGTCCATACTCTTTATTTTGTAATGTATTTCTTTTTATGTTTTGATCAAGATCTGGAAAGATGAAAATTGAAATACAGTCTTATTCTTTTAAAAGGACTGAAAATTTTTCTATATAGTTGAGAAACATGCTGCCAAATCCATAAAATTACACAACCAATTACATTTTTTTTGCATGTGAAAAAAAGACCATTTCACTGTTTCGAAAGCCAGCATGGCTCACAAAGCCCTCCATAAATTTAATTCTGTATTAAGCTCAACATTTTTTATTTATCTGAATCCTCCAATTGAGTACCTATACATTTTACTGTAGCACTTTTTACTTCACATGAAGTTAAAATTACAGGGTATTTATTGTTGTGCACTCACAAAATCAAGTTCAATTTTAAAAAATTTCAAAATGTCATCACTTGTGGAGTTAGTTATCTTATAAATATTGTAACACGAATTCTCCAAGACCACTACATTAAAGCTGTGAAGGAAGAATACATACGGTAAAGAAAAGAAAAACCTGCCAGAACATAGTCAGATACAAAGAGTAGGTATTTCAGGAGTAAGAAGACCCACAACACTGCACATGAAGAGATGGTTCCTTTGTGACATATAAAGTATACTAAATAGTGATCTCTAGGAATTACTGCAAACTTGATAATCTTATGTATCACAGGACCAGGAGATCTGTAGTAACCTCAAAGCCTCCAGTAGAATACTACATAGGAAAGAAATCAGAAAGTTTATTCCTTCTGGGAGCAAACTTTCTGGATAATATACAGTGGAAGCTGTGTGATGAACTATAAGTGTGTCAATATTGAGAAGATGTGGGAATTGGAATAAGAAGGACAGTATTCATTGGGGTGAGACTGGGTGGAGATGTATAGGATATAATGTGTGACAGTCAGTATTTCAGTATCTCACACAGCAAAATGACAATCTCTTTAAAGGACTGTAGGAACTGAATAAATGCTGGAATTTATCTAAATTCTCTTACTATGAGAGTATCTATGTTTCCATTGCCAAGGATAAAAATGTCTAGAGGATATAAACTTCGGCTCTGAGATATAAGACAGCTGATAATGGTCTAGGATTATCAAGACTTTTACCATGGGTATTTTATTGCTTAATTGCCAACCACAGGCATTTTCTAACCCACAGTGCAGTATTTGGTTCTAATCACTGTCAGAAATACATTTGATTCTGGTGCATTCCCTGTGCTGTGTTCCTGTATTCTCATTTAGATTTATTTTTTCACAGGATGGTACCGAGTTATGAGTCACTGCCCAGTCGCATAATAGCCCTACTAAATTTTTATTGCTCTTTATACCTGTCTTCTGCCAACAAATGTTACTCAGAGGTTTAGCAATATTAACCATAATCTTCATATTTCTAAAACAACGATGACTCCTTCATCATTGTTCTCCATATATGAGGAATGCAGTTTGTACCTGCTTCCAGTATTTAATAGTTTTCACTGATACCATGTAAACTTTGTGATTTGTTTATTTCTATATAAAGAATCATTCCATTAAGGCAGGACCTTCAAAATGGAGGCAGTTTGACAGTGAAGTTGTTGGTTCTGAAAGAATAAGTCACAATTAACTTTAATTTCTTTACAGTAACCAATAAAGCATCAGGTGTTTAATAGATATAAGAAACTCATCCAGTGAGGAGGTGGTAATAGCAAAGCCTTCTTCCTAATAATTCTACTTTTGGGATGCTAGCTTATTTCTGAATTTTAGTCTAATGACTGCATAATAAAGTACTTGAACAGTCCTAAAGAATGCCAGCAAGCAACAGTGTCTGGAGCCCTTCCGTTTATTTGCATAAGAATCCCACTCTTTTGGTTTCTCTTGATAGAAATAAAAATACATAGAAATACCTTTTAGGATGAACAGATCAGGTAGATATGAAACAACCCGTATTCTCCCAAAAATGCCCTTGTGAAAAAGAAACTCAAAGCCATGATAGAGAAAACGTTTTCTGGCTTTCACCATAAAAAGTCTCAGGGTTGGTTAGAGCCTGAAAGTAGATTTGCCTAGAGTTTCTCCTTATAAGATTCCCAGAGAGGGAAAAAAAAAAGCTTTTCAGGTCCACAAAGTGAGGTTTCCCTAGATAATAAACTAAGATCGCTAACTTTTTTAAACAGAGAAATCTCCAGGTCTTGTTTCAGTTGCCTAAAGGCAGCTAAGCAACTTGAGCATACCCAAGGTTTCTTGGCTAATTTCGGATGTTCTGGGGCATTCTACCTAGGCCCCCACCTGTTGTTTTAGGAGGCTGGGTATGCTGTAGGTCTTGTGAATTCTTAAACATGGAATCTCAAACAGAACTAAACACTGATGCCAGCTGAATTACGTGTAAACTGATTACATAAGGCACAATGGAAAATTAAGTAGCATTTTCTCCTCACGTTCTTTTCAAACAAGACTTTGTTCTGGTACAAGTGTCTGCCATCTCAGTTATTTTCCTAGGTGTAATAAATTCTTCAGTGCCCTGACAAGTCCCCAGGAAGGTTCTTTGCAACAGCTTGAGCCCTGTATGCCTGACCTCTGCTAGGGTTGCCCAAGGCCTCTGCTCATCTCAGCAGCTTCTCAACCTCTGCATGAGCTCTGAATTCCTAGATCTTCCTAGAATGAGTCCACAGGCTCTTTACCTGTACCTCTGCAAGCATCTTTGACTGAAGAAGCCGAGTTACATGGGCAGAAACAACCGTCCATTCGTTTCACCTGATCTACTCTTCTTCAATTAATATAATATTCAGATTTCAAAGGAACATGTCATCTATGCTTCCTCTCACTTTTTCCCTTCTCTGTATGTTTGTAGAACATACAGCTTCCAGAAAAAGTGCATTATAGATTGAGAGGTACTGAGATGCTGCAGTGGTGTAGCGAAAATCTAGGAAAGCTGAAGCTGTATTGCAATATTATTGATATATTAATAAGTCAGTGGTGTCTGTATCCAGCAGCAGAGGAGGAGGCATCCATACTGATCAACATCAGACAGCTTTAGAAAAAGAGATTATGAAGCTGGAAGTGATGTAATTCCTGAACTAAGAGCAAGGACTTGCATTTGAGTAATTCATTTTGAAAGGAAGATTTTGCCTGACAAAGCAGTCCCAATTATTTTATGTGATACAAAGTGAGAGCTAATTAGATGCCCAAATTATTTATACAAATTAAGCAAAAGCCAAAACTCTAAAAGGGGTAATTAAATTTATTTGAAATTAGTATTTCATTGAAGAGGCCTGGAGAGTTGCCAATGGCAGGATGCCTCCCTCAGAAAGCCTGTTCTGCACTATTTTGTGAATCTGATGGATGCTGAAATGGTTCAGAAAAGCAAAAAATCCTAGAGCAAAAAATATGAAAACACAAAGGACTCACTGTTTGAATATATTTTCTATATTTTTTCAACTAGCAACAAATGTTATTAAGGGATTATGGAGAGAAAAAAAAAAGTAACTGAAGAAACAAGATGAAAAAATTCACCTCTTTCTCAACAGAGATTTAATTTTAAGGTTAAAGACACCATTTTAATGCTACAGCTATATTGAGGCCTAGACAGAGTGGATTAAAGGATGTACCTATTACACTTCTCTTCAGGGATGTATCTAATAGCCACTATGGCTCAAGATAGAACCACTTACCCTTTTTCTTAGTTGATGCAAACAACTTAACTTGTGCTAACTTGTTTGTAGTAAACTAGAGCAATTTATTTTGCCTTTAGTCCACCAGAGGTAAAGACAAAACTTTACCTGTCCTTTTTTCCCTCTCAAAGATCACTCATCTTCTACTTTCCTCACAGCAAAATATTTGCAATGACAATTCTGGTCAGCTCTCATGCTCATGCAGAAGCATCCAGTGTGGGTTATGTACACGTTTGCACCAAGACAAACACCAGCCAGCTTTGTGACTGCAGTGATCTGAAGCAATTCTGGAATTTTCTAGAGATTATGACTTCATAAAATGCTATCATGTTGAATCAGAAAGTGTCTGTGCTTTTTGAATCCAAAGAAGATTTTAGGAGTCAAGATAACATCTAAAATTTTTTAATTGTCACAACAGTAAATTTGTAAGGAGAATACATTATTACTGCCGTAAGAAAGTGCGAAAACTGCTTTTCACCATTTTGTGTGGAAAGAAGAAAGCAAAGGAGCCATTTCATTCAGACTTGAGATTGCATAGGAGAGAAATCAGTACTTTTGAAAAATCAGAAACTATTTTTTGCACTTTAACAGAAGCTATAATGTCTTCATCTTTTGGACAAAATCAAAGCACAATTGCCCCCAGTTGTATTTGGGATTGGTTTTTACCCAAAACAGGGTCTAAATGTTGGGACATATTCAAAATCAGAAATTGTTATATTGTAATCACCTGAGGTACTTATTGTGGTTTAGGAATGGTACTCAACAATTTAAAGCTCCTACTGAGACTCTCCAAACTACACTTCCACTTGCTCACTCCTCTTCCTCTTCCCGTTTTTCCTGCAGCGGGATGGAGAAGAGAATTGAAGGCACAAAAGGTAAAGATAATGGGTTAAGAGAAGAACAATTTGCTGGAAATGACAATGAGATAAGAAAATAAATAGTTGCAATAATAGTACTAAGGACAGAGGGTACAAGAAAAGAAACAGCACAGAAATCCCCAATAGGCAATACCCAACTGCCCCCTCTGCCACACTATCCCCACGACTCCCTCTGGCTCAGAATCAGCATTACCCAACTGCTCCTATGGTTCTTGTTCCCACCCAAGCTCTCCCTCCAGCTAGGAACCCCTTTTTCACAAAGAGATTTCCTTCCCCACACCACCAGCAGTGACATAAGGTATACTGTTTCCTCAATTTGTGTCATGGTTAACTCCTAGAAATCCCACTGCATGACTTCCTCAAATCCTTTGCTCAAACTCAGAGCAAAAAAGTCAGTTCTTGCTCCAGTGTATCTATTCTTCACCATTTCCTTTTTATTTCATTATTAACTATTGTACCTCTGTGTTGTGGATCTCTAATAAATCTGTAAAACCTTTCATGGAATCTTGGACTATGCAATCTGTAGAGATTACTTTTGGATTATTTTTGGATGAAGAGTAAAATTTACTTCTGGATATCAACCCAAATCCACTGAAAATTATTCCATATTTATTTAAGGATGCTTTTTCTTTCCACCTTTGCAAGGTCAAAAGAAATAAGTATGAATAGGATGAGACTATCTTTGTAAATAGCTTTCTTTTACCTTTGTAAGCATTTTATTCAACATTGAAAATGTATATATGAATATGTACGTGAGCATCTTTGTATGTGTGAGCAATATTTCTAGGCCACGGGTTCTTTCTTTTTGTACATTTTATTATGCTGCTCTTTGAAGCAGTGAAATTAGTTATGGTACTTTTATTGATGTTGATTACAGGGATGTCTGATTTCATTTAGCATTCATACTGCGCAGTAAGTGTCTTTTATAACCACCTTACTTTCACAGATGATTTGTCCCACTGTAAAATCATTAAGGACATTCATTAGAATTTGTCACTCTGTTCCAGCAATCTAATACTTTTCAAAATAAAGGTTCAATTGTTTGTGTTTAATTTCAGTCATGTTTTCTCTTAGGCTTTAAGCCATTTTTTACTTAACATACTGCTAAGTGACTCTGGCATTGCTTAGCATTGTAAGAAGTCTTTCATTACTATTCCTGGCTGCTGATCAGAATCAGATTTAGAAATACCTTGTTCTTAGTATCTTCAATGCCACAACCTCTTCCTCTTAGTTTTTAAATAATTCACTGAAGATTGTTTTCTAGGTGTAGGAGAACCTTAAGCAAGTTTATTCTTTCCTTACTGAGAAGGTGCATTAGAGTACTCAGGTCCTTCAGATCTCATTGACCCTGTTTTGGACCTAATGGGATAGAGTGGGTGAAAAACTGTATACAGTTGAAAACTCAGAGGATAGTGGTCAAGGGATTAATCTGGCAATCAGCAAAACATATTTTTTCTTGGGGGTTGATGCAAGGCCTCATCCATGTTCTTGATGCTGGAGCATAATGGAACCACAAATAGCTCACAGATGACATCAAACCAGGGAAGGAGGTAATATGATAGAAAGCTGGATGCCATTCACTGCAACTTCAATAAATTGGAGGAATGAAAACATTTATGGAGGTCAAGAAAGACAAGTGTAAAGTCCCACAGCTGAACAGAAATAACTCCATAGTACTGCAAAGTTAGGAACTGACTGCATAGAAAGCAGGTCTTCAGAAGGGTGCTGAAAAATTCCAGGGGACGACATATCAAACATGAGTCAGCAGTGCACCTTTGTAGGATTCTGTGGCATTATTGACTGTGTTTCCATTAAATCTTATGAGACACCAGCAACCCTTGTTAGATTGGACACTTAATGTCAGGTGGCTACAGATTAGAGCATCTACCTTTGAGCTGATCACTTGGTGTCCCCCACCTTTTTTATAGACCTTGAAGAGAGCACTCCTGGGGAGCAATTCATCTCATCTAAAGTAGATTTTAAAAATCCAGATCTCAATTCTGCCTGTTTCATCTACTACTTCAAAATACATCTCAGAGCTGCTTATTTATATGTATTCATTAATGCAAGAGCTAATAGGATTAAATGATGTAGACATTAAAATTAAAGTAAGATGAAGTATGCCTAGGGCTTTTTATTAAGTTGTAAACCATGGAAGCAGAACTCACTGTAACTTGGTCCAGAAAACTCTGCATTCAAAGCAATCTATAGACTTGAGTAGAGTTTGAATAGGGGACAAAACAAGCAATGTTTCCAGTAAAAACATCTTGCATAAGCCACTCAAGGCAACAATGGGGCCATGTTATGTGATTACTCTTTAGCAGACAATTTCTCTTAAAAAATGTGTCAAATATAATGTCAGAACACACCAGAGGAGGTATCTTTTGAGAAAAAACCATATCCTTAGGAAGGAAACTCAAGAGAAAGAATATTTTTAAGCACATGACATATCCTTTTATCCTCATACCAGCACACTAAAGTACCTTCAGGCCCTAGAAACCTGTTCCTGCTAGTACTCAACAGGAGTTTGCCTGGCTCACACTGACTCACTGTACTGCTGACAAAACATCCATATGCTTGTTTGTATACAGAATGCTGTGTTAGATTTGGCCGGGAAGTTGTTGCTGGTTGTGACTGCAGTGGTGAGTTCTGCCCTGACAGTGTTTCTCAGTGTTTATGCCACCCTATTGTGTCCTAAATGTGCAACATTATTCTTTTCTTCCTCCTTTTCCAGTCCACTAGTAAGTGGAAGCAGCCTTTGATTTTGTGTCAGATATTACTTTCCCTCAGTGTTTGCATCTAATCAAACAAAAGAAGAATGAATGTACTCATCTGCAGCGTGCTGGATGGCTAAAGCACTAATTAATCATAGGGCAAGTACAGCAGGATTTATCAATAGCTGACTGGAGTGTTCACCTAACTAGGGTGCCTAGGCTGGATAGCTAAAAGCCACTCAGCTGCTGGGTAGACCCAAGCCCGCAAGGACTGAAACGCAGCTTTTCTTTCTTCATAGCATAGACTGAAATGTAATAAATTGGTTACTGTTCTCAGCAAAGGCTGGCCCATATTAGTGACTGACAGGACCTGCTACTTGGCCTTCGCCTTGGAGGATGTCTGTTGACATCTACAGAAAAGGCGTACCTGAAAAATCTTCCTATGATTGTGCTGGTGAAAACAGTAAACTGAGAGCTCCTGACAAGGAGCGTCTTTAAGGGAACCAAGCTTAGTTAAGGCACTTATGAAAGAGCTACACTGAATTACTACACACAGTTTTCCAAGTGTGAAAATTGCCCAGATGTATACACAAATACTTTTAGTAGTAAAATAACTGCCACAATCTATATACGTTCATATAATGTCTGAAAATGGACTGATTGTTCTTAGTGGACATATATGCATATTTTAGGGTTATTGTCTTGGAGTATTACATATTTACATTTGTTTTTCTCATTCACCATGCAGATCCACCATTACTGTCATCATCTTGTTTGCCTGAATTATACTGACTCCCCTCCATCCAAAGCTTCACTTCCAAAATATGTCAAATGAACTTCATTTATTTTCTGTTCTTTTTCATCGGAATTACTACAAACTATTTTTACCCTTAAAATTGGAATCAAAGTAAGACATTTCTTCATTGCTGATTCATGAAAACTTGCAGCAGGGATGAGATTATTTTAGTCAATTGGGTTCTGATAAATGGAGCATTTCAGTGTTTCATTATTCACACATTCATCCAGAAAATCTTTTGTACCCCACTTTTCCACAACTATTTTACAATAATAGTGAAATGAGTCAGTTCAGAAAAGTTCCCTTAAGTAAACTGGTCTGTAATAACTAATAGAGTAAAAGAGATGGAACCAGGATGTTTATACACGGATTGCTCAAGCTTATCAATTGACCAAAGGTATAAATCCCTTCATTTTTAGTCCATACAATATAATGGGGAAATGTAGTCCTGCATAGGAATTCTATAGATCAACTTTTTATAAGTTTGTAATTTGCAATGTAATTCTATAAGGCTATTTTGTCAATAAGAGAAAAAAATCTGTCACTATCAAAATCTCCCACCTTCTATTTTTACTCAGTTTTTTAGGTTTTTTTTAACTTAGGACATTCTCCGTATGAGTGAATTATATATACTTTTAGAGTGGCAATGTCAACTGATATTAGGAGCAGCCACCTCCTTAAGTCCCGGGGTCTCTGTCTGAGGGATGTGGCTGCCACTTTCCCCTTTGTGATTTCAACCAGCAGCAATGCTGAGCACACACCCGAGACACAGTCACAGACACCTGAGCACGGCCACGGACACGTATGCACAGACACTTGTAGGACACAGACCTGTCCGGTCACACAGAGGGCCACAGACAAAGTGTGGCCACAGATAAGGCCACAGCAACCCCCATATTCAGGACTCACACCAGACATAGGCACAGACAGACACGTCCCTTCCTCCTCTCGGGCTGGCAGAGGCAGAATGTCACTAGTGCAGCACACACCCCACACTTTGACTGTGTTCAAAGTACACACACATTCATAAGTTCTCCAAGCACTGGCATACTCCCTGTGCCTGCCCAGCTCTGCTGTGTGGATTCTAGCACCCCTTACCTGCCTCATGGGTCCCTGAATCACTGCTGGGTGCTCGCTGCACACACGCAGCACTCACACATTTGTCCTACAGGCACCCCACACTCACAGGTCCCTCTGAATACCAGTATAGACCCTCCTCCCTGACACTTCTGCCTGGACAACTGGCACCCTGCTCACCTGGCTGGTCAAACTGGGGGGACCCTTTTACATGTGACTGGCCCATTTTATACCCTTTTCTGTTTACCTCTTCTTTGTTCCTCCCTCATCTGATTCCCCTGCACATTTCCCCACCTCCTGGTATAGTTCCACTGACCACCCTCAATTCCCAGGACCCTCAGGGTTGCATTGTTGTCAATTGAAAAACCCCAGTGTGTTTGCAGCTTCTCCATAGCCCATCTGTTATTGTGACTGACCAAGTTTGGCTTTTATCTTTGTCTACATTATGCTCACCTGCCAGGTTTGTGTATTTTGTTTCTGCTTTCCCCCTTTTCCTTATTTTTCCATTTGACAAGGTCTCTAATCAGATAACTGTGCTGGAAGAAGCATTCCCACACTGCCAGAAATCCTTATCAATTAGTGTGACAGACCAGGTCTGACCTCCTCCCTTTTCATTTGCCAGTCAGGTTTGTATCTCTGTACGTCCTTGTTTGCCTTCCTCCTTTTCTTGTTATCTCCTTTTGCATTGAAAAGGTGCTTGGCCAGACACCTAAAGGGAGCTGATGTTTCCTCTTTCCACATACCCCCATACAGGCAATAGCTGAACAAAGTTACCTTTAGCCTTGTAACAGTAGGGCTGCTGCTGTGGTCACATAAGCCAGAGACACGGTGAAGGCAGGTCAGTTGTACCTATTGTTAAAACAATTGGTATGGTTGAAAATAATCAGAAAATCTCCAAGGCAACTCTTCTTACTGAATGAAAATCAACCATGTCCCAGCAACAAATGTATACATCCCAATGTATTTTCACAGTGTCAACAAGGAATTTTCCCTTTCAAAAATAATAATCAAAATCCATTCATTCCTGCGTTAGTTTTATGCATCCACACTCTAGAATACACTGACTGTCTCCAAGAAAACAACATAGGGGAAAACAAGCCCCCATATTAAACAGAAAGAAATTTTATGAGCAAACATGAAAAGAATAAATGTATCTGAAATGTGTTTGTCTCAATTTTTGTATCAGTGATATGTATATATATATATGTATATATATATGTAATATATATAAATATAAAATATATGTATATATATTTTATATATATATATGTATATATGTATAATGTCCCAGCCAGCTGCCCAGAGTACCCTCACAGTTAATGTGCGGTAATAGGTTTCTTCAGAAAAAATCCAGCTATTTCATTTCACCCTAAAGTGGTCATAGGAAATTGGTCAGGTAGAGCAGTTTGCAGTGCTTGCCATTCTCCAGTGGCCCTAATACTGTTTTTGACTGATTGATTCAAATGTAGACCTTTACAACTGTAGGCATTTTAAAATGTTTCCAAAACAAAAGTAAGAATATTTTTTAAAAAAAAGTCCTCTGAACTTTTATTTTTGAGCTCTGATTTTTTAAGGATCTTTAAAAGACAGACATAAGAACTGGAAGTGAAGTATTTAGAAACTAAACCCAGAAACTTTTCAAATTAACTGGATTCCATACATGGAGGAAACTGAGCAATATTTAAGATACATTTGGAAATCAATTTCCACTTTCCATATTGGTGTAAACATAATTTATGGGCCAAGGTTTTAAAAGTGTGAGGATTTTTTTTTTCAAGAGATGATCCCCAAGTCAAAGGCCCTCTCAAAGATAAAGAAACCAGAAAGTCTATGCAAGTCCTTCCTAAAATAAATTCTAGAAGCTCTATATGAATTTATGGCATATAGTAGAGACATTATATTACTAATTTGTTTTTCCAAACTTGTAAAGAATAGACTTCTTATTTATTTATTTGTTTTTATTTCAAACTTTTTAGCAATATACATGATACGTTCCAGTACAGAATATATTGATAAGGTCTTTCATGCTCTTAATCTGAAAAAACCCCAAATAAAACACAAAACATACAAACCCAGTTTTCTATATTAGTATGTCTTTGCATTACCTAAATTTGGTGCTGTATCTGCTGGACTGGATATAATCACTACATGGATCTAATAAAAAGTTTGGAGATTTAAATGCCATGCTTCTATTCATCTTTACTAGAATTTTAGCATCTATATATTTGAAAAAATATTGTATATCTAGTTCTGTATTGCAAATTATATTTAATGCAATTATATATATATATATATATAGAGAGAGAGAGACAAGCTTCTTCAGATCATGTCCTAAATTAACTTTGAGTATCTATGAGCATGGAAATATGTTTATTGATGTTATTTTGGTGTATAACAGAAACATAAAGGGAGTAGTGGAAATTATGTCAGTTGTCAAAATCTTTCTGAAGTCAAATACACAGCACATCTCTGTAGATGAGTGCACAAAAGGAGAAATGTCTCTTTGGAGGAACTGGGCCCAGGGTGTTGTCATTAGTGCCGTGGAGTCTAGTCAGAAGGAAGCCACTAGCACCATACTCTGGGGGTCAGTACTGGGTCCGGCCCTGTTCATCAGAGTCACGGGGCAAAATGGACCCTCAACAAGTTTTCCAGTGACACAAAACTAGTAGGAGTGGTTTAATATGCCAGGGGATCAAACTGTCATCCAGAGGGACCTTGGGAGCCTGAAGAAATAGGCTGACAGGAACCTTGAGGAGTTGCATAAGTGGAAGTGCAAAGTCCTGCACCTGTGGAGGAACAACCTCACTCACCAGTACCAGGCTGGACCACCCAGCTGGAAAGCAGCTTGTCAGAAAAGGCCTTGGTTGTCCTGATAGATGCAAATTGTACATGAGCCAGTGATGTGTCCTTGACACAAAGAATGCCAATTATATCCTTGGCTGCATTAGGAGGAGTGCTGCCAGCAGGTGGAGGGAGGTGACCCTTTCCCTGAGCCCTTCTGAGGTCAGACCTGGACTTCTGTCCATACCTGCACTCCGAGGTGTAAGAGAGACATGGACATCCTGTAGACAGTCAAAAAAAAATGTCCACAAAGATCATGGAGTGACTGCAACATCTCTCTTATGAGGAAAGG
>VXAZ01004050.1:0-45685 GCA_013399875.1 Gymnorhina tibicen | reverse complement strand
AAAAAAAGGGCAAAACATTCTCTTTCACTAGACATGAGGCCTTGAAATTGCCTTGCTTCAGACATACTTTTTCTTCTTCAAGTAATAGTTTTAATCAGATACTAGTAGTCACAAGTTTATTAAGTATTACTTTTCTTTATTACTTATTTGAAGAACTAAACTCAGAAAACATTTTGGCAAGGATTGGAAAAGGATTATTTAAGGATAATTAAAAAAAATTCTGGCACACTTCAGACATCTTATCCAGCACAGGAATATTAATGGTACCTCCTTGTAATCCCTAAAATGTATTTCTGTGAAGTATTTTTATCCAAACTATAGCAGGAATTTATAGGACATCACAAACCAGGGAAATCATCACTTGACTCATCTCAGGCAATTGTAAGTCCTCTCTACAGTATGTATTTTTTTAGCTATTACACAATCTCAGACATCTGTGAGTGCTCTTCCAGGATTTAGCAGGACTAAAGAGGGCTCCCTTACTACAACTTTAATTTTACAAAATGGGAAATGTGATCACTTGAGTATATTCATATTACTGAAATAATGCAAGAAGCAGGTGTTTTCCAATAAGAACTCAGTTCCCAGCTGTACTGTTCCATTAAACGGATTTCCCTACTTCTCTCTTGCCTGACAGTGACCCAGTTCCAGAGCTGCTGTATTATTCATGTGAAGAAGAAAAACTTTTCAAGGTTGTTCAACTATTTAAAGTTTAGTTCTCAAGAAAATGGATCACTTCAGTTTTAATCAAATAATTTTTATCTGTATTACACTAGCACTTAAATAATCTAAATGCAACAATATGCAACCAAGAAGGGAGCAGCTAATGATCATTGGTTTGATACACTTTTTATGGGCCTATAAATTGCTTCAGAAAAATGAATGTGTGACTCCACCTACAAAAAGCTTCATATTTCTAAAACCAAAACCACAAATGGTTTTGAAGTTGCTCAAATATTTGGTTTCTTGTTTTTCCCATCAGTTTCATTTGTCCCAGGAGAGGAAAGTGCTAAAACTCCATTAAGACAGACCAACTGCTCTTAGAGTCATCCCAGATCAAGAAAGAGCAGGACATACTAGCAGTCTTACATTATATTTTCAAGCAATTCTTCCTTAAATTTTGCAGATTCTTGTGCACATTCTAAATCCTTAAGGGAATTAGGCAAACTAAATCTAGAATCCTTATCTTCCAGCATTTTCTCCTTACCCGAATAAACATGCCCAGCCAGGGTTTACTGAATGAGGACCATGCAGCTCTTTGTAACACTAACTTCCTAGATGAAATACAGATAGACTCTGCATTAACTTCATGTTCAGGACTATTTTAATTTTCTTTTAGAAATAGGCTTCTTTAGTTAGTTTCTGTCTAACAGACATACAGAAAAGTGCTTTGAATGTGCACAAAAATAAACTGAAGCCAATGTAAACTAAACCCACCTGTTTTAGTTCAAGGTATCACATTTCACATTTTGCTTCACTTATAGCACGTTTAAATTTTGAAAAAAAAAACTTTACTGATCCACAGATTTCCTTTTCCTGTTTAATTTGCAAATACAATTCTACCAAAACAATAATGAAAATGAGTCCTAGAAGTAGTTACTACCAGCTAAAAACTTGAAAATGTCCAGTTTGGTAACCATTTTCTAATTAAACTAGGTGGATAAATCTTTGTTTACTATATTTCAAAAGAAAATAGCACAAACTATTAAATACTTGCATTACTTTTTAAAGGCATAACATTGATGCAGCTGCTCTTTCAAATAAGAACATATCAGATCTGATGCCTTACAATTTGAATTTTCAAAGCCTCTCTTTTGTTCACAGCAATAATACCTCTGTGGAATAGCAAATTGCAAAGCTGGATTAAAATATTAAGTACAGTTTTACTGACATGAAAAATCATCTGTATAAAGTAATTTATGCAAAACCAAGTAACTAGTATCAGGCTACCAATTATTTGCAATTATCCTGCCGGTCCAACACCACTTTTTTACCCTTCACTCTAAGTGGTGCATTGATGCTGAAAAATTCTGAGAGACCCTGCTACAGGTTGAAAAATCTTTTGCCCTGGAGAATTTCTTTGCTTCTGCATTAAGAGGTCATTACGTCAGATTAACTGTGATTTGAGGATCAGTGCCACTCAGAATTGGCTAGACTTTTCAACAGTGTTTGTCTCACTTTATCAAGTATTACTTCATTTGCAGGGAATTAACAAGTAGGGTTTGCTGGTCTGACATTGAACAGCAAGCCATCGTTTAGCTGCTTCTTGTTTGATCCATCATTCAATTTTCTAATCAGAAGGGAAAATGACATTCTGAGGGAAGCCTGACAGATCACATCACAGGAGCAAATCTCAGACCAGCAAGACAGTGATGAAGCATTTGCTCACCACAGTGCACATCACTCCTTTCAAGAGCTGAAGTGTAAAACATGAATAAAAAACAGAGACAGGCAGTTGTCTTTTAATGTTAATCAAGAGGATGTAATGTGAGAAGAACGGGAAACCATCTTCAAAACTTTTCCTCAAGTGTTCTGCATGAAGAATGTAACTCTTTAGGTAATATACTAGCCTAGTAGCAGGGAAGGAAAAACTCAAAACAAAAAAAATCACTGTTGCCAGAAGGACAACTTATTCCAAAACAGCAAGGGAAGGCTTTTTGTAATCCATCCTCTTTTCCCTGAATTTCTGCCACAGGGATCTCAAACACTCGGTCTCTGAGGAGAAAGAGATGCCAACTGTCCTCCTCCTGAGCAGCCCCTAGCTGTTAATTCATGAAGTGTCAATGAAAGGCCGCCTGTTCACTGTGTCCCTCAGGCTGGCTGTCTTCAGCAGTGGGTGGTGACTAGTGGGATGATGTAACCCAAAGTGGCTGTCGGCAGTAGGTCACGGTTCATCTGCTTCCACTAAGGAATTGCAGCTGTGCAATCTACAGCCTTTACTCAGGAGAAGAAGGGCCACATGCTTGAATGCATTCTGTAGCTGTTACTTCTATCTTCCCCAAAGAAAGACACAGGAAAGGAGGACAGAACCACAGTGGGTCACTGGTATGGCCAACATCCAGACTCAACGAGACAAGGGCCATTAAACAAAGTAATCACAAACTATTAAAACATGCAGGTGAAGACTTAAAGAATGTAAGTGCTAAAACAAGCGATGTGTTTGAAAATGCTGTTCAAAGTCTCCCGTCTCCCAGGTACCAATCCACCTTCTGAGCAGTGGTACACTGTAAAACGAAGCATAAAGCCGGCAGAAACAGGTAATATCAGTACTTCAGAAGAAAGGGCTTGTAATTCAGAAAAACAAGGTAACACAAAGAAATGGAAAAGAATGAAAACATAATGTTAGGAAACTGCTGATTAGAGCCCTTCATTTCATAGGAAAGGTACTGGATTTCTCATCCCCTTATCTCTCATTTTCATGATAGACATTCTAGTGAAGATCAAACCAAGCAATTATTCAAGAACAAAAATAAACAAAAAATAAACTAAGGAAAATTCAATTAAATTTGAAAGGAAAATACATCAAGTTTGTCCTATAGGTATAAATATGGTCTAGCCTAGTATCAGGGATGTTCCTGTGTGTGCACCCAGTGAACTGCAGTCATGAAATTCCTACAAAATCCAGTATCTCCCCAGGCTGCTATCTGCATCAGTGAGAAAATGGATTGATTTGGAACAGTGAGTTGACTACAACAGAGGGGACTTATTGAATTCTAGCCATTTTCAGAAAAAAATGTGACTACTCCATCCATGTGGAAATTTTGGATTGTCTTGAAGATGCTTCCTGAAAAATAGTAAAAGTGCTTTTCCCAGTTTTTATGTTTCAATAGAGTGTTTAGCACCCCAGGTAGAGGAATCCCAACGTTCCTTCAGATATCCCCTAAAAGATTCCTTTGCAGAACTGAATAAAACGTGCAGAAATATAACAGTTATAAATAGTCAGTAGGAAGTCTGCAAGTGCAGCCAGGGTCACGAATAACAGTCCTCTGTACATGGTTAATATGGTTAGAAGCTAGTTTGTCTGTAATCCAAGCCAACCAATAATGAAGGATCACGCATGTAAAGGGAGTGGTCACACAGGACCACCCAAGTGTAGAAAATGGTTCAGAGAGTTTCACCCAATCCTGCTGAAGACAATAAGGAATCTTGATATCATGATTTGGACAGTAACCAATCATCCTGTCTGAAAGAACTAACAAGATTTCTATCCCATGCCACAGGCTTTCTAATAAACAAACTTTCTGCCTGTGAGCATCTGTGCAATAGCCAGGCACTAGCTAAAGAAAGAGACAACTGACGTATGTAGGCACAATCAGAAGCAATACAAGAAGCAAACTTCCAGAGAACAGAGATACATGAAACACATTTCACAAACATATATTTCATATGCAAAATAAAAAGTCTGACTTTCAAATTGGTAACAAAACAATAAAAAAGAACTAGAACAGAACAGTTCAGTTGGAAGGGATCAACAATGACCATCTAGTCCAAATCCGTAATCTAGGTAACTGATGGAAGACTGTCAATTTTCAACCTAAGCCATCCTTTTAAAAGTGTATTTTCACGTAAATTATAGATCTGTCATGTTTGGTAAGAAGTTCCACACACATAGACATTCAGGTGACTTATAATCCAATTCTTTTGCTTATTAGAAGAACAGAATTGCATAATGACAAAAATAAAGAACTGCTGCTATAGACCACCTTTAGCTGTCACAAGGCAGGAATGGAAACAGGACTCTTCACGTATGTAGGCCAAAAATTTAAAACAAAATCTTCCTTTGGTCAGGGCGAGGAGGAAACTGAAGAGTGTTAAACATAAAGAGAAGAAAGGCTTGTTTTCATAACTCTGAATCACAGAAGATAGAAAGTTAGGTAAAATACAATACAAAAATGGATTTTAAAATTTCACTGAAAAGTTGGAGAAATCACAGAAAACATCACTAAGTGGAGAGCAAAAATAAAGTAGGAATTACAAAGGGTGAAAAAGATACACACCTGGCTTAGAAAATTAATGAAGTCCATGAGAAATAAGCAAGATTTTTGTAGAATTATGTAAGAAGACTGATGAACACACTGAAGAGACTAGAGTGATGTGCGTAAGACATAAATCTAATTGTACAACAAAACTCAATAAACTTCTGAATGCAGGTAATGTGAGGAAAGAATTGTTCAAGGAGAGTGAAAATAAAACTGTCAGGTATGCTTTTATGTATTTAAAATTATGTGTGAGAAAAATTATTTTGTGAAATAATTACTAAAAAAGAATATTCTCATGACATTGTAGAATAAGTCTGCCAATCACAACTACAGTCCCACTTGGATACAGGCAAAGATCTCATTTTTATTATTGGAGAACAGATTACTGGCAAAGATTGTGTTTTTTTTACAGAAAACTAATACCTCAAACACACTTTGGAAAATAAAAGACTGTTAACAATGGCAGGCTTAGTAATTTGTAGCTGTCGTAGCAAGTACAATTTGTAAAATGAATGAAAAGCATTTAGTCAACAACAACAGCAAAATAAAAAGGAACTACTTGAGGACTAGTTTTATTAAGCAGGAATGAAATAATGGAAAATATGCTCAGATGTTTATTTATTGAAATAAAAAGATTAAAAGATAAAAAGTAAGTTGGTAGAATGGGCTTTTATTGCAGAATTGTCAGTATGTGAACGTGAGAGACTGTGAGGCGTGCTGCGCGGAAACGCTCGGTGTGCGTGAGGGGAAGGCCAGGCCGCGCCGTGCCCTGCCCAGGCNTTTAACCTGAGACATGAGGCAAGCACGTCTTGACCCTACCTCCTCTTTGAATTTGTATCAGCTGAACACTGCTGGAACCAGAAGTGTAGTTGTATTTTTTCTTTTCTGTATTTTTTTCTGTCTTTCTCTCTTTATCTGTCATCTCCTGGACGCTGGAACAGGTTGCCCAGAGAAGCTGTGGATGCCCCATCCTGGAGTGTTCAGGGTTGGATGGGGCTCTGAGCAACCTGGTCTAGTGGAAAGTGTCCCTGCTCACGGCAGGGGGGCTGGAACAGGATGATCCATAAGGTCCCTTCTGACCCAAACCATTCTAGGCTTCCATGAGGATAAATAAAACAATCCGTCTTCTGAAAGGATCTTTTTGAGTAAACCCTGTAACACTTCCTTGTACAAAACTCTTTTGTGATATTAATAGAACAAAGTTATTACTACATCAGTCAGTACCATAAGCCTCGTTCTTTCATGGTAAGTACTTTTTCCTGCAAAGTTTAAAAAAACATCGCATATGACAATAGGCTAAATTAAACTCAGTGAAAATAAAACTGAACAGAATTTTGAATTTGCAAATATCAGAAAATAGCGATACCAATTTCTTCTACATATTTCATAATGATTTTTATTACTGTTAGGCCTGACTGGAAAATCAGATTTTCAATATTATCTTTTGTCCCATGTTAAAAACACACACACAAAAAAATCAAAGTAGTGGGAAAGGAACAAAAAGAAAAGTTCTGGTATGCTTTGATATTTTCAGTTACAAATATAATTGAAAGTACGTATTTTTAATTTTTCATATATCTTAAAACAATCTATACAATCTAAACAATCTATCGCTCCCATTCTTCTATAATTCAGTCACTGTCAGACTCAAATGTACACATTTATACTCGTCTTCTCCTTGCTGCTCAGATAAAGACTTCATTATCCCTTCCATAAGACAGATTTGTATCTGAGTTCATGGACAGTTCTACAATTTTCACTTACAAGCTTTGGCCCCACATAATGGAACAAATGTGTTGGAACAAATAACAGAAAATTTTGCTGTATCAAACTATTCCTTTATTCAGAATTAAATACTTGAATGTAACATGTTTTTATAAAGTCTGTATCTGTGTTTAAATAAAAATTCCCAAAACAAATAATCTTTTCTCCTGTGCAAAATTTTGCTTATCTTCTGTCAAAACCACAATTTTCTGAGATATTTGCTCACATATATCTTACAGTTTCTTATACTTCTTAGTGTCATAGCTGAGTGGCTTAACTTCTTCCCTTACTGAATTGCTCTTCACTTGTAACTACCTTTTTGGCTGGTTCTGCATCAATCAAGTACAGCAAAATTGCACTGGTTTAGGAACAGTAAAAGCCAGTTAGAACTTTTGTTCTGTAAGATTAAAGTCCATATAATAGTCCCTTTTTCTTTTTCTCTTCCTTTTCCCTTTCCTTTTTTGATAAATCACCTGATCATCTGTCTTTTTTGAAACCTCTCAGTTTATCTTCTTGGAAGATTAAAAATTCTGTCCACCTGTACAATGCTACCTCTGTTATTAAAAGAGACATATGATATCCAAAAATTGAGATTTAAAAAAACTTGTCTGGGTTAAGATTCACAGAAAATGTACAGACATTGATTCTCTCCTCATCCCTTCCTTTTCCTTTTATCCCTACTACCTGGAAATCTGCTATAAAAAGAACTTATTTAGTACAGCACTGAAGTGTTCTGTTTTCTTTTTTAAAACTCTTAATCTCACACAGATTTTCATTCAGTTTTACAAACTAAATCACTTTTGTCAGAGTTCTTTCAAGGCTTTTGTTTTTTGTGCAAGTATGATGCCAAGCAGGTTTCAAATGTATTTCTCACACAGTGGCTATCTGCCATCACTGACCATCTCCCATCACTGACCACCTCCCTTCCTTCCCTTTTTCTCTAAAGCTGACCTATATTGCCAGCCGCGCCACCTGGGAAATGCCTTTCAGTTATATATACAACTACAGACAACTTCTCAAATTCTGGCTGGGAGGAAACAAAAAGCTTGTGGTCTGAGGGAACCATCGGAGCAAAATACAAACTTTGTGTCCAGCATGGCCATTTGTGCTACCCAAATGCCTGCATGTTTCTTGTTGCTCTAGGAGCACTGAACAGGGCTCCAAAAACAGCACGTTTCCTCCTGCTTCCTGCTAATGATCTGAAGTCTGGCAAAGTAGCTCGAACCTCTCCCCTCTCCACACCCAATCCCTTGGTCATTAACCTTCCTAGCGCTGACAACAACGTCAAAATCTGAACCATCTTTACATACACAGGGAATGGCTTGCCAGGGATTTGATCTGTAGCAAAAATCAACCCTTCTGAGCCCACCATTATTTTTAAGAGCCTTTTGGTTATGGGGCATATTAGCATTTTACACTCTGCAATGAGAGAAAAAAGCCAAATCCCAATCTCCAGCAGTTTATTCAACTTGCCCTCAATTCCACTCCTCCTTTCTCACCCTGCACACCCACACACATTTTATGTCTTTATTACATCAGAGAATGCTGTCTCAATTATGTAGTACAGTATAGTACAGTACATCTGGTGGCTTAGGAAATAAATCACAGGACTATTTTCTAAGAATTTAAATAAAATTGTTTTATCATTTGCTTCTTCCTACTAACAACACCATCAGTCCAAATGGCTTGCTTGGCTTTGTAAGCTTTCCCACTAGCTCACCAGGCCTGGCACAAAAATTTCACAGCTGTGCCATATGTTTGACAGTGTTAACAATGAGTCCCTGGTTACACGATGAAATTTCATTCTGTGTTCCTCAAGCCTCCACTCCCCACATTCTACGAGGATGACAGACAAGTTTGGGAAACCAACCCTGTCTCCCTTTCTAGCAAAAAAGGTATTAGTGAACAATAAAAACCAACCTTTTTATTTGGGAACTCCCAACATCTTTTCAAAACACAGCTGGATCAAACTCCAAAGCATTAAGGCCTCAGGTTCCCCCTCCCCACCCCACTCCTCCTCCACCCTAATCCAGACTTGTGAATTAAAAGTACAACACTCACTCATGAAGTTTCAAATAGTTAGTTATTGAAATCAAGCAAATAGGACAAACATTTATATACACACTATTTGCCTAGAGTTAAGACTATTCCTTGCTACTTCAGGTCACTTGTACCAGGGTGGTGTAAAAATAGGGGAGTTTAAGGTTTAAATTTACTGAAACCTTCATTCTAGTTCTTGTTGTTGGTTTTTCAGACCAGCATGTTATTTGGTTGTTTAAAATCCTGTATGTACTACAGGCCAGCTAAGGCAAAGGCTGAGCAGAAATGTAGCTGAGCCCAAACACTGTCAGCTGACAGCTGTGTAGCCAGGACATCTGCCACTGTCTATGAGGATGTGCTTCTAGTTAAGGCATGCTCCAATTATCCTACAGAGGAGGTAATGGCCCAGATTTTACAGGAAAATCACTTTTAAAAAACATGCAAAGTATTTTGTTGTCATAATACCAATGTATTTAGTAGATCAAATAAATTGTTTGGATTATCTACTTGGAAAGTATCAGTACACTGAAGTTCCATGTTCTCAGCTCAAAGTTTCAGTGTATGTAATTCAGCACTCATGGTATTATTTTGAAATAGCTGCACTATATTTTGTCAAGCTCCTTCTCCCATAGGTAAGTTTTACTAGTTCCATTGTTTAACAGTAAAAAGTCAGCTGCATGTGGGGTAAATATTAAAGAAGACTCAAACCTGGTGATTTATGCACATAGCTGGTTCCATTGCATATGAGAAATAAAAAATCCCCAAACCACTAGGTTTATGTAAACAGCAAACAGGAACTTATTATATTCACTTACTAACCTTTTATGAAAATCATCATTCCTTATTTCCTACAGTTATGTGTACTTGCTTATTTATTTTAAGACTAGGGCTGTCTCTGTCTTGTAATTCCTATGAGGATGAACTGAGAGACCAAAACAGCCACTCAAAATCTGTGAGTCAAAGCTGAGAATCTCTAGAGTACTGAAATAAAAGCAGGGATTAAAACCAGTACAAAATATAACATTCCTCATCTTTAAAACTTACATTTACAATGAATGAGAGTGGTAAAACTGTACTTGAGAATAACAGTTTATTCAAATACTAATAACAGTTTATTCAAATATTAATGCCAAGTGCAAGCAGGAGTTTTACTTTCATATGAAACTGTCTTCATACACCCTCAGGGTTAAGGTTAGTTTAAGTATGGTGATACTCTCTTCACTATCTCAACTCAGTACTTAATCCCCTCAGCCCCAGCCCTAGGTGCATAGCATACTGAAAACAATCATGTGGGAAACAACATTATATGGCAAAACAACATAGTACCTAGTAGAAGAGAATTTCTTATTTATCAGAGGAAATTAGGAGAACTGCCAGGTTCCTAATGATGCTTTTTAAGGCTTCATGTAGAAGCAATCAGTCTTGCCTAAACAGATTCCATATCCTGAAGATTATCTTCCAGCTAAGGAGACCTGCAATTTAAAGACACATTTTCAGAGTATGTAAAACCACATATTTTCCCCTGACCTTTCATGTTTGTATTTGATTAGAACCTACATTACCAGAAAAACAGTACCACTTCCCAGTGGAAATTTTGCAAGTGTCTGGACCAGGCTCACTGCTACTGTGGTATTTTCCTCAAATCATCTTGTTTCAGCTTCAGGTTGGCTAAAAGTATATGAATCAAAGAAAAGCAGTTCAAGCTACAACACAGTATATATAACCTGGAATGTTAAGTGCTTTACATGTAAGAACAACTATATTACATCAGGCCAAAGCTTTATGTGGTTCAGTTGATAATCTTAAACAGTGGTCATCAGCATCCACTTAGGGAAGAGCAGAAGTAGGATAGGCATCCTTTTCTCTACTTAACAACCCTTAATGCGAGAACATAGATGTATACCTATATTCATGACAGATTCAATATTTTAAAAATTTATGGTGATTATATCAGAAATTCAGATCTGAATCTCTAATAACAGCTAAAAATTAATGGAAGTTAGTAATTCTTTTAATAAAAGCAGGTATCAGTGTGTAGGAACCTTGCTTTTAATCACCTCACATTAGAATTATGAGCCATTCACCACCAGAAAAGACACTGCTAAAAAAACAAATTCTTTTAAAAATAACTCTCTCCAAATATGACTGCACTAGTGCTACCACAAAAAGAAGAGCAGAATGAGTTCAACTCTTTGGAAGACATTTCATTTCTGTTTTCTGAAAACAGTAGCTAAGCAGCAGACAGGGACTATTTATTCCTCCTATCTTTGCAAGGCTGTGGAACATGTAGTGCTAAATCTATGCCATCTATCACTGTGCAGAGGATGCAGATTCTCTCCCCAAAAATACAGTAATGACTACTTCTACAGCTTTCCATGTTAGCATAGTTTGTACTATAGTTAGAATGCAGCTCATGATAATTTGCTGTTCAACTTTTATCTGAGTAAAAAATACATACGAATGCGAGAAAGATGTATGATTATTCAGTTCAAAGCAGTCCAGCTCATTTGAACCTGAAACTATTACACTTTGTAATACACTCAGTTTTCAGAAGCCCCATCTATTCCTACATGTTGAATGTAGCTGGATCAAATTATTATGTCCGTATTATGTGATTAAAACAGCCCCGACCACACTGTTTCTATGTTTGTCTTTGTTTTTAACTTCTGTGGCTCCAGAGTATTCCCCTTCACCCCCATTAAAGGCAATCACAGATTGAGAGTTGGCTGCTTTGCCTTTTTATACATACCGCTTGGATCATGAGTAATGAGGGGCATTTCATGTACGGGTGTTCCTAACAACGGGACCCTGTCCAATTGCCATGTGTCTGTTAGCTGAATGTTAAAACAAGGTCGATTAATGTTAGGCAAGTCTCCTTGGAAAGTTATTAGCATGAGAGACTGTTTATTGCTAAAAAATTCTTAAGCAAAAATAGAAATACATTTAACACTGTGTTCTACATTTCCAGCACACATCTCCAAAGAATGTTTTAATCATTTTGCACTGTCTTCATTCTCCTCAATAATGTTAACTGCTCTGATAACCCCTCTTACTCTTTCATTCTTGCTTCAAGAACAGCAAATAGAAGCATTACAACACCAATAGAAACTTCCAGGACTTTATGAGATTCCTGAAATTACCAGAAACAATAAAGCCATTAAATTAAAGATCAACTTAATCCTAGCGTGTTTAGAATTAATGAATACTAAATTCAACTCAAAACACTCCTCAGAGGCAGGCAAGAAAGTTTCACAAGGAATGAGTTAGTCAATATGTGAAGCAAAACCAGACCATTGTTTTACACTAGCCTGACAAAAGGAGTTGGGGTGGAGGATGGGGGGAGGAGACAGAAAAAAAACTAGACATAAAATCTATCAGGACAAAAATGACAGACAACTTGCTTTTCTGAATTTTCACTTTTGATAGCTATAGCCCTCAAGTTCACAAGCTGAATGCATGAAGCCAAGGTAAGCTCATAAAGCTAAACATAATGTGTTTTCTATAATCAACTTATCTTCACTTTCGATAATCTAACCTATATGTCTGAATCAGAAGCATTTAAGAAATCAATGCTGTGGTGTCTTGAGCTCACAGACATTAATATGTTGTATTCTTTATTTACAAGCCTTTCAAAAATTAAGACAAATAACCTAGGAAAGCACACATATTTGCTGGAAGATTGGTCACCAGAGTTTGAAGTCATCTGCAAACCAGTTGCACATGCCCTCCACCTCTCAACTACTGAGAGAGATGTAAAGCAGAAGAGGTAGACCCTGTTGAATGCCCCTTCTTATTTGCCTCCAGGCAGTATACAACCATCTCAACATAACCATCCAAACAGTGTTTTACTCATTCATAAGCCCAAGCTTCATTGTCCTAAAACAGATACAAGAATATTGTGGTAGACAATGGCGAAAGCTTTGCTACAGACAATGCAAATAATATCCATGTTGGAGAAGACTGAGGCAAAGAAGGCACTGAGTAGTATGGCTGTCCACTGGAAGCTCCTTTTAAGTTTATATTATTCTGAAAAGAAAAAAGAGGAAGATCCACCAGAGGAAAAATTATTATTTCTCTTTTGCATAGAGAGAGGTTATGCATGCCAGAAGTAATGCAATATTGAGAGATGGCATGGTGTCTCTGCGGTTGTAGGAAGAAGCATTTCCTTGGAACCAGAATGAGTTTGTTACCACTGAACTGGATGCAAGAAATGAAGATCTGTAAGTACTGAAATAACTGAGAAAAACTGCTAAAATAAATCTGTTTCTGCTCTTACCAAGGTATTTTGTATTAAGTTGTGATTTTGTTAATTTGTAAAGGTGACTTTATTTGGTATGCTTTTAATTGTATTTTTAAGTTTAAAAAGCCTGTGGGGAATTCATTATCAGAGAAAATTTTGGCACATGCACTTCAAAGCTCTCACTGAATTCACAGCTCATTGCTGCCATTTAATTGTTTCTCTGTTAGTTCTGTTCTTAGTTTTATTGAAGAAATAGATTTTTATTATTATTATCATTATCATTATTATTATTATTATTATTATTTAATCAGAGAAAAGGACAGCTTCAATCACCTCAAAGAATACTTTTTCTACACTGCATTATTATCTACCCCAGACATGTCTTAAAAACCTTTAGGTATGTATTCCTGGGCCAACACAAAAGCTTTGGGATCACCAAATGCTGCTAAGTTAATTTTCCACATGTGAAATGAAAATTGTTTTCCAAAACAAGATACACTTAAATTTTAAGAAGCAGTGCTGGACTTGAATTGCACTTTTGTCCTACTCTTGAGTTTACAGAAAAGAATGAGAATTAATTATTAGGCTTCTTGTTTTGCTTTTTGTGTGCACATAAATATAATACTTCACCAAGAATTATTATAAAGAATAATTTCAGCTCTTTCATGAGACTGGAACAGCTTTTTGTATGTGCTTATTACAGAGGAAAAGGTTAGTTTAGGCTTCATGCCAACTTAATCCTTGGCATTTGTTCTTGGACACACAGCAACGTAAGTTTCAATTAGTATTAGAAGTAGGAAGGTTGTTTTTGTAATAGACCCACCTGTTTGCTGTGAAACGTGTTGAATCCAATAACCTGTTTTACATATGNGTATTAAGTTGTGATTTTGTTAATTTGTAAAGGTGACTTTATTTGGTATGCTTTTAATTGTATTTTTAAGTTTAAAAAGCCTGTGGGGAATTCATTATCAGAGAAAATTTTGGCACATGCACTTCAAAGCTCTCACTGAATTCACAGCTCATTGCTGCCATTTAATTGTTTCTCTGTTAGTTCTGTTCTTAGTTTTATTGAAGAAATAGATTTTTATTATTATTATCATTATCATTATTATTATTATTATTATTATTTAATCAGAGAAAAGGACAGCTTCAATCACCTCAAAGAATACTTTTTCTACACTGCATTATTATCTACCCCAGACATGTCTTAAAAACCTTTAGGTATGTATTCCTGGGCCAACACAAAAGCTTTGGGATCACCAAATGCTGCTAAGTTAATTTTCCACATGTGAAATGAAAATTGTTTTCCAAAACAAGATACACTTAAATTTTAAGAAGCAGTGCTGGACTTGAATNACATGATAATCTCATGTAACCAAAATTCCTATTTTTTTCATCACCCCTTACTGAAGACATGCTTTTAAAGAAAAATCTTTTAAAATAAACTGGGATCATAAAATATGAGAAAAAATAGTGTTCTCTGAGTTCATTCTATATTAATATTATAGCAGTATAGCATATTATTGCTGTGATGCCAAGAGACTGCCTAAAGGAAAATAGTTGGATTCTTTTCAGGACTTCAAAACACAGCCAAGATTTAGTGTATATTTCATCACCTTAACATCAGTTTAAAATACCACAGAAATAATGCAAAAAAATGTATCAGATAAACCTTCATGAATAACCAGAACAGCAGTAGAACTTAAAAAAAAAAAGAAAAGAAAAGATTTAATGTCTTTAAATAGAGCAAAATCTGTTCAGGATTTCCAAGCAGGTATTTTTTGGTGAAGTATTTTTTGGTGAACACAATATATCTTTTTTTCACTGAACAACTGAAACTTAAAAAATAATCAGTGAAAGAAAACCCTTCACATTGTCACTGATTGTATCAATCTTAATTCCTTTTAAGAGTTTACAAGGGGACTTTTCTCTTTTAAACCAGGTAACACCTACAGTGTGGGTTTTTTAAGAGAAAACCGATTTATTCAATACTCACTGGTTTTAATTTTCATATTAACAAAAACATTGATGCTACTATCACATCGTTCTTCCTGGAGTGCTCAAAAAACTGTTTGGGATGGCGGTGTCATTTTGTGTAGGAGACTTGTTTCACCAATTACAAAAGCCAGTAAAGGAATTTCTCTCTGGTCAGTGATTTTACAAATTTTACAAATTTGTAAATACAAATTTACAAATACGTAAATATTTAAACTATCTCAAACTTTTATCAGTTTACTGTTTGTGCGGTGAAAATATTTTGTCTTTGAACCATTATGTGGCATGCAAATTGCATCAAAGAGATTGATCTTCTTCTAGGAAATTTGCAAGCATATTAAAAAATAAGGTAATTGCATCAAGTGTGGCTGAGTTTGAGTAACTCCTTCTTTTTTCATGTGGATTTCTCAAAAACAGAAAAAGAATTTTCCCGACACATTTGTGTTTGTCTGACTGATGCATTAAATTCCTCTATCGGAATGACAGACTGCAGCTTATTACAGTGAAAACTTGGCCAAGAGAGAATATAGCATTATTAGCTTAAATTAACCTGAATGTTGAACTAACTGAAGATCAAATATCTCCTTGAAGTTATTTTGTGTTGTACTGGAATGTCTTTAGTCAAGCTAAAGCATAGCGTTCTTCATCTAAAAACACAGAAGTGAGTGCAAGAAATATTATTGTACTTAATCTAAACAATAGAAAGATTAAGACCATAGTTCAGGAGGCTAGTTGTTGCACTATATTCTTTCTGTAGCATGGTGCTTTGTTGCTTTGGACAAGTCATAGTCTGTAGCATCATAGTCTAAGAAATGTCAAAAAAATTGTTCATTAACAGATCATTTTTAACTCTGGGTTTATAGTACCACGTTCAGCAAAAGCAGGTCATAAGTACTGTCATTTTGAATTATTTTGTAGAAGTACATAACCCTAGATTAAGACATTCTACTTGCTCAAAGAATGCTAAGATGAAGCTAAGTAAATGATACTAAATGACCTTGAAATTATGGCTATCAGATCTCTTTAAAAGAGTTGGGACTGGTCAGTCTGGAGAAGAGAAGGCTCCAGGGAGACCTCACTGTGGTCTTTCTGCACCTGAAGGGAGCCTACAAGAAAGACAGAAAGACACTTTTTAAAAGGACATGTAGTGACAGGAGAAGGGGGAATGGCTTCACACTGAAAGAGGGAAGGTTTAGATTAGGTATTAGGAAGAAATTCTTTAATGTGAGGGTGATGAGACACTGGAACTGGCTGCTCAGGGAAGCTTTGGATGCCCCATCCCTGGCAGTGTTCAAGACCAGGCTGGATGGAGCTCTGGGCAACCTGGTTTAGTGGAAGGTGTCCTGCCTATGGCAGGGGATTGAAACTAGATGATCTTTAAGGTCCGGTCCAACCCAAACCAGTCCATGAGTCTATGTGCAACAGCTGTGAGAGACTCAGTTTTTCAAAGGTAATACAAGCCATACTGCAATGTCACCCAATCCCATCCCTGGGTAATGACTAGACCCAAATATATATATTGTTTTAAAATAGTCTCATACTGAAAAGTTCAAAATTGTAAAACTTCATTAAACCCACGGCTGAAAAAAACTAAATCAGTTCAGAAAGATTCTCCAGACTGACCCTTCCCCTAACCACATGTTTGGAAGAATGCAAAACAAAATTTCTCCTCACATTTATATTTTTGAAAAGAAAAACACAGCAATAACAGAATACTTCAACTTGCATACAAAGCATTCTGACAGATTTATTACTATGTTTTGTAAGGTTATGAAATTTTACCTCTCAGCAAAAATCAAAATCTTACAAAATAAAAGAGTACACTCAGCTTTTTATGTAACATTCATTTTTAGGAAAACCTTTTCTTTATGTAGTGAGAAATTAACACTTTTAAACTTGTGAGCTGTGACTTCAGATATCATTGTGAATGTACTAAGGTAGTAAGAAGCAGGAACTGAATTTGACAAAATATTTTAGTTCTTAAAGGTAATAATATATTTCACCTATAACCTTGATAGTTCAACCTAGGACTTGCAACAAACTCCTAATCATCAGGAGTTTCCATAGTTCTGTTACCACTACTGCTCAGTGTTTGAAGGAAAAGTTAAATATTATGGCTGAGGTTTTCTTTAAATTCATCTCACCAAGCTTTATTCTTTTGTTTCTTTTATGGGATGGTGTGCTGGTTGTTCGGATTTTGGGGGCTTTTTTTAGCAAATTGTTATACATGTAGCATGCTTCACTATTAGAAAATCTAATTACAAACTTTTGCATCACAGCCTGTGATTCAGCAGATTTGGGCAACTGCTAGTACCATAAAACACAGCAATAAATGTTAAGCAGTGAAGCTCTTACATCTGTGTAAAGTCAAGGTTCTACATGAAATATTAGTTTCTCTAGCTGCCAAAAAATATTTGAGGTGATACGTTACAAACAAATAGCCTATTTTTTTAAAAATATGGATGATGCAAAATATGACTGGCATTTCTTCTATACATGTCTTTTACACTTGCTATGATAAATATTTTCTGTTCTTACTGTTCATTAAATGCAATCCCCAATATTTTTTTGTTTCGTTTTGGGTTTTTTTTAGGGCTACTACATGTAGTGAGGTAAAATCAGCTTTATCAGAACACATTACTATATTTTCAGTTAGTAAAGTTTATTTTTGTAAATTTACAACTTCATGAGAAAATTAAGATACATGGGTATCACATAACTTCTGTGAATGTGAATGCATGTAAATGCATGTGAATTTCACATATTTAACACACAAAAACGCTATTAATTTCTATCAACTCTATTCTTTCTATTAAGTCTATTTTATAGGCATCCTCAATTACCCTGACAGTGGTATCAAAATGTCATTATATTATCTGAAGGAAATACTTGGATTTTAGGCTTAACAAGTGCTCAGTTACATTAGACAGTTTTTAAATTCCCTATTTGCCACAGTTATGTCTCTATTCTCTCTATTTTTCACTGACTCTGTAAAATCTTTAGAAGCTATATTAAATTTTAAAACAAACAAAATTATACTGTATTGGATAAACATTTTCATCCTGAATTGTCATCTAAAAGTCAGCTGTGTTTTCGAATTTACATCACAGTGCAAGCTCTAAGTTAATCATACTTCTGTGAAATATGTTACTATAAAAACATAATGACTGCAGTGATTGGTATCATGTTCATAAATTGATTCCCAAGTTTCACATTGCAACTGCTTGCATGGAATATGCATTTTTTTCTATGAAAGCGATACTGTTAAAAGGCTGAACTATTGTTTCCACTACTGTAAAGAACATTGTTCAACCTCTTGTAGTGCCTCTAAAAGGTAACGGCTGCATTTATATGAAATTCAGTGACTGCAAGTATAATTAAAATTTTAGAATTTTTAAGGTATTTTGCATCAGACAAAAACATGGTCCTCTAACAGAATTAAACCATAAATAAAACCATAAAATAAACCATACACCATTATACTCATTTCTTGGATAATATGAAGAATTACTAGGGAATTTCCAAGCTTCAGAAGCAGCAGAAATAAGTCACCAACTCCTGATGAACTAGGGAATCTGGACAATAAGACAAAACCTGGAATTGCTCCATTGTGATAAGAAAACAAATGCAGGATATAAAGAAAAACATACAAAATAAGGGAACCTAAAGTTTTTATTTTACTTTACTGGCAACGAAAAACAGAAGTTTCCTCACCCTGAGTAATTTCTTAAAAGCCAAGCATTTTCTTTGTGCCATTCTTGTAGTGTGTACATCCACAGGAGTTAAGAGCTAGCCAGTTCTGTCAACACCTGCCATTCATGTAACTATGTCCAGAATGACAATCACCACTGTGAGTATGCACTGATCACCCATCTCACTCTTGAACTCTCAAAAACACCAGAGCAAACCCTATTGGTCAGTTTGAAAAATGGCTCAGCTGCAAACCTAGTATCAGTTATGATTCAGTCCTAATTTCGCCTGTCAACAGTCTTGTTCAACTTCCCAGATATTCCAGCTTGTTGCCAAGACCATTTTGTAAACGAAATATCTCTTTTGAAAATCACCATATGAATATGTCAACAGGTCATGAAATATTTTCATTACAAACCTCGAAGAAAATCTAAGCTCTAAAGCAACAGTTAGAAAAATGTCTATTTCATTAGACATGAGTGTGAAATCTTTCTAGAAAACATTTATTTTGGCAACACCCTATTCTGATGGTGGCCCAAAAGTATCCTGACTAGACTATCCTGGTGGGAGGCAGCACCAGCTACAGTGAGGACACTAGAGCAGATGAGCTAATGAACACAAGGATCACCCTAGAGCACGAATTTGCAGTGTGAAAGTACCTAAGCAGCTGCAAGGTCAGAAAGAAATCCACATTACCTCAAAATAAAAGACTGAAAAATTGTTCTTATTTATCCAAGGATGAAAAAGTGTTAGAAAACCAACAAGAGAGATTATTTTTCCTTGTGGTAATCGTGGGAATAGATGCTAGCTCACATACACATACTAGAGACAGGGATCCTTCAATCTCTCCATAATCTTTTAAATTTTCTGTGGTCACCTAAGAGCCTTCATTTACTTGTAAGACCTAGTTAGTATTCTTCTTTATTTGCACTGCCTTCTACAGTGCACAAAAATCTGTGATTTTAATGCTGATGGGAATGTTCAAGGCATAAACCACAGTCAGTTTACTTGATGCACAAAGGGACTTTCCCAAACAGGAAATGTGTGTAGGGTAGATCATGTATGTTTGCATGGGTGTGAGGAAGGGGATGCATGGAGCAGTCTAATTCCATGAAAAAAAGGAAGAAAAGCATTGGAGCCCCACTGGAAACCCTGAAGTCCTTCCACTGGAGATTTTCTCACAGTCATCAACATCTTCCCCTCTTGCAACCTCCCATCTCAAAATTTCCAGAGATCGATACTATTCCTAAAGCTATGAAGGTTTCCAGAGCCACCTGCAGTACAGCTCAGGAGGACCGCATAGAGAAAAAGAGTCTGCTGTGCCTGAGTTGTGCAAAAGGAAAGCATGTATGGTAGCGTGTCACAGATGTGTTCTTCCAAGGAGGACTTAACTTCCATGGAACTGAGAACATTTCATCCTAAAATTGAATTTTAGATATGTGAATCTAGTCTCCTTGAACTTCCTGCACGACTGTATTTGAAATAGACTTTTTTTTTCTTAGACAAATGCAATAAATTCCGAAATCACTATGTATCTAAAGACAAAATCTTTAACAATAAAGCAAAGAGTTCAGTGTCAAGACACTTATTCTGCCAGGGATTTTTTGTGCACTCCATCCAAAAAAGAAATACTTATCTCATTTGTGAATTTCACACATCAAGTTGATGTCTGTAAAGTTTCCAAAACATTCAAATACGCTATGAAATATAACAGTCTAGTGAGTTTACATGAAAATAAAAATCAATAGTAAGAAGAAAGTTCTCAGTTTAAATTCCTTACTTTGAAAACTTTTTTACTTACAACTCTTCTTAAGTAGTTTTGCAAATCAAGTTAAGTCCATACATTCACATATAAATCTTTAAAAAGCATGATTTGAAGGGGGTTTTTGGACTTTGGGGGAATTCTATTTAAAGGCAAACAGATAAATGCATGACTAAACAAAACTATCTGGCAAACTGTGAAATAAAATGACCCCTTCTCTGTAACAAATCACAAAAGGATTAAGTGCTTTTATATTAAAATTGAGAAGGAAAAGCAAGCTTTCTTTATTATTTGCAATGACTTTGGAGAGTTTCTTGGGCACTCAAATGTTAAATTACGGCACTGCTGGCCAAGGTAACCTACCATTATAACAGCCACTTTGCCAATGGACTGGCAGGTTGCCATTATAACTCTCATCTATAAAAAGGGTTGCAGCATGAAACCTGCGAACAACAGTCAGATTTCCCGTCCATGGGAAGACAGCAACCTGTCTGAAAATGGAGCAAGAGGGGAGGGGAGGGGAGGGAAGAGGAGTGGAGGGGAAAGAGAAGACTACTTAGCACACACACAGGTGAGCACAGTTTTGCTGGGGAGTTGTCAGTGTGGCTTTTGTGAAGGAAATTCTGCTTTATTAACCTGTTGGAATTGCAGTAGGATAGCAATAACCACATGAATAAATCCTGACCTGGATTTTCAAATGGCCTATGACAAGGTTCCACGTGAAGTGTTATAAAAAAATTCCATTGCTGTGAGGTTGAAGAAGAAATCATTTTAAGCAACAGGGGGACAGCTAGAGCAGAGGAAAAAATGTTAGTTCTTAGGGGTGACTTTCAAGATGGAAAAAATTGCAAGAGTAGAGTGCCTCTTTCAAGAGTTTGTACTGGCTACAGCTTTATATCACTTCCCTTTCAGAGACCTGGAAAAACAGAGGCAACGGAAATCTGTGAGATGCAGGTCATACCAGGCCCTTTAAGGGTAGTTAAATTCTGTGCCATTGGCAAAGAACTCCAGAAGGGCGTCAGGAACGTGGTAGGTGTAATGTTGTGCAGGGGAGAAACAACAGAGAACTGACAGTTTAACTCAGGAACAAAATCTCTGAGTCAGCCTTGGAAGTTCTCTGAAATCATCAGGTCAGAGTGCAAAGGTACTTGAGAAGCCAATAAAAAGTTTGACTTCATCAAGAAGATTGCTGAGGTCAAGGTCATCTATTTGTTCCTGTAACAAACACTGATGCACACACAGCTTGAGTGCTGTATGTCATTCCACTCTTTGCATCTCAAAGAGAAGACAGAAGAATTAGAGAAAAAGAAACCCAACTATGATCAAGGCCATGAATTGGCTGCCTTAAAAAAAGAGATTTGAAGGGCTGAGTTCTTCAGTTTTGACAGGAAGAGGCTGGAGAGGACAATGATTGAGTTAAAGGAACTCAGCAAACATTTGTCTCTTTCAGTGAGCTAATGTATTGTCATCCTCAGCTTATGTCAGAAAAATTTGACCACAAAGCAAAAAACTCTTGCTATCTTCCTGCTACCTACTGGTACTTTCATTTTGACACGTCTGGATCAGACAAGACTACTTTTCATGAAGAAGCATCAAATCTAACCAAGAATTGAGAGGAACTGCAGATCATTCTCAGCATCAGTTATTTCACCTACATGCGCACAGAAACCTGTGCATTAAAGAGACTCAAACCTTTTTTTAAAACACCTTACTTACTTCTTGGGTATAAGGCAAACAACTGAAGCACGGTAAGAATTAAACCAATCCTGATTAAAACTTTTTAAAACTTTTTTAACCCAAAATCCTTAGAATGGTAATATTCATAGGAAGGGGGAGGAGGAATGACACACCTGAAAATTCACATTTATTATTTAAATCAGTAATTTAAGTAATTTAGTAGTTAAAATCACACACACTTGCCAATGCACAGATATTCGTTATGCATCACTTTGCCAGATTGATGCAATGCATGTCACAAATACATTTCAGAGATGGATTTATGAATGAACAAGTGGGGTATTCACCTGGGATGCCAAGGCTGGAAGAAGCATCCCAGGAAGCCAAGATAATTAGTAGCACGAGTCATCCAATATATGGGTGGGAGCAGGGAGGTAACCATGCTTTAGCCTGTCTGGAGCCTTGGTGTAACTAAAGCCAGTTTCAAAGTTCACACCCTCTTTCTTCTCTTGCATCAGAATAGCTGTCCTGCTGCTGTAAACAAAATAAGAATCTATCCAACAAAAGTTTTACAAACACAATGTGGTGATCATCTACTGGAAAGAATTAGCATATTCGGGAAACCAGAAGGAAACATTGCTAACACACTAATAACAGGTTAGCACTCTACAGAAAAAAAGCAGTCAGCTGGAAGGATTTGCCAGTACTAGTGTCATAGTCTGAAATAAGCACTTGTTGCTTCTGCTTTAGAATTTTTCTTGAATAATGAATTTGCTTTTTAAACTTGACAGTGCAGGGAGGTAAGCATCATAGCATTTCTATTCAGAAGGTGATGTGTGTGTTTAAAAAAATATAAGGATTTGTTTTACAGATTAGATTTTTTTTCTCAATGAGAAGCATATGTAACAGTTTACTGTAGACTGTTGTGTGTTCTCTGTAAGGGATTTTAAAAAGCTGAATGAGTGGAAAATGATTCAAAGCCTGTTTATGTCTGAAGATTCCCATATTCTCTTATCTTTAAATAAGAGCTAAAAATTAGATAAGAAAAAACACACTCAAACTTCTTGCACATTCTTCTTGGACATCACAGTTACTGGAGGTCATGGTGAAGGAATGGCGTGCAACACACAACATAAAATACACTGTATTTTAAAGATCTTTCACCATCATCCACCTGTATGCAATTTTTGTAAGACTTGTTGAATATTTAATAGGCCTGTGGAGCACCGTGATGTACAAAGTCAGAGGGAGGCTTGTTAAATGCTTCTAAAGATTTGAGAGCATTTTATTAAGGGAGAGTAACCAAAGGCAAGTGGACACAATGAGAAGGACTTACTGAAATATTATGCTCAGGCCTAACTCACTTTTTCCTTCAAACAAAGAAAAAAATTCTAAAAATGAAAATACAAATCACCAAACAACTCTGAACATCTTAATGGGATACAGACTGCTGTGATATTTATACCCTAGATACTTTGCCAGTCCTTGTGAGAACACTTTTTTGAACCAAAACAGCCCAGTTTGCTATTCCTGCACAGGTTAAACAAAGTAATTTTATTTTTGTGTCTAACAAACCTCAAAGAGCCACCAGCATGTTGAAATGATTTTCAGCAGGTATTGGCAAGATGGATCCAGTCCAGTGCTTAAGTGTATGCATACACTGCTGTTAGCATTCCAGGAGTGTTTTAAATATTCACTATAATTCTGTAACGAAAGCTTTAAAGGCAATATTCTATAAAGACCACGGGTACACAGGTAGTTCCTGAACTAAACTGGTAACACCTTGAAAATTCAGTCTGTATATGGAATTTAGGATCAATAACTCATTGGACTACCAGCGAACAAAATGTTAATTTCTACAGAGTTAATGTCTATGTGTTCAAGTTCAATTAAGAACCTTTGCAGAAATACTTTGTGGTCGTAAATCCAATGACAAAATCTTGACTGATCTGCTTAAATCTCTGAAAGGCCTTTTTTTCCTCTGAGTTATGATTAATTTGTTTCTCCACATCATGTCCTTGAAACACTTGTTCATCTGTATGATGCAGGAATAATCATTTTGCCTGAAGACACATTACATGGGATAATCCACTTACCCTGTCCTACAAGTTCAGTGAAGTAAACTTATTGTCAAAATGTGACAAGCTGTTAATTCTGGTATTGCATAAAAACTTTGCCTTCATTCAAGGCTATATTCATTCAGCCTATATACTAGCATTTCTAAATCACCTTTTTTTTTTCCTTAGGAAAAAAAAGAGAAAAAAAATCTGTTACCCAACACTCCACATATTTTTTAAATCTTGTGATTCAAAATATATCAGACACTAAGGATTCTGTATCAGTATTATTAATCTTAGTATCATGAAATTTCAAACAGATTTCAGTTCTTCACTAAGATATCTGAAGAATTCTCTGGCAAGGGAGCTGACATGTTCTCCCAGCTCTCAACTCACAGGAATCCATTACCACTGAGGAACATGTCTATGTTTGCTTCCAGTGCTTCTGACTGTTATGGACTCTGAATGACTTTTTAAATTTATCAGGTTTCTCATTTACTTTAACTCAGCCTAAAGCTTCATTAGCTTTAACCTGAATGTTAGTGAGTTATGGCCAACTTCACTCTCCAACTCACTATGTCTCGGGGCAGGGCAAGTCTTGTTCCAGGTTCTATAAATGCAAATATTTCCATCAAATATATGACAGCTGAAAAATAATTCACTATAAAAACAGAATCTAAAGTAGAAGACAGACAACAGATATGTTGGGGAAATCCCATTTAACTTTAGTAATATGAGAAACAGATAAGGAAGATGACAAGGTAAAGAAACACAATATTTAAAATAAAAGTAATGGAAGTGAACTCCACCAAACACGTAACCTGTATATAGAATGCTATATGTATATAGTGTAATGAAATGTCAAAAAATATGCTAGGTGTTTTCTTCCCCTGGATTATCAACTGTGCCTTCCTGATAAATAGCTGAACTGGTTTGATGCCCCTTTTCTACATTTAGAACATCTGAAGGGGAAAAAAAAAAAGAAAGAAAGAGAGCAAGCTAGGTTTGCTAGGTAAAAAAAAAAAAAACGACATCTGGAGACACCAGATGCAGAACCTTTTACTTTCCCCTATAGCAGAGAAAATTTTTAAAGCAGTGCTACTTTCTCTGTGATGTTTTTGTCATGCCTTTTTCAGTGTTACCAGTCGACTGATTATCACCATACGTTTGCATTGTGTGCTTTTTCTTACTGTGCATTTTGAACAGACTTGTTTGCTTTATAGCAGGTGTGTGCCCCTACGTTTTTCAAAATCTTTTTCCATGCCTCACCCAATTCAGGCAGAAGGTGATCACTTCAGTTCAACATCTTTCACCAACCTTTGCTCCACATCCTCTCACATAATGAACTTCCATTTCTCTTGCAGAGTCTTCAGGAAAAGCACATCAACTGAATGCAGACTCCACTTTGAACAGTAATCATCCATCTTTCCTTCTCCACAGGCAGTTGATATTTTTATTTCCTTTCATGAAGGTCCATATTTGCCTCCACTGGCAGCACTATGTAACCTAGAGAAAGCATTGCATTTTCTCTTCCACTAGTATTTTAGGAGCTAACATCACTGCAAAATCACACACAGTAAATAGAGCACACTTCCTATGTTGTAATAAAAATTATATGCATATTTCTGAGTTTGCATGTAACTGTTCAATTTTGTGATTTCCACTGTGATACCAACACCTTTATTTTAGCAGCCCTAAAGTCATTCCTTTTAGAATTATTGATTACTCTCATCCAGGATAAATATTTGCCTCATTTTGATAGTTATTCTTTTTCTGAGTTCTCCTTCCTATCTCTCCCTAAACCTTGCTAACAAAGCTCCTTTTTCAGTGGATTTCAGTGTTATGTAGGGCACTGAAAGAAACCCACAGGACTAAGCACCAAGCCAAGCATGAAGACAAGACTGTTGCTCTATGGAGCTGGCTTTCCAGACCGAAGAGAAAATGAAACAGATGTTTGTGCTAAATAGGACTAATTTGTTCACCTTTTACAGCAGCACCAATTACATGTAGTCAAAATAAGTAGGTTTTAGCTCAGCATGTGAACAGAGATTTTATACAAAGATTGCTCAGCAATGGCTGAGAAAAGGTTTTTTTTCTTTTGAAACCCTGTTTCTCTATATCTTTCTGAGGTCACTTCCCTGTTGATGGAATAATCAGTACTTAAAATTGGGAGCTTAGCAACAGGTAGGCCGAAGTGGTCAGAGGGTGAGGTTTAGCACCTTGAACAGCGCCAGGAAAAAAAACCTCCCTTTGAAATTCAGGGGATTAGTCAACATGATGGAAATGCCTGAGCATTGTCTGTTTTCCAGAAGGCATCTGAACATGTTGAAAGCTGAGATCCCTAGGTACTGACATTTTAAATCACGTAAACAAATGTCTAATTTAAGAGAATTATCTATGCAATTCAGAAATAGCAAAGGAGCTCAGAGAAGCATCCAGCTTACTGTGTTTCCAGAGGGTTGGTCTAAAAGCATACACCTTTAGTAGAGCAGCAGGATGCACAATGTATCCTAGTTTTATTGTGAAAAAATCTGAGTTTTGACAGGTCTGTAATCTTCAAGTACCAACAACTATGTTTCAAGATCCATTTGAACTTGAAATGTGATTTCTCCTCATAAAATGAGTCCTGGCACGCCTTTATATGTGCCATACCCTTAGACTTCCTATCAAAAGCTGCTTGACTAAACATATTTCCTTAATAGATTTCAACTTGAAAAGCATGAAAAAGTTTCTTAACTGCTTAACATGACTTAGGAAATTCACGTCTATGATCTACTACCCTTAGGGCAACTCCAGTGCTATAGTCACACTCAAGCTAGTAACCAAGGCAGAACTGTGATCCAGACTAAAAATTTACAGTTTTGGTTATTTTAGACACCTTCAGTTCAAATATCAGCTGCTTGTATGAATATACTTCAGGTCACATGAGTGAGTTCAGAAATTCTGCTACTGCTAGTGCTGACATAAACCCCTATGAACCTTGAGATGCACAAACTAAACTATGAATGTGCATGGAACACACTAACAGATCATGTTTTTAAATGAGTTGAAAGGCATTTAAAGAGCTTTTGACCAAATGAAATTTAAGACTCAGACCAAAATAGCACAGTAGACATTGGGAACCTTTTAAAGAACTTCAATAGGCTTTGAGTCTGCTACTAAGCAACTAGTAGCCAAATAGAAAAAAATGTTATTTTTCTACTTTTAAATGTCCAGCAAGATTAATAAAAAGGTGGGGAAAGCAATCACAAGGATTTAGCAGTGCTTTCTGGAAGTGGATTAGCTTGTTTTATCATTTAGTAACAGAAAAAATTTACCAGCTTCTAGTTTTATGTATAATTGATTATAAAATTTTGCACAAAAAAAACCCCAAAACTCCTAAAAAACCCTGCCCCCCAAAAAACCCCTACACATTACCCAGATCCTGACTTTTTCTTTATATTCACGTTTAAGATTATTAATGTCATAACAATTTGTACCAAAGTAATCACAGAATTACTCCTAATGCAGAGAGCTGATGCCAGGACATTAAAATTATTGCTTCAGTTCTATTGCCACTCTCAACTCTAGGCATTTACTTCACATTTTTACTCTGCTGATCCCATAAATCCCTGTGATCAACTCAAAAAAAGCTCCTATGTAGTTGCAGGACCTTCTTGAGCTGTGACCACAGAGCTTCAGCAGCACACAGTGCAGTCTTGCCCAAGTAAAGCAATGAAGACCAGTTTTTCCACTGCATAACACCTTAGCTGTGGATAAACTTCCTCTGTAAAACTCCTGCTGTTTGAGCTGTCTTATATGGAGACATCAGCTTAAAGCTAATTTCCTTGAAGTTCAAATACTGTCAGGTATTCATTTTACCCAGTAGTCCAGAGGAAAGTAATGAACAGGTATCACTGTTACTTTGGCTTACACAGTATACAAAGGCAACAAAGTTTTAAGGGCAGTGGTACTCAGTAAAATCACACTTCCACTGACTCCCTACATTGTATCCAACATTGCATGCCCCTAGAAGAATGTACAAACGTGGCTTTTTCTGATAATATTGCCCCTGATTTCAGCAATTTGTACTGAAAGAACCTTCTTGTACAAAAATGACATTTTCAAAAGGGTTTTTCTTTTCAGATACCTTCTACTGGACTCCTTTTCCATGAGAATATCCAGTTATCTTACTATCTACACAAAATTTCAGTGTTCGCAGCAGATTGCTATGAGGAAATCCATTGCTCTTCTTCACTGAGTGACAAACAGTCTTCTTTGGTTTGCTTTACATTTAAGGCCATATTCAACTTCAATTTCCATTTTATTGTCCTGTCTTTCACTTTAACACAGTGATTTCCCAATTCTTCATATCTGCTGCCACCTGAAACAAACATTATAGCCAGCATACTTTCTTACCTAACAATAACTACTTCTTTTCAAAATCACTGGTAAATCTACAGGGCTGCCTGCACCTGCACAGTTGCAGAGTCCCTGAAAAAGGTCACTGGAGAGGTGACCTTGCTATGCTGTGAAAACTGGCCAGTTGTTCTGGCACAGCTTTATTTATTTTTCAGCAAACCGCCTGGCTCTTTAAGGATCCGTATTCTTAAACAGTCAAATACTCAGTGGTGAGGGATCTTGTCAAATGACTTCTGGAAATGAAAGAGGATTATTTCTAGTCAGCACTGGTAAGACCACACCTGGAATCCTGTGTCTAGTTCTGCGTTCTCCAATACAAAAGAGCTGGGACTATTCAGTTTGGAGAAGACTTATGGGAGATCTCATCAGTGTGCACAAATACCTGAAGGAAGAATACAAAGAGGATGGAGCCAGGCTCTTTTTGGTTGTGCCCATTTTGGCATAGGCCAAAATTTAACAGGCACAAATTGAAACATTGGGAGGATCCCTCTGAAAGTACGCAGACACTTTTTCTGTGAGGGTGACTGGGAACTGGAACAGACTGCCCAGAGAAGTTGTGGAGTCACTTGCCCTGGAGATATTCAAAAACCATCTCAGCATATTCCTGACCAACCAGACAAAGGGCATTGCAGGAGGTGATTTCTAGAGGTCCCTTCAAACCTCAGCCACTATGTCATTCTGTGATATCAACCAAACATTCTGTATCCACATGCTTGGAAAGAAAGTGGGAGTTCTTGCTAAAAACTCCAACAGGTTTCAGATGCAGTATTAGCTCCTTCATCTCAAGCTATTTTACAATGAAGAAAAGATTTGTTAAACTGATTTTGAGCCCATGGCTCCTAAGATTTGCAGAAAACTCTCTTAAAAGAGCAACGACAACATATTTTGAAAAGGAACTATTTCACATATTAATGTCTTCCCAAAAAATTCCACAAGGTCTGCAAAATGCCAGGTTAATTGGTTACAGGACAGATGTAACTGCCCCTTCGCCGCCCCCGCTCCCCATAAAAAACCCCCACCCAAACCAGTATGCTCCTTTATTTTAAAATACCCTAATAAAAATAATAATGAAAACCAAACTCTATGCACTCCTAAAACTATAGATTAGAAAACAAACCACTTTTTATTTTGCCAACTGACATCCCTCTTTCCTCCTTTTATTACACATTATGTATACAAACTTGGGATGATTTAAAATGATCTAAGTTCCCCTTGCATTAGTTCCAGAGTACTAAGTGAACAATTCTCTAGAGGAGGTCTGAACTGAACATCTGCAAACTGTTGCAAAAATAGCCAATACTAGAAAGAGCTCTGAGAAATACAAGTTAAAAAAAACCTGGTAGTTTGCATGGGCTGGTACAACTCGAACAAATTCCAAATCAGTAGTGCGGTCAGAATTACAATGCTATACAGAAATCTATTTTTGAGGAGAAGCATCTAGTAAAAAGTGGATCTGAAGATTTGGTTTGCCTTATTTAGTCAGGCCAAACAGTTCCATTAATGAGATTACACGTGAGAAGAAGAAATGCATGTGAATAAGGTGAAGGAGTTTGGCTGTACCATTAGGAGGACTGTAATTCTCAGTTCTCTATTTCTTACTTGTATGTTTTAGTCAAGGTGTAAACATCTGTGGTTCTTGAAAGCAAGCTGGAGTAAATCAATCTCTGTAAACAGAGAAGCTGAATGAGTCTCAGTGACAACTTGCATTAGGTAATGCAAGATAGCTGTTTACAACACAGTATCCTAGACAAATATTCCATTTCCAAATATCACCTAAATCCCCTTATCCTTTTTTTTTTTTAATGCCACAAGCATACCATCATCAATTTACTTTGCAGTATTCAATTCTATCGCTCTAGTCTTTGTTCTCTGAGATATGGAAGTCCCTTCTTGCAGATCCAATCCCTTCAATTACTTTTATATGCGTTTCTATATTAGAGCATTTCCTATACAACTCTGATCTATCTTCTCATCCTAAACCTGGATAAAACTGTTTCAAACTCTGTAAATGTTAACTGGGAATGAAAGATGACCTTTCATGAGCAACCACTGCAACAAATTTGAAAAGGACAATTGTTCTAAAAGTAATTTCGAACCCTTTGAGAAAAAATCATTAAACCTTCCCACTCATTAAAACTCCCCACCCAACATTCAGGTGAAAATAGACATGAGCAAAGGTCACAGAAGCATGGATCCAGAGACGACCTGCCTTATCAAGAGTCAACAGAATTATTACTCAGCTGGGGATAACTTTCTATTTCCAAAAAAGGGTTTCACAGAAGAAAGACTTTTTTGAACTAATCCCAAGAGCACAAAACGTTTAATGAGCAATAATCAGGTAATTGTGCTACCTCCTCCGCACTTGTGTTGGATACCCAGAACTTTTTTGTTAGTCCAGATGTGTGTTTTATGTGTGCTTACCAATCAAGAAATAGAAAGTATTCTAGGAATAAGCTAAGGAAAACCTCAAATTTTTTCTGCTATTCCAAAAGATTAGTAAGTCTCAGCCATCCTTGCACCATTTTTTTCTAAATTGTAATGGGATTATGGGCATGCAGAGATATTTGAATTTCACACAGCTCATTCCTAAAATGGTAAGGAGATGTTTCAACCATCTGGGTTAAATTTCCAGTCTTGAAGCTCAAAACACAAAAGATGGCACCAGTCAGTCCTTACAGTGCTTCAGTACTAGACTCCCTCCCCTTTGTTGTTCTGTTGGTATCGAGACTACTAAAACTGTGCTACAGTACACGAAGCCATTCTTGATTGTTCCAAAAGAACTTATCCTCAAGGGATTTACCTGTCATATAAAGTTAACATGGGGGAACTATTAACTTGTTCAACTATTGTTTCAACAACACCCTAGGAAATTCTCTGCAGCATTCTATTGAAGCTCCCATTTCATAGATAAAAATTAGCTTTGAGGACACTGCCTCTTCCTTCAGACTGATGAGAGAAATAGAGGAGGAAAATACACCTCTGGCTGCCATCTTCAAAGGCCTACTTGGCTAGAGTATGTAGCAGACAAGGCAAACTTTTCCTTCAACCTGCTCTTTTTTAAATGCCCAAGTCACAGAGGGTAGAATCTGATTTGGAACTCCAGAAATTAAAGCACCAGGCTACTGCTACTAAAAGATGATCTCATACACATGCAAATCAGCAAGAATCCTGGCTTTAGGTGTTTTCAGATCACATCAAGTTCATAGATAAAGACCACTTTGTTTATCATACTGAGTATTACAGAAACCAAGATGAGCTGAATGTGTTTCATGCCAACGTATTAGTAAGGTGTACTTTCTACACAGCAGTATAATACTTCAAAAAGCAACTGAGAAAAATCCTGGTCTGTTTTGCAGAGAAGGTAATCTCATAGGGAAAATGGATGCATGAGTGAAGTCTGCATGATTCAGCACCTTCCCTTTTGGGGCTTAAGCTGGGAAGTCAGTTTTTTGTGTAGTTGCTTTTCCAGCTGTTGAAAAGCACTTTTAAAAATATTTTTCCCTCCACCTCCAAAATACTGAGCCACTCTAAACACATTTAATATTTCAATTTTTTTCTTGAGCATGAATGCTTGCTGCAGAAATTGTTTATAATTCACTCATGAAGCCAGGTGTGAAAGTCAAAGCGAGCTCAGCGCAGCCAAATGATCCCCCCATTAACTGGTAGTAACCTGTATACATCATAGAAGCTAATTTAAGCCAAAGGCCACAAGCCCTTAACATGTTTCCCTAGAGCAACACACAGCTTCTTCTAACTGCTAAAGAGAGAGAAGTGATAAAAGCACAGGAAATAATAAAGGAAAGTGGTAAAACTGTTCACATGCACAAAAAGGACAGCTATAGAAGTAGATTATACATGACAATTGTACTCAGAGGATGAATGTTAGTGTCTTTGTACTGATCAGGAACCACTGAACTAATTTACCTGATTTTCTTCTGCTGAATAAAAGCATTCATGAGCAAGTCTTCACCAGGGATGGATGAAGAACAATACTGCAAATCTTTCATTTAGATTTTCAAAATTGCACCAAAATTATATTCACTGAGAAAAGGGTTGGATTGGGGTTTTTTAAAATAAAAATGATATACTATGTGGTACCATAAGAGAATCACCAAACAAATCAGACCCAGACATCATCCAAAACCTCATCTGATATTCCTTAGGAGTAACAAATTCACAAAGGGCTTGTAAGCCCATGGAGACTATTGGAACTGACTTGTGATGAGTTAAGTTGTCTGCAATGAAATGAGGATCCACAGGTCTGCCTCTTGAAAAAAATGTTGCAGCCAGTTCACTTTATTCCTCATTTCTATTAAGAAAGCAAAGTTTTATATCTAGCTGCACATTCCCAAGAAAATGGAGATCGATATAGTTATCTTCACTTTTTTCCTCATGGCTTGCCTAGCACATAATGGAAAAGAGCATTTTTCCAGATGCTGACCATGAATGCCGTGTCTGTACAGAATAAGAAAAAAAGAAAAAAAAAAAAAAGAAAAAAAAAGGGAAGAAAAAAGAAAAAAAAATTGGGAAAATAAAACCAGCTTTAAAATACAAACCAAAACAATACCAAACAAGCAAAACCCAAACTCCAGGAGACAATGAAACGGAGATGTATGTGAATAATTTGGTCTCGCCTTTCAGAACCTGGATGGAAATTAGAGTAGAGCCTGGCTCATAATCAGAACACCCACTTGACAAAGCAGGTTTACAACAGCCAAACAATCCACTTAACAGCAAGAGGCATGTAAAAGAGGAGTTTGTGTTATGTGACACCCAAACTTTTCAGCAAAACATCTTTTAAACACGGGCATAGGCTGCATTGGATTCCCATATGTCTTCTCTAAGAGGCTAAACAACTTTTAAAGGTATTAAAACAGTTTTCATAAAAAAAAAATTAATATGCATTTGTGATGGTTTAGGCCAAATTCAGGGAAACGTCCAAAAGGAACGTCTCCTCAAAGGAAGGCAGGTTACAAACCACCCCTTCCCCCACTTGGGTTCGGGAAAAAAAAATTTTCCTCAGAGGAAAGTGAAGGAGAAAATAAAACTATTTATTTAACAAACACACAGGAAAACAATACTAATAATGCTAACTAATAAAATATCTCGCTCTGGAGAGAAAACCTGAAAGATTTTAGAGTCCTTCTGTGGGTGTGGTCTCTCTCCTCCTCCTCAGAGCTGGGTCGGTGTGGGGGGCCCCCCTCCAGGCCGGTGGAAGGTCCCCCGGTGGGGTTCTGATGTTCTGGTGTTCCGAACAAGTCCAGAAGAGAAGAAGGGAAAAAAACGAAGTCCCAAGAGAAAAAAAAAACCTCAACTCTCCATCCCTCTCCGAAGAAACAGAGCTGAAGAAAACTGACCGAAAAGCCAGAAAGAAGTGCTTCCTCTGCCCGCTGCAGAAGTAGCTAATCTCTGTGTCCTTGAAGCACAAACTGTTTTGAAAAGTTCGCTCAGTTTTTTTTCCTCTGTCTCTTGCATCCAGTTTTAAAGGCATAGAAAGGCTCAGGAATCATGTCTGGGCATAGAGCAATGGTAGGGGATACAACAGCACAGTCACCCCAAGACAGCACTTCCCAAAGAAAAATGTATTTCATTTTAGGTATATAAAAGATGAAACAATTTACAATCTTTCACCATGTGAATTTGTTTGTGTCAGAGTAAAAGTATATGCAATCTAGGTATAATAATCAGAGAAGGAAACCATGTTAAGAGACACTGATAATTACAACACGTGGCTGCAGGGAGTTCTTTATTTCTCCGACTTACAACAAAAATTATTGGTAAAGCAGTACTCACATACAACTGATACTGAAAGAGGTCCTTAGAGCTAGTCAATACTGATGTGGCATCTTGCCAGGCTCTCCAGTGGCATTAAAACAGTGGAAAAAATAAGCAGTCTTCAAGGATTTGGCCCAACATATCTACAATCATACCTCCACTGAAAAGCATCCTACCCCAAATCAGACTAGCCCTGTATTTCAGTACCATAAAACAGAGCGTGTTATTTCTCTTTTCTGGGTAAATGTTACATTAACTTGTAGTTCATACCTCACATTTTCAGCTCTTCTGAGCTAACATAAAAATGTCTGCTTGTTACCATTTATTTCAATTAGCTATGGAAAGGTAGAAAGAAAATAGTGCCTTTCTTCTTTCATATCTTGACATTTGCTGTTCTTTCCTTAGATGAAAAATAATGACATTCCCAGTAACATCACTGTACAAATGTTACTGAAGGCAATAACTAGGCATACAAAACCATTATTACCAGCCATTACCTGTCATCGAAATTAACTTTGAAACTCAATACCTTGAAGAGATGTAATAAAAAAAGGCATTTTTTATATTTTACACCAGACATCTAACCATTGCAGGTTATAAAGACACTTCAATAATTCACAACACAAAGGCACACAAAAACCCCATTTTTGTACCAGAAGAGCAGCTCCTGTTTAGTGAACTTTTAATACTAACTATTTTCAACTTCAAGGAGAGATCTACAGACAGATCAGATAAAATGCCAGTGGTATGTCTCTCTACATTTCAGTTACATACATTTTAAGTATCAGCTTTAACTGTTGCTCTAGGTTTTATTTCCATATTAATCTTTCACTGTTCCTCTTTTAATAATTCTTTAGCACCAGCCAAAACCACTCAGGATCCAGACTGCATGATCGACATCATGCAGTTTCTGACAGAGGTGTGGGAAGAGACATTCTCTCTACATTTATGTGTGGGAGTCTGGAAGCCAGAAAATTAGTGCTTCTGCTCGACTCTGTTATGTATTCCAGAAACAGCAGCAGACACATGATATCTTTTTTAATAGCAGTGAATAAAATTGCAAATTAATAGGCAGCACTGAAACAGCATTTTAAGTGGGCTCAAACATCAGAGCTTTACAAGCAGGGCTGCAACCACTGCACAAACTCCTAATCTAGGTATTTAGCTACTAAATATTTCCATAGTGGAATGTGCAGGCAGGACAGGAGAGAGATTTAGAGTATCAAGACATTTGGACAGCTGAGATTATTCTGGAGAGCAGCAAAATATCTTTCTTTCCCCTCCCCCAATTTCTGTCAAGAATGCATAAGCTTTGCTAACATTTGGTTTATTTACACTTTTAGACTAATGTTTCTTTCAGGTTAACGTTGTGTAGTGCATGCAAACCAAATCTTCTCAGGTAGGTTTCTTGATAAATTTTATTATATTTGACAGTAATACAGAAATTTAAGAGTGAAGCCTACTTTATGTTTGGAGAAAAAAAAAAGCAGGACATGGGCAAATCCATCTGAAGGAGATATTTTAAATTGAGATCTTCAAAATGAAAGGAAGAAATAAAGAAATGCAAAATAAAAATTAAGGCCTTTTGATTCAAAACAAGCATATAATCCAAACAACTAAAGTAGAGGCAACTTCATTAAATATTTGTGCAACAGATATCTTAAATTACAAAGTTCACATGGAACTGGCAGAGTAATTTGTTAGAAACTTAAAGCTGGCAGTTACCCCTCTGATGTTTCCTGATGGCATTTTTTAGGGTTTGGGGTTTTTGTCCCAAAACATTATGAGATACAAACATTTTTCCTTCACTTATTCATAAAAACAAAATACCACAAATACTATGGATATACAAGCAAACTTGTTTTCTGTTTACTTGGGTTGTGTTTTTTTAAATTTATTTGCATATTTAATAACATCTGCACACAACATTTTGATTATAAATAAAGATATAGTCAACTTTTTAAAGTAATATTTCCATTAAATCAATTTTCTCCTTTGTGACTGCAAACTGTATTCAAAAACAGATGCTGCGCATAATCTAAGAAAACAGTTTCAAAATATTCATACAAGGCTCAGTCAGGCAAGACCAGTACTTCTATAGGAAATATGATTACTATTATTATGCTAATTTAAAATTATTCCATCAGGAGAGGAAATACCTGCCTGCAGGGTTTGTGTTTTAATTCTTCCCTGTCAGTAGAAATTACAATATTTCTTTTTCAGATACAGAATTTGCACTGACTTCAATGAAAATGTTTATTGTTGCTGCCCTGCCCCAGCCAAAGCAATCACTTAAGAGACAGTAAAAGAACAGTGCCAAGTATAAGCCTGGTTTCATCTCATCTGTGATCTCAGATCTTTGAATCTGTGCCTTCCTATGGCTTAATTATCTACATTTTGAAGAAATACGGACTTTTTTCCCCTTTTAATTTAACATGTTGCTGTAATTTGAAACTCTCCAGTTCTTGGATTAAAAGAGCTAATAACCAGCTCCTCCTATTCATGTACTCTCCTTTCCATTCATGATTTCATCAACTTCATCAGCCTCTCAGACAAATGAGTAGAGGTACAACCTACTACTCACCAACTCCTCATCAAAAAAAGGTAATAAAAATGCCCACACGAAACAAACCTACCGAAATACGTTGCCAGTGACTTTCTCAGTGGTTGAAAGGTTCTAAACGGCTTTTTTTTTCATTGCTCAAGCTATAATTGGTCATTGGTCATTAGTCATTCTGCTGTACCTATATGCCTCATTTGACAGTTACATTGCAGAATATTTACTTCTTCAAAGAATAAAACCAAAACCTGTAGCAACAAAATTAAAATTCCTCTTTCAGGCAGGTGCCAGCATCACAAACCAATTCCTATGCACAAAACAGCCACAAGGTATACTGTCTCAAAATCTTCCAAGAAAAGTGACTTAAACAACGTTTGTCCCATTTTACAGTTACAGCTGCAATTTACCACCATCCAAGGTACCCTTCTCCTCAAGCATTTTCCTCTACAGTTGTAATTTAAACCACAAAAGCCCAGGATTTGAAATGTTTCTACCCCTCGTGTGGACTTCTTACCTTTTTTTTCCCTCTCACTTTTTTTTTTCCACTCATTCCACCTTACTCCTTGTAATTGTTAGACGCAAAGACAAAAGGAGTTGAGCTGTCCGGAGTTCCTCCACTGTTTCTCTCTACATGTACTTGGCTGCATGTCATTTGTTCCCCTGACAGCTATCAGAGAGAACACACAGGGAATGCCAGGCCCCCGCGTGTCTGGAGAGCTTAGAACTACTAGGATAGGTACACCGCTAAAGCACAAGGAGATGAATTATTGAAGGACGCTTTTATGTACATCGCAGCTCCCAGATATGGATACAAAGCCCTCAGTTAGGGATAAAAGAAGGAAGAGGTCAGAAGAAGGGAAACAGACACTATGATGAATAAAGGCATCCATCTTTCCCAGAGGTTTCCTTTCAAATTGTGCTTTCCGACTCAGCTGGAAAACAAATCATAATTAATATAAAGAGCTAGCGCCCTGAAAATCTTTTCTACTAGTTAGCTTTCAGACACCTCTATTTATGAAATGAAGCATTGTCTTTAGTTTCATTAAGAATTATACTAGGTATTTTAAGCCATCTGTATTTTTTAATTATTCTAAAAATTGAAGATGAAAGTCACATATTTCAGATGACCCTATATCACTCCAAGAGCTTTTCTCTTTTACTATTTCATATGCCTTCTAAACCAAAACTGCCAGCAGAGTATGACACTGCAATCTAACAGATATTCTTCATACAAAGAGTATTCCTTAGAAAAATCTGCAAAAGCAGGCACACACACACATCCACAAGGGATTGCTGCAAGGTTGTGTGCTTTTTCTACTCCTATTTATGCATGATGTGAGAAAGGTCAGTATATAAAATCGCTGTACACAATTTTGAGAGCATATACTGCTAAGGCGATAGCGACCAGTATTAGCAGATGCTAATCTATGTATTTGGCTGGACATGCAGAGTGGTCAGGCAGAATGAGGATGTAGAGGCATCACCTACAAGAATGCTTTGCAACTGTTGGCCAGCTGAAAGCACAGGTGGCTTCCAGGCTGGGACTACATATTGCACCACAGCATGTTCCTCACTTTGGAAAAACATAGTTACATTGGGAGGACACAAGAAGAACATAATGAATACACCAGGAGCACTTACAGATAATTTCCAGTGGCTTCTGCCAGTTCCAAGAAAACAGAGTTAAAGTTATGAGCTCGTATGCCTAAATCTTCATTTCCTCATCAAGCATTTGTTGAACTCATTATCCTGGGAAATCACATGGTGTTAACATATAACCTTAAAAATTTTCATTTGTGCAAAATTTTAGTTAAATTTACAGTTTTTATGTGTAAGTGTAAAAAGATCATACTTTTTCACTGAGAATCAAATGTCTTCACACGGCAATTTTTTGCTCTGTAGGGAACATATTTTCAAGACACAAAGGTTCCAACTTCACTGGAAAGGTGAGTACTTTAAACTTACTCAAGTGATCAGTTAAGCAACATAAACTTGTTTCTTCTTTATGAAGACTAGGTATTATCATTGTTTATTTTTGACTTTTAAAATTATTGTACATTTCAACATGCAGGAACGCAACTTCTGGACAAATCAGTTGAAATTCTTTGAACTATCAATGGGAAGAAGTGATTTTTTTTCCAAACACTGTGGGGTTTCATATAAAAAAGAAATTCCATAAATTAGCATTTTAAATCTCTCTTTCTGTATTCTGTACTCTGTATTCCTAGTGTCAAAGAAGACATATGAAGATGGCCAAACAGAAGAAATTATCCAAAATAGATGTGTAAATGATAGACTTAAAAAATGCTGCTGTATGCTTTTTCTTTACTATACTTGTGTATTAGTCAAACATTTATGTAGGGGTCGTGTTATAGCTAACCATGAACAAAACTGTATGGTGATTTTCACTGTTTATATTGTCCCAAAAGACCATGAAAAATAGTAATTACTGGTTATAAACCTTTTTTAAGAGTAGTGTATCTTTGCTCTTGATTAATTGCATCTAAAACATATTTTCCTATCTAAGGCAATTTTCTCCTCTCTCATGGAACAGAAATTCTTTCCAGATTTTTTACATTTTTAATTAAGATAGTCTTAGCGTTGCTAATGAGAATACTTATCCAATTCCTGAAAATCTGACAACTTGAGAAAAGAACTGAAACTGGTGACTGAACATGCCATCTTGTCCTTTTCCTTATTTGGAGAAGAACACTCATCATCCAGCCATGGAGGGCAAATACTGTTTTCCATAGCGAGACAAATACTTTGCCAACAAATACTTCTTTAGGTTCACTAAGAATTATATGCCCTCTGAGACTTTAATTCCTCTGATTTCTCTGTGCTAGAGACAGTTCAAGCAGCAGTTCCTAAAACAAGATTCTCTCACTTTGCACTATACCTTTTTGTTTAAAATTACTTGCTACCACTCATATGAAGAAGAAATATGCTATTCTCTGGATTTCCATCCACTTATATTTGGGCCTGCCTCAAACTTACAGATAGTTGGTTTTGATAAACTTTAGGAAAAATTACACTAGTTTACACATATAGCCCAGCTTGAGGACACACAAACGTAGATCTCATTTTGGCAGGATTTTTCAAAATTTTTCAAAAATTTTTCTTATTTTTCAAAATTGCTATGAAAATGAAAGCAGTAAGATATCATTTTAGTATCACACACAGTTAGTATCATTTGCATTGCGTTCCAATTATTTCACTAAATGTCTTTATTATTTCATTTTATTTTGGCAGGATTTAGGATTAACTAGAGAAGAAAGAGGGACAAGGCTTCAATTCTCAGTCTTAATTGCAGATGAATTAGAAATAATACCTTTACACACTATTTAATTTTTTTTTCTTTAAGAATGTGAGAGCATTTGACCAATTTCTTTATTAAGATATCACAATATCAGCTCATTGATTTCATTTTTCTTAGCTACACTGAGCAGATGATAGAACTGCTCAGACTATATTGTAAATCAGTGTGAAGACTCAGCTCTGGAAACTGAGTTTAAACTTTATTTTAGATTTTATAAATCCAGTCCCTGACCTACATACACTTGCAAGCAGAACATAAAACAGTGCATAGGAATTTGCTTTCTACAATGGGGTTACAGCAGTAAGAAAGGAAGAGCAACAGATGACACCTACCTGGACCTGTGCAAAACATTTGACACCGCTGCACACAACATCCTTGTCTCTAAAATAGAGAGGCATGGATTTGAGGCATGGATCGTTCAGTGGATAAGGAATTGGCTGGATGTTCACGCTCAAAGATTTGTGGTCAACAATTGCTGTCCAAGTTGAGAGCAGGGATGAGTGGCATTCCTCAGCGGTCAGTATCAGGACTAACTCTTTATAACATCTTCACTGGACAGTGGGATTGAGTGCACTATGAACAAGTTTGCTGACAACAGCAAGTGTGACGTGGTTGATATGCTGGAGAGGGACATTATCCAGAGGGACCTTGATGGGCTTGAGACATAGATCCAAGAGAACCTCAGCAAGGCTGAGTGCAAGGTCTGGTACCTGGGATGGCACAATCCCAAGCACAAGTACAGGCTGGGTGGAGAATGGATCAAGGGCTGCCCTGGGCAGAAGGACTTGGGCGTGTTTGTGGAGGTAAAACTCAGCATGACCCAGCAACTTGTGCTGGCAGCTCAGAAAGACAACCGCACCCTGGGTTGTAACAAAAGAAGCATGACCAGCAGGGAGGTGATTCTCACTCCCTACTCTGCTCTGGTTAGATCCCACCTGGAGTACTACACCAACACTGGGGCCTTTAATACAAGAAAGATGTGTACATGTTGGAACAGGTCCAGAGAAGGGCCACTGAGTTGATCACAGGGCTGGAGCACTTTCTTGTGAAGGGAGGCTGAGAGAGCTGGAGAAGAGAAGGCTTTGGGGAGACCTTAGAGCAGCACTCCAGTACCTAAAGGGGGCTTACGAGACAGCTCAAGAGGGACTTTTCCCAGGGGCATAAAGTGATAGCATAAGGCTGAATGGCTTCAAGCTGAATAAGAGTAGGTTTTAGATTAGATATTAAGGAAGCACCTCTTTACTGTGACAGTGGTGAGGCACTGGAACAGGTTTTCCAGAGAGTTTGTGGACTTACCATCCCCCGAGGTTGGGCAGGAATTCATTAGGATCACAGAATACTCTGAGTTGAAAGGGACTCACAATGATCATTGAGTCCAGCTCTTAAGTGAATGGCCTCTACAGGGATTGAACCTGCAACCTTGGCATTATTAGTACCATGCTCGAATCAACTGGCTTTCAAGGCCAGGCTGGATGGGGTTACCTGCTCTAACAGAAGGTTCCCTGCCCACAGCAGGGGGATTGGAACTAGGTGATATTTAAGGTCCCTTCCAACCCATACCATTCTATGATTCTATGAATTGCTTTCTCTGTTAGTCACATAGCTGGTCATACAAATCATGCATTTTCCATAATGGAGTGCTATAGATAGAAAAATATTGGAAATTATACACTTCAGCTGGTTGGTAGGATATGGGAAAACAATTCTGACTTTCCTTTCCCTGAAGGGGAGGTAAGAATAATGATCAAGGAAAGCTCCTTCCTCCTTTGAGAGATCCTCCTGTAGCTGGCATAATTCTGGTATTTCTCATTTCTTCGAAATAGTCTTGGTGACCATCTAATTTTTCAAAATTGCTATGAAAATGAAAGCAGTAAGATATCATTTTAATATTACACACAGTTAGTATCTTTTGTATCCCGTTCCAATTATTTCACTAAATGTCTTTATTATTTCATTTCATTAAATTTCATAATTTCATTTCATTAAATGCCTTTCTTCCTGGCTTACCCTCCTCCACAATAGGAAAGAATTCAAGTAAGAGTAGATGACTGATTTTAGTACAAAGCTTCAATTTTTTTCATGAAACAGAACTGGTACAAACATGAAAATATTTGTATGCAAAGCTGTAATGGCTCTTAACACATCCAAATGTGATTGGTCAAAAACAGTCTATTGGAACTTCAAAGAAAAAGAAAAGCACTTTAGAGCAAAGCTTTTCAGAACATATTTACAATTTCTTTGGATGTTTGAGTTTGTTTCAAACCCATACCTCATCAGGTAAAAGTTTTCAATTTGCTTTTGCAAAAAATAAGAATCCAATCTTCAGTTCTTTCATTTATCTAGGATACATTTATCTAGAATTGTCTAGCCAATGACACCTTAGCCTTTTATCACAATTCATCCAATTTGCTGAAGATATCACTGTTTGAACTTTAAAAATGTGTAAGAATAAGGTTTTTTTCTTTAACAAAGTAAAAGAAATTTACTACTCCAAGGACAATTTTCCATGTGAATGTGTGGAAATCTGATTGTTGTCTTTCAGATAAACTGAAATGCTTATGTCACACACTGCAATGCCACCTCTAACAGCTGAAGTAAGAAATATATTTTCCATCAGCTGTTCCCATTCTCACAGAGTTTACGTACATACATACATGCACACACTTTGCTGCAGGGTGTCTGCCAGGCAGGCCTCCTGCACAGGAAAATCCTCCCAAGGTTGTCGCTGATTGTAAGCATTGTGAAAGAGTTAAATCCAATTACTCATTTCCTGTAGCATTCAACAGCTGTGATCCCTACAATATTACTATTCACTTGGAACTTACACACCATATTTATGTACTGACAGGGGTTCTGCTGTTAGGCTATGAAATCTGGGCCAGCAAGCTTAGTGGGTTAGGTGTTACTCCTTGAAGATTTTCAGCTGAACCATGGAGGAAATAAAAACAATATTCGGGGTATTATTCATGTATTCGTGTAGACCTATGTATTAGACTACGAAGGCTGATATCTTCTGAAGTATCTATTTGCTTGAAGCAAGATATTAAAAAAGTCTAAAAATTTAACCATACATATTAATTTCTATAAACACACAAAGCAAGTTGAGCCAAAGATAAAATGACCATTCAGCCACTCTGCACGCATCCTGTTCAACCCTTGATTTCCACTGACAGCTTCTCTATATTTCCCTTGGCTGTTCCCTAACTGAAGTAAAAATATCTTGCTTGCAGCACAAATTCTTCCTTTGTGCAGAAAATCTCCCTGACAGTTTTCAGTGATACCAAACACATCCCGTACTTAGGCTAAGAGGGAAAGGAGTGTTGACAGTCATCTCCTGGTTTGAGTTCCCTTTTATTCTTGTACTCAAGTTTGGTGAAAAAGCAACAGTGCCAAGCTGCAGTTTTTCCACAGCAACACACCTGTCTGTCATGCTTAAGCTCAGGCAAATTCAATCTGAACGGCCTGGGATTATATTTACCACCACCTCAGAGGTAATTATACAACAAACTCACTCTGGTAGGCACCATGCTCATAATAGATCATATATTTCCCAATTCACACAATCAAAACTCTAGGTTAGCTACTGTTACATGCTAAAAAATCACAAATTATTACAGCACAAGGCTCTTTGTGAACATTTCTCATTTTATAGGTCAAAGTGTTCTCTGCACTGAGAAGTACTGCATATGTACTGATGAGTGAAGAGTAAAGCTGAGTTTGGCCACCATGCAGCAAATAGGTCAAAAGCTGCATTTAGCCACTACTCAACAATCAGGTGAAAGCTCAGACTTCATCCAGCAGATACAAGCTTTTCTTATTATACATGTTCCTTTATTACGTTTTCCTTTTTTTAAGTATCTCTTAGATCTATTAACATTCATTTTTACTTCATGCAGACAAGAAAGACCCTGTCAGCTGAATTAAGAGTCCAGTATTTCAGGACAGCAGACTAGAATCAACTTTACTCACCTTTAACTGAAAAGACACTCATGACTATAGAAGAATTTTCATAATGCAATGAATTTATGTTAAATCTAAATGACATCACATTGTCAGTAAAATTAATTCATAGCTCCACCCCACTAGCATGGCAATTTAAAGAAATAATTTTATTATTGTATTTTAACTTTGTTCACATTTGACAGAAAATTTCCACAAGCCCAGTTTTCATCCTAGCATAAAAACTGAATTATGGTCTTGTCCAGGGAGGAATACCAGGAAAACAAAGACTAGGAGATAAATCATCTTCATAATTAAGCTGTTTTTCTCAGCATTTTTAACTTTATTTTGCACAGAGCAATAACACTATTTAAGGCATACAGTCAGCATCATTCAAACTAAAGAAATGTCCAGTCTCAGTATTAGCTTGAACTTTACTGATATTAAGCTGCATCTCACAGCAGTGAATGTCTGCAAGTACAAAAGCTATCATTTTTAAATACTGCCTGATTAATATGTAATTTATATACCAGATAAATTGTTCTTTGTATCCATAAGCAGTTTGAAGGGATTTTGTTCTCTAGTTAAGAGATATGTGATTTTGTCACTGTCAGTGTCACTTGAGAACTGTTAGCAAAGATGTTTGCATACATACATGCTACCTTCAGTTTTAAAATACTAGACATTCTAAATCCACCTTCTCCTGCCAGAGGATGCCTTAACAGTTTAGAGATGTTTATTGCAATGTCATACATTCAGAGCACCAGTGAGACCACTTAACTCAGTTTTGGAACCTGTATTTCAAAATAGGTGTACAAAACTTGAAAAAGATTCAGAACAAATTGCAGAACTAATTAAGAAATATTTTGCCTCATGATAAACACTTTCAGAAACCTAGTTTGGTAAGTGAAATAAAAAGATTGCTTATATTCAGTTATAAATATCTACTTAAGTTTCAGTAATAGAATGCTCTCTGAACTGACAAAGTCATAATGATATCTGATGCCCATAAACAGAAGCCTGGCCACTGTGGATTGGAAATTACTGGAGAATATTAATTATTATTTTATAACTCTAATTGTATTTCATAATTTTTTTATCTATGTAACAGAGTTGAACACTTTTAAAAATAAGCTTATCACTTTTCATTAGTGTAACTTCAAAACAGTTAATTTTTAAAAATTTTTCATAAGCAACTGAGAGTTCAAAACAAAAGGTTGTTATAAAATAGAACAATCACATTTGTTCTGAAAATTTTGAAATATGCTTAGAACTTGATTGAAAATTTATAAATACTGAATTTTGCTTATTTCAGTTTTGATGAATCTATATCTAATATATATATAAAATNAAAAACCAACAAAAAAAACCCCCACTGTTCAAAAATTCCGAAACAATTATAACCATGACCACCCAAAATGAAAACACGTGGCACTTTCTGGTGACAAACATCTGAAAAAAACATTCAGAAGCAAATGTTATGTTTT
>VXAZ01004049.1:80775-98703 GCA_013399875.1 Gymnorhina tibicen | reverse complement strand
AACACCAAAATACTATTAGTGATTAGTTTTATTTTTAACAGTGGTTTGGAGTAAACTTTTGGATGGATCATTAACCTAAGAATCTTATTAAAATATCCCAAATAAGCAAAAGGAACATTTGCTAATGGCACAGTCAACTTGTTCTAGTAAAAAAAAAAATTATTCTTAAATGAATTTTAGACTAAAACTAAAAATTATCTCTAAAAGAAGTAAATAAAGATGACTTCGTAAGTTTAGGTTCCTATTTCCCCCACAGAGCGACAGAAATTAGTCACTTCTGACAGTTGTTAAGTTTTTCTTGAGACTATATCCAGATGGATTCTTTGAGGACACCAGAAAATATCTGGGGATGGACAAGAAAAGGGCCAGAAGCTAGAATTACTAAATGTGATCATGGTACAAGTACTACATGTCTCTTGTAAACTTTTAAAATATAGTTAAAAATTATCACCAGCAGAGAGTCTTTGTTACCAGGCTCTTGACAACTTTTTTAGAATGAGGGCACTTAAATATTGGAGACACTGGTTGTTTACCACCCTATCCGAGACATATGATCTCATCTTCAAATCGTGCAGTGCATTGCTGGTCTATGAAAGTTTTCTTTAGTAATCCATAAACAGGGATGTTTTTACTGGTTTTTAAGTGTTGGCATTATTAGTGTTTAGAGAGCATTGAAGATTCATGTCATCATTCAAAGTATGAAAACTTAGCAACACATCTGAAATGGTTAGCATAACAATGATTATGGAATTATGAAGTGGGAAAAAAATTTGAAAGCTTTTTCAATAAACATGTAAGTAATTGCTCTCTACAGTTTCATGAAAGGAGGTTGCAATGGGTTGAGTGCCAGACTCATTAAGTAACAAGTCATAGAAGAGGTGATGGCCTCAAATTGTGCCAGGGGAGATTTTGATTGAATATTAATAAAAAATTATTCATGAAAAGGGTTATCAAGCATTGGAACAAGTTGCCCAGGGAAGTGGTTGAGTCACCAGTCCCTGGAGGTATTTAAAAAACTTGTAGATGTTGCACTTAGGGACATGGTTTATGGTGGACTTGCCAGTTTAAGGTTGGACCCAATGACATCAAAGACTTTTCTAACTAAATGACTCTATGTTTCTATAGTATAAGGTGCTTCTTTTCAGTATATTCCTAGAATCATGGGTATCATACTGTGGTGATCTCTCTCAGCCTTTGAGTCACCATATATAACCAAAAGACACATAATAATTTCAATATATAATGCATGGTTGGTTTTTCCCTTTTCCCTGACTCCCACCTAAAATGAGCTCCTAGGCAAAGCTGTGAAATATAATATGGTAATGAAGTGACAATTTGTTTTATCAGGTGGAATCAGATCTGCATGAGAGCAATTTAAATTTTGTTTTCTTTAAAATTTCTAACCCTCACAGGTTCTTAGCAGAGCCTAAACCAGTACAACTTCACTGCAATTGCTTATCATTTGTGGTAAGACAACAAGACTCCAAACAGTTTAGGTAGATTGAATAAATACTGAAATATGAACAATTTTTCCAGCTGAAAGACTAGATCTAGCAGAATGACTTTTGCTTATTGTTATTGTGCTGCAAAGTAGCTATTTAAATTAGTTAATAGAAACTTTGCATCATAAAAAGTTCATATTCATTAATCCAGTCTATAATAAAAACAAACCTGTCTAACTTATTTCTGCTGTAATATATTAATAAAACTATGGTTGCTTTCTTTTTGCTTTTTAATTTTATTTAGAAGGCAAATAAACCTGATCTCATTCAATAGGTTATTTTATCTTCCCTAAAACTGAAGGATTTTGCAGGTTACAGATAAAAACGAAATTATGAATATTTTTTGTTAGCTCCTGCTGAGTACCATTTCCTGTGTTACTGCACTGCTGAATATCTGAGTGATACTCTACTGCTATGCAGGAAATCTGCTGGCACAATTATTTTGGACTGAGTTTCAGCAACTGGTTTCTAATTTTGTTAAAATAACCAATGTAATTGTTAATCCTTTGGCATCTTCTCAAATGATCTGCATGATTCTGCCCAAAAATCCATTCTATTTAAGCTTGTTACATTGCTCAGCAGATTCAATCTAAGTATTCTATCTTGTTTATTATTTAATGTGTTATAAAAGTCAGGAAAATACTAGGAAGACAATATATTAGCACATTAATACTTTACAGAATATTAAGGATTAAACAAAAACTTTTTCATACTACTGTGCTTGCTATAAATATTGCAGGAATACCCAGTATAGGAGTACTACCCATTCAAACTTCTGCCAGGGAAAGTTGTAAGAGTTCACTCTGTGGACGAATTAAAAAAAAAAAATACAAGTAAAAGTCCAACACAATGTAATTCCTAAGGAGCTTTGCCTCAAGCAACTAGCTCTCCCAAATCGTGGTTAGTACCTTAATCCTCAGGAAAGGCACTAGGCAGACTTTCTTAAATATTTCTGACTAACATTAGGAACAGTTTCACAATATATCCACACAGAAATAAGAAAAAACTCTACTTCTTATAAATGAAAATTTCTATATCTTATAAAACCCAAAAAATAGAGAAAATTAATAATGGTATGATTAACCTTTATTTTATCTCTAGAATACTCTCAAGACAATTAATTAGTAAGAGTAATGTTCTGGTGACACTGGCGATAGAAGTGAAGGGGTTTATTCGAAAGCAAATATCAACACACCTGAAAAATTCATTTCGGTATTGATGTAAGTGATTCTCTGGACTTGTTTCCAGAATTAACATTATCAATTTTTTCAGAATGTTAGGGCAATTTCAACAAAATACTACATTTCAATTCATTTCATTTCTGCTTCTTGACATTGTAGGCTCAATATAATTCTATTTCTTAGAAAATTCCAGTGAAAAATTACCTGTGAGAACTACCAGCTATTTCTTCAGCACTTCTCAGCTCTGAAAGTGACTGGTAAACAGTTAATACAATCTCAACATCCACTTTATATAGAGAAATTTAACTCTAAGCATTCGTATTGAATATTTATGTCATCCTCCAACAATTTTCCAAGAAATCTATTGACATTCACCAAGAGATACCTTTATTATTTTATGGTCTAAAATTCACTTTGTCTAGTAATCTTGAGGTTTGAGTACAAAGATTTTCAGACAAAGTACTTTTTTCTTTCTGATTTGAAGGAGAATGTATTTAGTCCTAGTGATTTCTTGTTCAAATTCATTGTTCTAGCTGAGAGACAACCCATTATAAATGGCTCCCAGTCTGTCTTCTTTACCAGACTCAGGTAAAATGAAAAACGTCTCAGACAATATTGGGTTTGAGGCATGGAGGTACCTGTCGTAGTTTAGTCATGCAATTTTAAAAAATGGACCGATTTAAAATATTCACCAAGTCTCATTTGAGGTGCAGAATTTATTGTAATCTTATTTCAGTGCAATTATTCCATATGCTTCAAATCAGCAGCGTATCTTTCCTTCTACCCCGTGCTGATTATGCATTTCTGCATTTGTTTTCTCATTGGACTGTAAAACTTGTTTGATTGTTGCCCTATTAATCCAAGCATTTTTAAAGCCTGAAACTTTTGAATGTCTGCCAAATTGAAGCTCTATTCTCTTGATGCCTTTCCCCAGCAGAAGAAAGAAAAGACCTAATCTTTCTCAAAGCTGGATCGAGAATGTAGGCTCTCAAAAATTAAAGATGACAAACCAGAGGGGGGTTTTCTCTGAACAGAGTTGATGAGACCCATGGTACAGGACTCAGAAGGTGAATCACTCTATTGCCTCATTTAATAAAACAAGACAATTCATAATATAAATTGCATGTTATACAATATAAACTCATGTCATCCTGCCATTTGGATTTGATACCATATCATTCTGATCTAAATTCACCAATCAGCAACCCATACTTGTACACATATGTTTTACCTACGCGTACGTCTTACCCAATGACTAGAACTAAAAAAAAATTAAACTGGCTTCTGAACTGAATGCACCATTCTAAAAAGAGCAAACAACTATAATATAGGCAGAAAAACTAAGTCAAATGAAAAATTTTTTGTAGCATTGTACTTGTAAAATAACTAATATTTAACAGTAAATTGCTATGAATCACAAAGATGTTGAGTCGCTTGTGAGAATTTGAGGTGTTTTTATTTCTTCTGTCAGAAACAATGTGGATTTTTTTTCCTGCTTGTTGATTTAGTCATTTCCTCTAAACCACTACATGAAATTTTCAGAATCAAAGTTTTACAGTGTGGCAACTGAAAAGAGCCAATTGTACCTTTCAATTATTCTAGAATATACCCAAAGTAATCACAATATAGCTTAGAGCAGAATTTAGTCATGAAATCCCATGGTTGTGAGTAATATATTCTTATTTTTTATGCAGTTGAATAGATTTTACCCTGCATTTTCTGAAAACACTACTTTTAAAAACAGATGCAAGATGACCATTAGAAGTTCACATCAACAAAACCAGTATGAATTTTTATAATTATTACAATGTATTATTTAATGATAAGTGGTCCCATAAATAAAAATCCATGCTGTAAAGCATTAGAATAGGATAACTGAAATCAGCATGCTCTTTTTGGTTTGTTTTGTTTCCTTGATCATTAGCCAAATACTGCTATTAAGTTCTCTGACTGAAAGTGTTGATGACAAAAAGGTTGGATTTTCTGCTTGTAAGCTACTCGGGCAAATATAAATGCCAAAAAATTCCTCTATAGAGAGATAGAATATTATTTTACTTTTCCCATGACTGGATCAGAGTTGTGATTACAGACTGGAAGATTCAAAGGCAGGTATTCAAAAATCAAACCTCAGGGCAACCAGTAACCTTTCATTGTCAGAAAACTAACAGCCAGGTTATCAGAAAAGAAAAGAAAAATGTTAAAAATGGAAACAAGATAAACAAAAAGATTTAAATATTTTTCCTTATATGCGTAGTGAACAAGAAGATATTTATTTGTAACAGTTCTAGGAAGAAACTTCTTGTATCCATGTCTTTGTGAGTGAAACATTAAATGCCAACATTAAATTGAAAACTCTTTATAGTAATTTTATTTCTTTCAAGAATAAGAACAGATCTACTACCTGAATGCTCTATTTTTAGATGTTCTCAGAAGTATACAGCAATAAATGCTTAAAGGTTGTAGGTTCAGCTTTGTGGGAAAAAAATAATCAGTGATCATAAAAGACATATAGTGATCCATTTTAGGAAGGCTCTTGCTGCTGTGACACTACTTTGACTGTGCTTTTTATGCATGTTTTGATATTTCACAATAAATTACATCAAATTATCTACACCACTAAACTATATGATTTATTACATAGAATTAAGGAACACCACATCTCAAAAACGTAACTGTAAAATGATGACAAAATTATGCCGCATATTAATTATAAATGAGTGAATATTGAAATACTTCTAACTTTAACCCAATCCTTTTGTCAGTGACTGAAGTAATCCTTAGAACTTGAAAGAGATGATCCCACAGAGTTTAATAGATACAGTAGTTCTACAGGGGCCGGAAGCAGAATGCCAGGGTCTCTTCCAGTGCAGGGCAGAGTTTTCACTGGGATTTCTGCTGTTGGGCGGGGGTCAGGATCAGTCCCACTGCAGGGAACTGGGGTCAGACCCAGTCTTGGGATGTCCAGGCCGAACTGTGGAGATAAGGATGGGCTGGGACATCAGTCCAGAAGTCACTTTACTCCCTCTTAAACATCTTTGAAATGCATCCATGCCTTGTGGTACTCTGTAATTTTTGTGAAATTTCCCCATGTTATTTGTTATGCTCAGAAGTCTCATCATCTGCAGAATTTTCTCACAGTCTCTTCCATTAGCTAAACCTCAGACAAGGACATAAACATAATGATATATTGTCTTATGTTAATGTGGTATATTTGTCTAATAAATATTGTAGAAAAATGTAAGTGCTAAAGGTTGCCTTTTCAAGTAGCCTTAAAAATACATCTGTCTTATTTTATCTTTCATATAGAATTTCTCTTGGGAAATGCATTTGAGCTGGTTGTTTTCTCTTACCTATACCAAGTCCTAATATTTTGTAAACAGTTTCTACATAGAAACTATGACTCCATCATTTTTTTTTCCCCATAGTTACCATGTTTATACATCTTGAGAATATAAGAAGTGGACATTTAAACCAGTTCTGTTTTTCAAATGGCAAAAGAAGTGGAAAAAATTTCCCAATTTATTTATCAGTACAACAATATTGAGTTTAAATATAAAGTCCTGTTTATTCACCAGTTTTCCAAGAACATAAGCAGAATTTGTCCTTATCTTTTCCCATTTCAGAACAAAGCATAAGCCTGCGTATTAATGACAGCAGGTTTTGTACTCTTTCCTTCCAGGGACTTTAAATTTTGGCATATGATTTGATCTTTGGAACAAACTAAGGGAGCATACTGAAGCCTCTGAAAGAGAGATTAAGTAATTCATTAACTGTGATTTCAAAGAGTGGATGTCTAATTTTTGTAATCTTCTTACATATAAAGAGACAGAAGTCCAGTTTCAGTAATGCTGTCTATCTTTGCAAATAAGCATCCTGTCTTGTGACGTCTTGATGTACATCTGCTTAACAAGCAAGGCAGAATTCAAAACCACAATGCAACAAAGAAAACATTCAAACATTTGAAACCTTTTCTTTGCTTACTGCGGCCGGGGGGTGGGGGGGCAGGGGGCATATTGAAATTTCAGTTTCGAATATTATATTTACTGAGATTTATTGGTAGCAGAAAAAAAAGTGAAACAAAAAGCCTTGGCTTTGTTTTGTTCAAAAACATGTAACCTTTGACAGAAAGCAATTAATATAACATAGAGAATGAATTATTTTATGGCAATAAAATTTTTCTTTAAAAAATGGTTCAAATATACAAATATTTTTATTAAAAATATATACTAATAATTAAAGTATGTAAAGGACTAAATCTTCTATAACTTTCCCAGTAGAAACATAGGTTTAGTATCTATGGCCAATGTATACTAGCATAGAAATGACATATATATATAAATCTGTTAAAGTGCAAAATTTCTTCCCACGCCTGTTTTAATATCAACCTTTCATACTTAATATGCTGTGGAAAAGTAATGCATTCACGTGTCCAAGTACCTTTGTAGGTGTAATTTTTCCAAACTCTCACGCAGGCGAGCCTTTATGTATTCCTCACAGCAGGAGTTTGTACTATTCTGCTGGAATCCACCTTCAGTTCAGAACAACGGATTTTTTGTAACAATTTTTTTAATGTCCCTTTTGCTTTATTTGTTCACTCACTATCCATACACTATATACATAATGTTTTACATGCAATGTATTTTGTTTTCATTGATCAGACCACAGACGGTGCAAGAAAAGGGAGTCTTCAAAACTATCAGCACATCATTTTCATGAAGTTAATCTATATTGTGAAAAGCTCCCGAGTTTGGCATTTCAGCCTTTAGACACATAAGCAACTCTGCATACCGAGAAGACAATTAAAAGTGCTGAAAATCCTGGCTTTCAGTACAATAAACAAAGAATAACACTCTCTTTTTGCCAGCTGTGATCATATAATGAAACTACTAAAAACTAAACTTGTCCAGAAAGCACTAGATGTACAATTTTTATGGTTTATTTATTTAAAAAGCTGAGGAAAGATTTTCAGCCTAGGACACGGAAACACAATTTCTGGATTTTCAGCTACAGCTTAACACCTCATACTGTTAGAGAAATCAAGAAAACTCTTTGCTCTTCTATTTTCTTCTCTAAGTTTAGTGTGAAAAAGTTCCTATTTGACCAAAACTACAGGGTTAAATTCAGTTATTCAAGGTAGTTTAAGATTTTGTGAAAAAAAGGAAATGTTTTGTGAAATTTATATTTGAAAAGCTCAATAAACTTCCTAAACCACTTCTTACTTGCTTAACAACCAAAATTGTACCACTTTTGAAAAATATACAGACAAACATGCAGTGTAATAATCTTAAGATAAATTTCAATGTGAATGTCTGTTCCCATGAACCATACTGATGATACTGAGAAAAGTTCTCTACCTTTCTGGTGGTGCACTTTACATGGCTTCTAAGGGCACTTCCTGGGGTGTTTGCTGAAGTAAAGTTATCAAATTCATACAATAACCGTACACTTGAAAATAATGGTTAATTCTTACACATTATAAATTGATATCACTACTTACACAAAACTGTCTGGGAACCATGTTATAAATTAGATGTGAATATACAATGCCATGAAACTGAAGCAAAACATTTAGCAGTGGCAGCTAGAGTCCTGGATGGGCCTGGCGAACAAGGCTCAGGTGACCAGGCTTGAGTGCTCCTTGAAAGAAAACCAGGCTGAATTTGTCTTCTTTCTTCTCCCATTTTCTTCATTTAATTCTGATATCTAACGCCTCCCTGTCCCTAAGCTGAAAAATGTTTGATTTCTGATTCCAGCATAGATTTTTGGTGTGCATGAGCCAGGATATTCTGCCTCTTTGTGGTACCTAGTGCTTATCTTGCATTTGTCTGGCAACTTTTTATCCCTTCATTGCTTCCTTGTGCAACCACACACAGATATGCCACTGTATGGTCACATTACTCCCATGCTTATATAAAATTCTTGTGTATTGTGTTTGACTATTCTATGAAAGTATTACTAAATTCTGTTATTAATGACAACATTTTGGTCACACTTGGATTTAAGGAAAGCTGATATTAGCAAATCTAATTAAATAAGTAATTAACATTTTAATTGGAATATCTTTAAAACATCCAAGTGTCAGAAGGCCCTGCATTGACTGCATTGTCCAAATGGGAAATTACATTTGGTGGTTTCTAAACGAAGGATATTTTATTGTGATGTTAGAAGCAATTTAAAATATGCTTATTAACACTAGCAGAAAAGTCTTTAGGTTTCATTACTTTCCATTGTAGACTTATAGTAGATTATTCAATGTCTTGCTGAGTAACAGCAAGAATTCTTTGTCTGTTGTGGGACTACAGGTTTCATGCTCCAGTTTCTATCACTAAGGGTTCTGTGTGACGCCTTGATCCAAAAGCACACATAATTAAAAGGAGTCACCCACCCCTGTCACATATGCCATGTTGGATTTCATAATTCTACAGTGCCCTTAGGCACACAGCAGGGCTTACTCTTCAAAACCCCATGTCCTCTATGTTATTACTTATCTAATAAGCAACATCAGTGCTGAATTCTGCTCCAGGCTGCTTTATATCAGAGAGCTACCATTTCAACACAATGGCAAAGTGGCATATCCTGAGTTAACAATAATAGTTTCTAAGTAAGGTAGCTATTTCCTTCATCTCTTGTCATGCAAACAACAGTAGGTATGATGTGATGGTGCTGTTATTACTGTTCTTTGTGTTGCTGTAAAAATGTATAGATATTGTGAAAAAATTTATTGAAATACAAGTAATAATAAAATAGTACATTTTTCCACTTTTCAAACCAGAACTTGAAGCTTTCTTCTGGGAGATTAACTGTGCATGTTTCAAAATGAAATGCTGGACTAAATTCTGAAATATACAAAAAGGTTAGATAAACTAAATAAACAATTCCCTTATTTATCACAGCTCTCCTTTAACCAAACATTAAGCCTAATACAAAGAGTTTTGCAAAGTCACTGAGGATTAGTGCTACCAGAATGTGCAGCTACCAGGTCCAAATTCCCTGAAAATGTTTTTGCTTACTTCTAAGACAGAAATTGGACTAATACTAATTTAACACAACCCTGAAGTGATCTGAAGATTTCTGGAAATCTAACTTTGAGCCACAGATAGAATTCTAAAGCATTTGAAAACTAGATGACCAAAACCTATGTAAATCTCTCTCATGTAAATGCCTTGATCATGCCCGGGTTGCAGTTAATTTACATACAAATGTGCTGACTCCCATCTTAGTGTATATTATAAACTGATTGCTATTGGAGTGGTAAAAAAAGGCACGAAGTAGCCAACCTTTTCCATGACCCATATCATTAGATCCCTTGCCCCACTGTGCAACAGGTCTATCCATTCTTCTCTTGATAACATACTTACAAAAAGCTTTTTTACTGCCTTTCGCCTCTCTTGCTAGTTTCAACTCAAAGTGAGTTTTGGTATCCTCCAGCCATTCCTACAAGAAGGGAAATGCCTTTGCATTCTTCCCATGTACCCTGTCCCCACTTCTGTCATCTGTGTGCTTCCTTTTTGTAGTTGAGCTCAGTCAGGACCTCAGTCTTCATCTATGTTGACCTTTTCCCAGACTTGCCTGACAAGAACAGACTATTCTTGTGCCCTGAGGAGGTTGTCTTTGAAGATCAAACAGCACTTGTATTCAGCAAATGTTCGTCTAAAAAATATGAAAATTATGTTTGATTTAAAATAGCAACTTTAACATCTATTTTTTCCACATCAGTTGTCTGTTTTTTGGTTTGGTTTGGTTTTGGTTTGGTTTTTTTTTGCTGGAAGCTTGATACCTGGCCATCTAATTTAATCTTCCAGGATGCCACGAGATAATTGAATACTTGTAGATCTAAAAGATTGTCCTCAGCCTTCTCTTCTATATTCCTGCTTTCTCAGCGTGGGAGCATGATAATAGTTTTTCAGTAATGAAGTACATGTAAATACTAAGAAGGTGGATAGATTATACTACTTCTTGTGTGTTGTTGGGGAAGATGAAACAGGAAAGACTTATAAATATGATTGCCTGGCAAAAGATGCTGAGTATATGGAAACTATGAACCAGATAGAAATGAAAGCATACTTTGAGATACCAGGCCTTGGTTAGTGAACAACTGGAAAACAATGGTATGGCCACTGAAGGTAATCCCCTCTTGATTGAAAGATACCCTCTGCTTGAAAACAGGTCCAAGGGTCAGAGCAGACCCTGCTAGCTTGGCAGAAGGGGTCCAAAGAGTAGTTTTAGAGTTTAAAATGTAGCAAAGTATGGTAATGCAATGATTCTTATAGGCTGTATGTAAATGCTATAGAATTTGTATCTCGTACTAGGTTGGTTGATGAAAATTAGAATATTCAACACAGAAGATGATTTATTGTATTGTAAAGGACTTCTTCTTCTCTTCTTTACTTCCTCACTTCTTCACTTCTGTTCCTCTTCTTCACTGTACTTTCCACTCTCTACTTTAGCTAGTTCTCCCTCTCTCTCTTGCTTCTCTTACTCTCCATTGCTCTTCTGGCCTGCTCCGAGCTGCGGCTGGCAGCTCTAAGCAGGCCCCCTGTACCCACACCCTTCGTAATAAACATCATGCTCTAAGACCTGACTTCAGAGATCTCTTGTCTCCATCAGTCCCGACCGTCCAACCGCACCAGAACATCATACAGACTGATCCACCACAGATTGATTCCAACAGTGTGTAGCTTCAGTCTCATACTCTAAAACCCAGTTTATTACAATTAACCCATTTATTAATTTTAAACTGTGTCCCTAGTTAACCCATAAATGTATGACCACTTGTGCAAATGAAAACATTTACATGTTAAAATGTTTCTAGATCCCAAATTTGCATTTCCTTTTTTTTCCTTTTTAGATAATCAAACTTAAAAATCCTTCCTCCAACAGAGAAAGAAAAAACAAAGGTAGAAAACCTGGAAAACTTACCTAGGATTAAAAGCCAATTACAACTTCTTGTCCTTCTTACATTATGAGAAAGTTATGGACAGATTTAGAATCACGGCAGCAAGCTGTGAATGATATATGAAATGAAACATTCCTGCTGATTATACTGCTGTGCTGTTGCTATGACCTATAGACGTTCAGGTGCACAATATTCATATTGTGGACAGAAGAATAGCCACGGCAATGAAAGACTTTAGAAGTAAAATAAACTATATTTGTGTGTGAGAGTGTTTTAAACTTTCAATGTACGCTTTATTTTCCACTTCACATTCTTTCCTTTAATTACCCTATTTCCAGACTCAAGCCCATGAAGAAAAGATAAGAGCCTATTCTCCAAAATAGGCTACTTAGCATGGTAAAGACCCATTACAGGTTAAAATTCTTTTCCTCTTCTCATCCCTAGGCAAGACATAAAATTTTGTTTCATGCATGAAGATGAATGAAAGCAGCTTGCAAATGGAAATGAAAATAGCTTACAAGTGGTTTTATTTGCCTAAATTTGAAGGCTCTTATCACAGAGACCCTATGGATACTATCAAATACTCACGGACTTTTCCTGTGTTATCCAATGGGCTGGACTTTTGTTCTACGCTAAGTGAACCGTAAGGAGTTGCTTCCTGATTGTGCAGTATCAATTAAAGAAGAATCAAGCCTATAGATATGCAATGCTTATCAGTGAACAAATAATCTCTCACCAGAAATTACCAAATGTGTGCTAATTTTACTTATGATATATATTTATCAATAGTTTGGTGTAAATTTTAAACTTTGTGCTTAATAAATAACTTCTTTCTAAATTCTTTTAAAATTTTTATCTCTTCAGGTAAGGGTTTTCAGATAGCACAATTGTAAGGTAGGAAATACATATCTCTCCCTAATCTCTGGATCCAGTCAGTTGCTGCATTGCAACAGCAATATTCCTTTTAGTGGAAAAATAATTTTAATTTGTGTGAGTTTTCCTGATTTATTTAAGTTTGCTAAAAAAAAAATAGAAATAGATGTTACAGCTTTTTTTTTTTCTCCTGCCTTTTATTTTTTTTGGCCAAAACATGCATAGGTTCACAAAACAGTGTCATGACACAGCCACACTAACAGAGCCCAGAGTGCCATGTTGACAGTGATGAGACATGGAAACTGCAGTTATTGGGTGGGTAGCCAGTAGGGATTACTGATACAAAGTCTAGTACAGTGAAAATTTGTAGGTTTTCAGTTCGGGTAAACTTTTAAACTGTAAGCGAGTAAAAAAAAAAGAAGTGAATTCAGAAAAAAAGTTTTAGAAAATATAATAGGTTTTAAAGCTGTACTTTAATATGATTGTTTTAGTATTTTCTTTAGTAAAAGCTTGGGGTATCCATAATTCATCTGCTGCTTGATAATGTCTTCATGGAGATGTCAATATTCTCCCATCCCAGAGATTTCTGAAGTAGATTATTTAGTAATCTTTCTGACAGGTATTACAAGTAGCAATTGCTGCAAGATTAGAGAGGCTTTATCACTGAGGAAGCTTATGGTTCAGTTTACACTTGTCTTTTAGACACTTCCAAATCCCTCACAGCTATAGTAAAGAATCTGACTTCCCTTTTAACCAAAATTATGGAACAGGTCTCTATGCTTACGCTTTTTGCACATGAGCCATTAAAACGGTATACATGTAAAGGCCGAAATTGTAGGGGAGAAGTGGCATATCATTCCCAGTACTAGGGCAGAGTGGGAGCCAGTGGCTCCCCAGGAACCAGATGTGGGGAGTGATGGGCATTCCACCAGGGCAGACAGGGCAGGGCCTCACAGCCAGAGCCCATACTGCCACTGCAGTCAGGGAGCAGGGTGGGCCTGGGGCAGCCTTGGTCACGATGGGGCACCTCTCTAGGGATGGGCTGAAGCTGGAGCGCAGCTAAAGCTGGGTCAGGACATCGCCCTGTGAGTGAGGATCAGGGTTAGGCCTGGGGAGGGGAACCAGGGGCAGGCACAGGCCTGAGGCAACCAGAAACCCTTACATTAGTGTTTTGGCTTAGTTTTATTGAGAAGTGTGCTTTTGAAGTGACCTGCTGTTTCTACTCTCATTCACGTTATGCTTTCAAATCATTCTTACTTGGTTTCTTTTTTTTGAATGAAGTTGTTTAGAAAGGTGCTCTCCAGAATCACACTGGATGTTCTCTGCTTGCTACTGGTTATCACATTCAAGTTGCCAAAGCAGAATTAGTTCAAAGTTAAATTTCCTATCTTCTCAATACTGTTCCACTTCATGGAGACTGAAATACATTGTGCAATTTTTCACTTGTAACATGTATGAGCATAGAGTGCATGCAGCAATCTCAGTCAAGCATATTTTCATATCACTACTTTTGCCATTAAATTCCTTCTTATGGCATTGAGAAAGCAAACAAAGCTGGCTACTATTTTAGTAGTTACTACTGGTAGTAGTCTTAGTATTACTTGTAAATTGTGGCCTGTTTCTAGTGCTTTCTGACAAATACTTTTTTAGGGGATCAAAGGGGAAAAATCAATTACCATGAGAGTTCTCATCTGTTTATTATCTAATGACCCATACTCAAAATAACATGTAAAGGATCCAAAGTTCTCATGCCCTTTTACCTGAAATCTAATGCCATTTATTTCAAATTACATATTTTCATTGCATAGACTACAGATTTAACTCTGACTTCTATTTTTCAGGGAAGTATTTCAGCTCCTATGAAGTAAACAGTTCATGACAGAGACAGATTGTTGCTATTCAAGCAGTGTAGCGTGATGTCATACCTGAGATTAGAAATCCTTCCTCACTTTGTTGATTCAGCTATAGTACATTTCGTTCCATAGTTGGCTCAGTCATAGCTTCTATTCTCTTGCTGGTCTCATTTGAGAGCTGCATTCATACTCAATAGATAGCACAGAACCTGAACAGACTAATACCATCTTGCAGTATGTCACTGTCCCATAATTTGAAATAGTGGGAAAGTCAATGTCATGTCTTAGCTAAATGATGAAATGACACCAGATATGCCTTCTGCAACAATACTTAATGTACAGCCCACTGTGGACTGGCTCCTGTGGGGACATATAGAAATATCCTAACTACTCATCTGAAAATCTTAATGAATAACTTACATTTATTCTGATTACAGGATATGTATGTAAAGAAACACCAACTTATATGAAGACATAAGAATTTGTTTGTCAGTCCATTAATGTAATTGCTTTTTCCTTACATAGCTATATATAATTAATTTTCAAAGCCCTTAATTAAGTCTAGATCTATTGTACTTGCCTGATTTTAAACATTTTAAAATGCACCGTTGATTTAAGGAGCCACTAAAGTATTTGTTGATAAACCTAGAATGGATACAACAGTGAAGCAGTATCAGTGGATCTGTTTATGATAACGTTTAAACATGGCTCACTGACAGAAGTAGAAATTCCTTCACTTCAGTCAAGATGATAGATTTGGCTATTGCATTTTCCATTATTATATGGCTTGCAGAGTTGCGCATGAAACCTTCATTATCATTATGGAAAATGAATGGCATTGCCAATTATTTAAACTGGAATAATTTAGGAGCTGGCTGAGCAGAAGCCAGTATGAACAGAGCCAGAAAACATTACTTAAAAAACAAAAGCAGGGTCTCTGGCAGAGTTACTTAAATATTTTCGTGTGTTATTACCAATGGCAGAACAATTCATGGAGCCTAGACTTGGATTTTTTAAATGATATTTGCTTCAAATTTTCATTGATATCCTAAGATACACCAAAATAATTTCAAATCTCAATGTTATTAGACATCACTTACATGAGACTTGAATACTAATGTCAGGTAAAAGGGTAAGCACAGGAAGTGACAGATTTCTAAAAAAATACAGTTTTCATTGTATTTTGTGAACAAGACTGGCCTTAGTGCCTAAAAAAGTACATAAGAAGCAGCATTATCTGCTACATGGTTTTCCTGGTGTCATATTTAATAATGTAGCCCTTGACTACCACAGTTGAGTGAGACTTGTTTGTCTGTTTTAAAAAAATAATTTATATTTAATTTCCACAAAGTTTTATTGTTCACAGCAGTGTAAACAATTATTTTGATAATGCAATACAGAGAAATAGCTATTTTGATTGATGTAATCAAAAAACTTTTATTATCTATACGCTATTTTCCATTTTTTTCTGCTAGTTTGAAACAAGTCATTGTCCCTGCCCATGGCAACAGACTTGGAAGTAGATGATCTTTCTGGTCTTTTCTAACCAAAACTGTTCTATGGTTTTATAATTATTAGAGGGACTGACTGCTTGTGTCATTATGTATTATGCAAAATTCTGTGTAGATGTAGTGTGGTTTAAAAATGGTAAGGACTTCTGATTTTGTCTTGCATTTTCCTTAGCAACAATTATTCAAGTTGGTTTGGGTTTTGGGTTTTTTTTGGTGAGAACTGACTATTGACATTATTTCATTTAGAATGGTTATGCATAATAATAGATCATGTAAAAAAACACTGCACATCATCATCATCATCCTATTTGTTTTTCCTTTAGAAGCTGAATTAAAGCATGAGATAGGCAAAATATATCTAATCTGTTTTTTAGGACTCTGAGTCTACTGGTTTTTTACTGGTATCATCTTTCAGTGCTTAATTACCCTTACTGTTAAGGAACGCAATTATGTTCGAGGTGGAATTTGAACCTATTCGAAGTTTCCACATTTTTTTATATCTCTGAATCAAATGTTCAAGTACTCTGTCAAAGTTCTCTTCAATAAACTGATTAGACTGAATTTGTTGAGCCTCGCAGTGTGAATCTTGTTTTCTGTGCTTTGGATCATTTAAGCGTCCTTTCTTCAGTGTTCTGCAAACTTGACAAATTCTAAAATGCAAAACCAACCACTTGATGTGGTGATGTCATGTACATGGAGAAAATCATACCCCTTCGTGTACTTTGTATTCTGCTTCTGAGCCCAAGGATCACATTTCCCTGCTTGACCTTGGCAGTACTTTCTGACCTTATGGAAAGTCTTCAGAGGTGAGACTTTCCTTAAAAAAGGTTTTCTAACTCAAACTCAATCTATCTGTATAAGACAGAGTATTTTGGTTTTAGACTCTGCATTTTTCACTGCTACTGGAGTCTTATGTAATGAAATAACTTACAAAGTTTTAATTTTTTCCAATACTTTTTCAGTAGTGGTCTGACAGTTGAGTTTGATGTGATATTCAGAGTGTGTTAGGCACATGCAAAATACAAGCCTAAAATATAGTTTTGTCAATTCATGCTTGATTAATTTGCTAATAAGCATTCATTTGGCTTCAAGATTTAGTTCCTATTGCCAATGTTCATGGCCAATAAAGTGTCTGTTAATGAAGATTGTATTCAGAAGCATGCATGTGCAACTGAAATAAATATTTAAAAATATTGGATGCTGGAGGGGCAGGTAGGGTAACTTCGCCATATATGACATGTTGAATTACATAACTCTATCATCTCTGTAGGCATGCAGCAATGTCTACTTTTTCAACAACCAATGTGTCTCTTTTACTGCTCATCTAATAAATAAGTGCTAAAATATTGCTTCGGGCTTGTTTGCATGACAGTTGACATTTCAAAATACTGACAAAGTGACATATCTTGAGTAAACCGTTCTAAATAAGTCATCTCTTTCCAACATGCTTTTTTTCATATAAGCAGCAGTAAGAATGCAATTGGGCTGCTGTCATTACCGGCATTTGAAGAAAATGTTTCTTTAAAAGTGGAAATTGAAACAAGATTACATGAAGTGTTACATCAATGTTTTTTATATTTGAGAACACAAAACTTGACATTTACACTAGTAAGGTTTGATATGCAGAATAGAGAGAACTACACAATAAAAACGGTCTAATTTTCCATGATTACAGGCCAATACTTATCACTAAACAAGATTTTGCTTGGGTTTAACTTTTTATTTGCTCTACAGGGTCTAGGATAAAACAGGGAGAAAATTTTCTCAGCTACTTGACACCTCTTTTGCAAACTGAATTTTTAAGATGAATAAGCATTTTACAAAGGAATGTTATATAACAAAGATTAGGTGAGCTTACATTTCAGATGAAGCACAGTTTAAGATACAAGAATTTATTTTTCTGTGTCTTATTTCAATTTGTTGTAGACTTGAACTGACTAGTTATTTTTTTCAAGGGACATAGTTGACAAAATATTTTTTTCTTTTTTTCTCCCTGCAGTTTTCCTAATTTTTATAGCATAAACTTTGTTAATAATTTCTTAATATTTGCTTATATCGCATTCCATATAGCAGTAACATGCACAACCTAATTGCAGCAAATTATCAGTAGTT
>VXAZ01004049.1:481-74344 GCA_013399875.1 Gymnorhina tibicen | reverse complement strand
AGCTCCGAGGAGGAGGAGAGAAACCACACCCACGGGACTCTAAAATCTTTCAGGTTTTCTCTCACAGCGAGAGGTTTTGTTATTTAGCATTATTATTATTCTTTTCCTGATTGTTTTTTAAATAAACGGTTTTTATTTTCTCCTTCACTCTCCTCCGAGGAAAATCTCTTTTTCTTGAACCCGGTGGGGGAGGGGTGGCTTTAACCTGCCTTCCTTTGAGGAGACGTTCCTTTTGGACGTTTCCCTGAATTTGGCCCAAACCGGCACACAGGCATATGGAATGATTTTATCTTTTAGGATTCCTCTCTGGTTCTGTAGAATAATATTAAGAAATTTTTTTACCTATCTTGACAAATCCCATCTATTTGATCACAACTTCAATACCTGATAGAATCTTTTTGGACCCTATAAACCCCCTATTCTTCACTCACTGTTCCATTTTCTTAGGAACAGAATATTCCTGTAAATAAGGATTTCCAAGGACACCATCTTCTTCCTTTGTCAAACTTAGAATAATTTCATAATTCCTGAAATCATAAAAAAAATTTCTTATCCTCTATTCCTGTGACTGAGTACGGTCTAGCTTCTGCACTGTTACCTGTTTTGACCACTAACACTAGGATGATTTGGGTTTTACTTTCATTCCCTACATGAAATACAGAAAAGTGCCTCTGTTGCTTTGAGTGAAAGTTCTTAGATGAGGAAGATCTTATATTACATAATGAACATACACACTTGGTATCGAGATTAAAGTTTATCTGCAACTTTCCAGTTTGTATTACATGTAACTAACACCCACAGGCAAAAATGTTTTTTTCTTAATGAAAAGATTCTTAAGCACTTAACCTAGAAGCACATATAACTAGCTAAGCAGTTGCCTAATATAAGCTTTCCTCCATTTGCTTTGTTTCCAAGAAAATATTCAGGCCACATCCAACAACTCAGCAGTTGTATTTGGCCTCATGTCACTCCATCCCAATTGACTCTCCTTCAGTTCCAGTAGAATGCCCGTGGCATCTTCCAGAGAAGATGAAAGTGCATAATTTTCAGCCTGAACTGAAAATGTAGTCAGTTTTAGAAGTTTCATTGTAAAAATGCAAAGGTTTATGCAATTTGGAGGAAGGAATTTTATAGCACTCATTTTGCTTATAATAACTATATTTCCTTCTTTAACCAGTTTTGTTATTGGTATTCGTTGCCATCATCTTTATAGTATATACCTAATAATTCTACATTTTTGTATCTCACACCCCTCCCTGTGTGTATCTTCAGAATTAAAAAATTCTCAAATTTTGTTTCTTAATTTTTAAAAATTATTTCATGTGCCTACTTAATATGGTCTATTATTTTTGTAATAAAGTTGCTGATAATTCAGTTGTCAAACGACAAGATTTTATTTCCTAACTCTTATGGACAAGTAGAATGATGTTTTTATTGACAGAACTATTTTATATTACTTATTTCTGTAAAATTATCACAGTATACACAATCTTCGAAAGATTTACCTCTTCCTTTTCCAAAAAGTCTTCACTTCTGAAAAATTAGTAAACACAGTAAAACAAGGAAACTGAAGTAGTATAAACTATTAATTCCATTCTATTTTATGCCTAGCAATTTTCAATACATAATCCATTATATTAAAAACTGAAGTCTTTTTGTGCATAGCATAATACATTATCTCTCCAGTCAAAACTTTATTGTTTTTCTTTGTTTGTCTGAGGTTTTCTTTTGTTGTTGTTGTTGTTTTTGTTTTTGTTGTTGTTGCTGTTGTTGCTGTTGTTGTCGTCGTTGTTGCTGGATGAAAGATCATACCAGTTTAATATATTAAAAGATTTTTTTTCCTAGCAAAATTGACCAGTCTTAACTTGTAAGGTTTGTCTCATGTAATTTCTATCAGTTTCTAAATTTCACTCAAGAAATGCCTAAGTTTCATCAGGATTTCTGAAATTCTTGATAAAATGAAAGTAAATCTTTATTTATTTGAATTAAATGAATGTATAGGCTTTGAAGGAATAAAAATATCTTCAAATCTGTCACATGTAAATTTTTACCTGAAGGAAAAAATAAATTTTATATGTTATTTTAATAGTTAAATACCTTATTTCTTGAAAAAATTACTTTATTTCAAAGTGGTCAAAACAAAGAAATAAGATAATAAAAATCCTTAAAAAGGAAAATTACTGTTATATTTTTCATTCAACTGTAAAACAGGAGAAATCCTAGAATCATAGAATTATAAACTGTTTGGGTTGGAAGAGACCTGAAAGATCATCTAGTTCCAACCCCCCTGCTATGGGCAGGGACACCTTCCACTAGACCAGGTGGTTCAAAGCCCCATCCATCCTGGCCTTGAACACCTCCAGGGCTGGGGTATCCACAGCTTCTCTGGGCAACCTGTTCCAGTGCCTCATCACCCTCAAAAGTGAAGAATTTCCTTCTAATATATAATCTAAACGCACCCTCTTTCCATTTAAAGCCATTGTTCCTTATCACTATGTGTTCTGATAAACAGTCCCTCCCCACATTTCCATTCGTTACTAGAAGGCTCATCTAAGGTTTCCCAGGAGCTGTCTCTTCTCCCTGCTAAACAACTCCAGCTCTCTCAGCCTGACTTCATCATTAGCCTCCTTTTACTACAAAATTGCCTTTGCCTTCCCAAACACAAGCCTCAGGTTTCCAGATTTGCTGCATAGCATTTGAAAAAACAGCTCTCATATGACCATTATAACTGCACCCATAAACACCTTCTTCTGGAATCGAGAAGAGCTGTATTACAGGACCCAATAAACTGATTCCTCACCATTAGGAGATACTTTACCACTTCATAAATCCTTCCAAAAGGCTGCAGTAGAGAAGAAAATTAGAAATCCTTAACATTTTTACTAGTGTGTGTTTAGAAAGAATTACTAAGGTTAATATGTTCTTTGTACTGTAAGCAACTTCAGCAACAAATGAATTTCAGAAGACTTCTGTACTAAAAAGGATATGTACAATGTACAAGTGGAAATCTTACATGTTAAAAATTTTGTGCAGCACCTCAATATGCCAATTACTGGAATACTATTACAGCTTATCCACTTTGCTATGTTACCAATGGAATCCTGTTGACATTCTATTGTCCTCTGCATTTTTTCATTATAATTTTCTGACATGTGAATTTTGCCTTTTAATTTTCCATTTTTGTTTTCTAATATGTTCATTTTCAAATTTTTTCAAGTGTATTAAAATATTTAAAGAACAGACAGATTTTATTAACTACTTTTTAAAAATTCTAATGAATTCTTAATTGCTTATATTGCAAAGACAGGAAATTTATAGTATGTTTTGGTTTTTTTCTTGTCATCCTGCTATATGTACTTATGTTGTGTGCTAATTCCTGTATTTTAACTTCTTAAATTATATGTAGAAGAGACTGAGGCAAAGCTGAGTCGTTAAGGAAGAAAAGCATGAGAAATTTCATCGAAAATTTCATAGAAACCTTGTTTATAACAAACTTTACAATATAGCAAACCGTTTTAAAAATAAAGTTGCAAAGAAGAGAAATATAAATTTTGGCTGGTGAATAATGTGGTGGTTTGAACCTGAGTTGATGGACAGTTGTTTAAACCAATAACGCTTCTCAAAATTTACATATTTAAACCACATGGAGACCCGGGAATGTCTCTCTTGCTTCCAGCTTTTGGACAGGTATCTGGGCCTGGCCGCTGGGGCTGGGAGGGGCCGGGCCATGGCCCACGGCTCTGTGCAGGCTGGGATGGCTCCCCACTCTCCCCTTCGGGCGCCCAAATGAACTTTACAGTGAAATCAGCTCCGGCCGCTGCCCGGCAGAGATCGTGTGATCACCAGAGACAGATAAGTTCCAGCTGCAAGGCCCAGGCCCGGGTGAGAGTAACCCCTTCAGTGCTATAGTTTCCCCAGAAGAGATGAAACCTGCAGACATCAGTCCTCTCCCAGGTCAGAGGAAAGGGAAAGGCAAAGGCACGTAAATAAACACCACAATAGTAACACCAAAGTCAGTGAAGAAGAAAGAACTGCAGCCCAGAGAGGAGAGAGAGGAGATGCTTTAAACCTGAAAGCTGAAATTCTTTTGTAAAGCTATGGTGATGGACTGTGATACATCAGAGAACCCCTTGTAATTTCGTGATAAGTGTGGGGGGTAGAGCGTTCAAATTGTAGCCACGAGCAAAGATGCCTGTGCTGAAATATGTAAATGCTGAAGTAGCTGTGATTCAATGAGGAGCCTGAACAGAGAGAGCCAGTGATGGAGACCCTTGCTCCCAGGGAAGAAGAAGAAGACCTCTGTTCCTAGAGATGAAGATGATCCCAGAGGTAGATGAAGAGAACCTTTGGTCTTGAACAGCTCATCCTTAAAATAATACTCCATTAGCTAAGATTGAACCCTCGAAAAACAGCTGTGGGGAAAGCTGTAAGTCGAGGGAAGGGACTTTTACATGGCATAGAGAACCATTTCCTGGGCAGCTATCTTGCTGTGATATTGAGACCATGAGAAGACTGTTTCTTGTGGAAAAGCCCCATAGCATGGACAAAAAAACCTCCTCTCCCTGAGTGAACTGATGCAAGACTAATATAAAGACGGTGAACTGACTGAAATAATCCCAAATTTGTGTCTTTATGTTGTAAGTGGGAGGAGGGAGGAGGATGGGGTGAAGAGAAGTGTTCTGAAGGTTTATTCTGACACTTATTATTCCTTTTTCTTTTAGTTCTGTTAATAAACTTCTTTATATTCTTTAAAGTTTAGAGCCTGCTTTGCATTCCTCCTAATTCTTATCTCACAGAAGGTAAGAAATGCAAACAAACATGCTACACTTGTTTGGTGTTTCTACCCGGTTACAAACTGAACCCGCTACAAATAAACATAATGCAAATATCTGAAATAATTAAAGAGAAAAAAACTCTGAAGTCTTTCATGCCTCTTCTGGTCTTTTTTTCTGTTTTATTTCAGAACATAAATGGCCTCACCCAATGATTTTATTCTGGCTGAAAATACAAATGTCTATATTCCCTTCAGCAAAACTATATTTCTTTCGTCTTCAAACACTTGAAAGTTTTATTCTATATAGAAAAGGCAAATGAAACCCACTAACTTAAATAAGAATTAATTGTTGAAGCACTTAAATAGTTAGGTATTATTATTCCCTGGAAACGATGGAATATACTAAGCGTAGGGGGCTCTCATTTTGAATGTTTTTTTGACCTTAACTTTCCCCAGTTGTTATGTTTGCTTTTAGGCTGATTTTCCTTGCTATGAACCTTGCAGTACGAAAAAACCCTCTGATATTGGTAATTTAGAAAAAAAGAAACCAAACCAAAAACATACATTAAAATAATACTTAAAAAAATCCTTTCTTCATTCTGATTATTTAGCATAATGTATGACATTATATACTACCTGAGATTTTTAAGTGTCTCTGCTTCTGAGACACATCAATTTTATTTATATCAAAAAATATTTTAAATTTTTTTCCTAATTCTGAAAATCATTTATAATATCAGGAAGAAGAATGAAGATATAAGTGCAAAAATGGTTCCTTATTTTGCAACCCTTATTTATTTCCCAGAATTTTTATTATATTCCCCATTTAGGATTGCTACAATTCAATCCTATACGTCTTTCCTAAACCAGTATACTAAGTTATAAGTATTTTATAGAGGCATATGATGCATATGCTATTCTTAAAGCTAATTTTTGTGCCATGCAGAGAAAATCCTTCAGTGTCCTAGTGAGTCTTATAATCTGCTTTACAAGCCAGTACAAGTTCATATAGAATGTCATTATCCAACTGGCCCAAAGACCAAATGTTTGCAAGAAAAGTGTCTGTTTTCTAATCTCATAGAATCTGTCTCTCCAAATCAGGATTGAGTAATAGTTCTGGAGACACAGATTTTCCCATGTTTTTAATTCATCTGTTACAGACAGATATTTCATAGTACATTACCTTTCAGTAGCTGTAGAAACATTTTGCATGAGACAAAATAATTTTGAGGCCCACCTTCCTACTAAGATAATAGTGTAAAGGAAAAAAAAGAATTTACCAAGTACTGGAAAAATTAGTAGTTAATTAGCATCAAAAAGAAATGGATTTACTGTTTGAGTTCAATATTGACAAATAGGACAAAGGGGAGCCACAGCTGAGCTTAAATTTCATAGCACTTTACGAAAAGCTACATTTCATGGCTATTCCCTCTGAGAAATACTCCCACCTTGGGAGCAATCTTCTATGGATTCCTTTAACTAGCAGTAGCAGCTCAGTGTAGACTAAAGAAAACAAAGCTTCTCCCTGAAATATATCCAGTACTGGATGACAAGTACCGTAGTTCTGATACCAACAGTGAGAAATATCTATGCTATCAGTTGCATCTTTTTTTTTCCCTTCCATTTAAAACTATACAAATCACAAATACCCTACAGTTGGTCTGATACAAAAATACTCCTCTAGAATACTTAAATAGTTCTCAATGAATATTGGTTCTTGTGGCTTAATGGCAGCACTTTGAGTGTTCAGTTTCAGCAGTGACAGGCATTTGGTTGGAAAGAATCCTTGAGGAAATAATAAGCTACTGAATTCACACACAAATCCTTAAAATGAAGAAAATATATGGCAAAAAAAAGAGGAAAGAAATAATTATTGTTTATGATAATTTATATATACAATGTGCATCTATTTCTAAAAGAATGATTTTTTTATTTGTCACCCAATATATGCAGTTTCATATCCAGTTCTACCAAAATAATTATTCTTAGATTTTATCTCTCTGAAGACTTAAAGGGAGATGATTCTGGTGAATTAAGAGGTGATACACTTGTAATCAACCTAAACTGTTAAGCTGGCAGACTTAAATGGCTTCATGGTATGCGATAATTCTGCATTCAGGCTTTCCTATGTGCTGGGAATGTTGTCACAAATAACTTCACAATGACATTGTTCTCCTTAAGTGTTCAGTAAAACCAATGTTCAGAGTTCTGTGACAAGCACAAAGAAGTTCTGCTGCAGATTGCTGCATGGAAAGTCTCAGAGGAATAATTCTATCTATCTATCTATCTATCTATCTATCTATCATGCATCATCAGTCTTATCTATATGTTGCGCATTTCATCTCAGCTGTTTGATTTGAAATGAAATTTAATGTATATATGTATATATATGCTTCTTATAGACATCCCATTAGTGTCAAAAAGGGCCTCTTGTTACGAAACAGAAAACTCATTCATATAGGTGCCTTCAAAATTTTACTTAGGATACTTCAATTAATGTTTTGAATCTAATGTGAAGTATTATGGACCCTTATAAATTCATAGGGAAATATGCAGATGATGTTTTAAGGTTATTTTATAAATGTATGAAAAAGACAAAAACTCCAGAATCAATATATGTGCAGGAGTACATCCAGTATTACATGTACCTTTGGAATTCTATCCCAGGATTGTCCAAGTGGAAAAAAAATCATCATTTTTTTTAGAATTTTTTATCTCTGTACCCTAGCTAATTCCTATTACTATTTTATCTCCCGAGGATAAAGACAAGACACGTCCATTTTCAGCAAATGGACTGAGTTATATAGAAATAATGGTTAGGTTAATGATGAAACAACATAACAGGGTGAGATCTTGGAGCCTTCAGAATTTTGACCCAAATATTTGATACAAATTGTGATGTCAAGATATATGCAAAAGTTCTGCAAAGCTTGCTTGTGACTATTGCCTGTGAGTACCTTTCAATGAATACCAGTGCATGAATTCCAAATGGACAAAGGTCTTTTTCAGTAACTTTCAGCAGGAAATAACACCTCATACATTTCAAAATTATTTCTTTTTGGATGAGCAAGGATATGCAATTTTCTCTAGGCTAGGCTGCTTTCAAGATCTGGCTAATTTTGAGCTGCTCAGCTGTATGGCCCTGTACCACTCTGTTTTGTGCTTACTAGATCCTTTCTAACACTAATACTCCTAGAACTGTTTGTCCATATTCCCACCCCAGAAGACCATTAGGAATTTTTTTAAAAAAAATCCAAAACAGCTGGTGTGATCAGTCTTGTAGTTCTTTATATCAAAGGCAATGCTGTGCAGAAACAACATATTTCTGTAGCAGAAATATTTACCATACATAGTTCCTTCATATTCTGCATCAAAGTGCAGAAGAGGTTAATAACACCCTAATCTTGTTCCCTTAGCACATTTTCAACTAATTTTCATTTTTAATTACTTATCATAAAAGCTACAAAGAAAGGGCATTCAGATTTGCAGTATTGTATAATACGTCCAAGTAGGGGAAAACAGAACAGCAGAAGAGAAGAAACAAAAATCAGGTACCATGTGACTGCATAATGAATGCAATAGATAGATAAAACTGTTCTAATTACCAACACAACACACTTTTCTTCAGTAAAAGTACAAAAGTGTTTGTTTGAGAGTTATAGATTTATTTCTTTAATACCCTTTCCCTAGCCAGTTATCAGAGGTTGTTCTCTTGCTGGAGTATATTCTCTTTTCTTGAGCTCTGAATGTCATAGCTTGAGTGGAAAGCTGATTTTTGCCTGTTTCTGAGTAGATGCACATTGCTGAAGGAGTTGTTCTCTGCTGAATCACTAGTGTCCACCTCAGCACTTTCAGCCTCCAGGGCAAGCTTTTGGTATTAATCATAAATTGAATACATGAAGAATAATAATTAAAGATCAAACTGTAATTATGAGTAACATCCAAAGGGAGCAAAAAAACATTGACTGTAGGCCCTAGGTTTCCTATTAGTGCATTTAGGATTAACTATAAACAGTCTTGTTAAACTCAATTAAATAGTTAATTAGATGGATTTTTCCTATTAGAACAGGATAAGAGGCTTGACTTTTAGAACTATACTGTTTGTAGGTTTTCCTTTTCTAACTATTACTGTGTATGGATTTCCTTTCCCTGGGAGACATAGTTAAAAAAAGAGAAAAAAATTCCTTAGCACATCTTTAGGGGGCTTTGGCTTTTTTGTTTCTTTTTATCACCGCTCCTCCTACAACCCAAAAGTAATTAGTGACATGTCAAATGTATATCTGCCTAAGAAACAGTGATGTCCTACCTTGTTGGTAGGATTCCTAGCAATTAGGACATTTTTTCTTCTACAATTGTCTATTTTACTAAACATGGATCACATGTTTGCTGTCAAAATTTATAGTAGATATCAGTCTAGAAATAACTGGTTTCTTTGTATGTTTGATGAGTCAGGCTGAGCTATATTCTGGTGTGTTTCCTCATGATATTTCCCCATCCTGATTTTGTCAGCTGTTGCTAATGTGTGACAGCAAAATTAGATAGAATGAAGCAAAGTGCATTTACCGTCACCTGTTAATATCTGACAGACCTTCCTGAGGCTGTTTTTGAACACTGCAGGAGTATAAGTACAAGTAAACTGAGAGAAGAACTCTCACAAATATTTTAGGTTTCTATGCTGCAGTGCTAAGCTCTCTGGTCTTCAGCAGTTGTATAACTGCTGATTAAAATTTAATTAAAAATTCACTTTGATTTTTAATTATTCTTCAGCTATGATTAAGTGAGTTCTACACTGTGTCATGGATAAAGAGACTTGACATCTATGAACAGGTCTAAAATGGTCAGCCAAAGAAATACAGATCTGAAGGTGGAATAAACTGTTTTTAGGGGTAAGAAGCAGAACACAAGCATGGCATTTAACACACATAGAAAGTACTTACATGGTAAAATCAGATATAACTTGCAGACCAATTGAAAATATCCAGAGGTATAAAAGCAAATATATTAAAATAACCCCAAGCAGATCCTAGAGTGGAGAAGGAAAATAAACTAAACATCGTGTTCTTCCTTTTGAGTGTTGAATACTGTCATGCCCTACAACCACCATCAGACTGATAAAATGGACCTCTAGAGTCAAAAGAGGAATGGAAGGATAAGGATAAGCAAAACACCAGCAAAAGGGGTAGGTATTAGGAATTCCGTTAAAAATTTTTGTGGTACAAGAAGAAAGCTCACCAATTGTCACCACAGCTCATTGGAGATCCAACTTGTGGAAGACCAATTGCCAATTAAAAACAGACCGTGATAGTAAAAAGCAGAAACAATAAAAACACCTTCTCCTCCCAGCTCCCACCACAACTTCTCAGGTTCATCTTTACTTCTTTTGTTCCCGACTATTCTGCCTGTGGGAAGAATAAGATGGAGGAATGTGGTTGTGGTCATGTTATGACACACTTCATGTCTGCTGTTCCTTACTCCTCACACTGTACCTCTGCTCAAGCTTGAGGTCCCCCTGATAGGATACAGTCCACAAACATTTCCGACATGGGTCTTTCCCACAGGCTGCAGTACTTCAAGAATAACTCCACCACAGCCTCTCTGATGGTCTTAGTTTTGGCCAGTAATAGGTCCATCTTGGAACCATCTTGGACTAGCTCTGTCCAACATGGTGGCAGCTCCTGCTTTCCTTTCCTGTAGGCCACCCCTGCAAAGCTCCTCCTCCCTCTGCTGCCAGAACTTTGGCAGGCAAAGGCAATGTAGAATATTAACAATAATTTTTGTTCTTACGTTTAATATCTCATTCCTTTCTGCCCGTTAAAAGATCTGAGAGTAATAGGGTGTGGCATTTTTATCTAGAGGGCTTAGAACAGCATTTTAAGAAAATGACAAAATGTTATTTAGATGTCTGCATTTTTAGCGTTTATTCAAACAAGCAAAAGTAAGAGGTCTTTGAAATCTTGTTCTTAACATGAATCTTCCCAACTCACATCATACTACTACCATATTTAACTTGACTAAAATTGTAGATTATATTTAGCTCAAGAGTTCAGACTTGATGGTCTTGAAAGTTAATTTTGGTTTTAACCTCTCTGTATTTAGAATCTTGCCCTTTCATTGTATCTCCTCTGTTAATGCAATGCTGGCATAGCAATAGTTAAACCTCAAGTTCATTAGAATTTGCCTTTCAGAAAGAATTTAAAAAGCAAATGAATCAGATGAAATTTAACCGCTTCTTCTTACTGTTCAAGAAATCAGTGTCCTGGTTATCACTGAACATCACGTCTCTTTGCCAGCAGTTTATTTTAAACATGTATTTTACACATAGGTAAGTTCTTAATTTTCACACTCTGAAAGCAGCTTTCTTCTTCTTTTTTTTGTTTTTTTTTTTTTTTTACAGTTTTAAACATCTTTGTTAATCCCATTCAATTTTCTCTACCCTAGAATAATCTTTCTTTTTTTCAAAAAGTTAACAATTATTGGTATAGTAGGTGGACAACAACTAATGCCCTAGGCTAGCTGCAGAGACATAAAATAAATATGTATGAGATGCAGAACTTAATTTCAAATGCCAGGTGCAGCCTGCTTCCTTTTTTTTCACCTAGAAATTCTATTGTGTGTGATTCTTATCATAACTTTATTCAATTCTATGTAGTATGAAATCAATCTCTCTCGTGATCTTCCTGAAAAAATAGTATGCTCATTTTTAGCATATTTTAGCATCTTTAAATTGATGGGAATTTTTTAGAGGTACATATTCTGATTAACAGGGACAAAGCTATTTTGAATATCTACTTCTTCCACTCTGCATTAAAATGTAATGATTGCTATTAAAGCTCATTAGATAATTCCATCATGTATAACTCATTTAAATAAAATCATGTAAAATGCACATATAATCCAAGAATCAGGAAAATAATGATTTTATCTATTTTTGATCTTATTATATGAAAAGCATAAAAACTGCTGTTGATAAAGCTATATGGTGCCAGTTTCAAACTCCATCTGACTTGTCAGAACCTGCTCTACATTCCGAAGTCCATTTTGTCTAGATTTTCATTTGATATGTTTTGTACAAGTGTGTAGATCACTTTATAGTGTTACTTTGAGAAAGAAATGTTTTAAGAGCTTTTGAAGTCCTACACAATTTATGTTCCAGGAGTCCTAAGGGAAATGAACTTATATCGTTCCTTTATCAGTAAGGCCATGGACATTAAGCAGATCTGCAGATAGGATTCTAACACTGATTAAATAGAAACCATGTCGACTTTCAAATTCCACCAAAAACAGAGAGAAAAAATGAACACAGAAAAAGGATGATAATGAAGAAAATAGTTTTGAACTTCAGCTCAAGACTTCAGAAGGCAGAATAACATTATAGCCTTTTTCTTAAATTACAGCAGTCGTATACAAATTGTTTTACCTTTTTTTTCTTGCTCAGTATTTCAAAAATCACTCCCTCTCTTATGTTTTTTCTGTATCAATTTTTTCATATTTGTATGTTTTATATTCTGAGAGAGCTACTGTAGGTGGCTCAAGGATAATTTAGTTTGTATCAGTATGAATTACCTGTCTAATTTTATTGAATGCTATTTTCCTCTTGCACATTCTTTTCCCACTAGCTCATTGTAACTCTGTAAGGTTTAGAAGAAAGAAAAGCTGCATGTTTTTTCTTGGCCATTTTTAATTGTTTGCCTCACAAAGAGGTAATATAATTTGAACTGGATTTATCTTTTATTTTATCTCCTCAAATTTCCTGTAAGGACACAGCTTCTTTGGTGATCATATTGCTTACATAATTATGTAAAACTGTGTTTGATTATGACATCACAGTGTTACAAAATCCTTATAAATTACTGTTAGTTACACTGTTTCAGTACACTTTTATTCAGGTTCAAGACTGTTAGTCACCCTGTTAGCTTATTTATATTGGGACTGCTTTCTGTTTTAGTATTATGAAAACATAGAAACATTTTAGTTGTCAGTGATCCCTGTAGGTACACTAGGCTACTCAAGATTTTTCCTAGACAATCATGACTAGCTCCTCAGGTGAGTATTCCACAACCTCTCTGAGCAACCTTCTCCAGAATTATACCATTCTTATCTTGCATTGTTTTTCCATATATCTTATCTGGTATAATTGGAGTTCACTGCCTTTCAACTGCGCACCTGTGAGAAGGGTGTCCCTTCAATTTAAACTTTCATTAGGTAGATGAAGACATCCTTTGTCTTCTCTTTAGGCTGAATGAATCCAAATCTGTCTTACTTTCCATATATCTCACGTTTTATGACCACTGTGATAGACTTCTGCTGTATTTCCTCCAGTTTGTCAGTGAGTCTCTTGTATGGAATAGTCTAGCTTTGGACACCATATTCCCTATTAAATTGCAAAAGTGTCAAGTAGAGTGGAATAATTACTGTCTTTGACCTGCTGGTATGCTTTCCCCTGTGCAGCCTAGCATGAATATTGTAGGATCTAGTTCATTCTTTCACTTAAATGTCTCACAATTGCATAACATTTCTTCTTTTGGTCTGATATCCAAAGGGAAAAGAGACAGAAAACACGGATAAGTAATATGTGTGTGAATAAACATGAGTTCCATTCAGTATTTTTGAAAAAAATGAGGCAAACTTATTGACATATCAGCTACACAGTTGGTTTTTATATGATCATTTTCCAGACTTTTAGTTGCTTAGTTGAAGCAAGCACTTCCTCCTGCCCTGACTTTCTCCTTTAACATTGTGTCTTTGATAACAGCTTAATCACAGTGGGTACAATGCAAGTGTGTTTTCATCTGTGAACTGAAGTCTATTGAAAGAAGACAACTAGTTAAATACTGAAACACTTATATCAGTGTCCCCTGTACATTAGTAGATAATAACAGATGCTGTGGTAATGGATATGATACATGAATTAAAACTGGAACTGAATGCAGGTGTTATTTTCAGAATGTAGGAATTATTTAAAAATATACAAGAAAAATAGAAGAAATACAGGCCTTGAGAATAAATTCTGGATATTTCTGATTTGAAAATTCAAATCCATTAATTAATCAACAGTATTTAAAATGTCTCTGACCTGTCAAAATAGTTTCTAGCACAGAAATGATAAAAATATTTGAAAGAAAAATGCAGTCATAATAATTTATTATAATTTGGTGATCCCTAGTCTATTTCATTTCTTATACTATCATGTTATTCATTGTAAAAAAACCCATACTCTGTAAAGTGATTTCTTCTAATTATAGAACAATACATGCATTTAAGGCAGGAACATATTTGGATTTTTCTCAGTCTTCCTTACATCCAAGGCACTATGTCTCACACTTCAAAGTTTAATATGTGTTAGCTGTAAATTGAAGTATGTGGAATTTCTCCAAGAAGCGTGAAATCAAGTTCCAGTTTTGCAAGTGAACATTTTTCCCCTTGAGCAGAAAATACAGTATAGAGGATGCATGGTCAGCACACCAATAAAATCTAATATTATTTTTACAAGTTAGGAAGTTAAAACACAAATTAAAAATCATACAAAAAATATGATAGTTCAAGACCAGATGAGAAATCTGCATTCTGTCATTAAAAGCAAAACTTCCAGATCATGAATCCTTAAAGTTGACATTTTTTGGAATTCCTGTCTGCAAATTGTTGAAGAAATGTTAGAAAGCTGTCTGCTCTTGTCAGAATCCACAGCTGGAGCTTAGCCTGAGGTTTGGAGGGGAGTAACTCTGATGAACTCAGCATCAGCTTTATTGGCTAGTTGTAAATATCTCTATCCCAAAACACTTGGGGCATATTTTCCCCTAACAGTCAAACTGAAGTGAAGTATTTGCTATGAAAAATTGGATTTCTTCCCATATTGCAATATAGAGACTAAGAATGATCCACCAGGGATAAATTTGTATCACACAGGTTACCTCCTGTAACTTGCCTGTAATTTCAATTGTAAATACAAATTATATTTGTGTCTTTAGCTGGCTAAGTATTTCCACCCATTTCTAACAATTACTTGTTTCAATACAATTATAATATTGATTTAACCACTGGGCAAACAATAATAAAAAAGTCTCAGAGTCTTAGAACTTCTGTCTAAATGAGAAAGACAAAAGGAATGCTGCTATCTCCCATTTACAGATAGGGAACTGAAGCACAGGATAATTACTTAGTTTGCAAATGCTTTTCATCAGCAATGTATACATAATGCAGTGATGCATTAATCACAGATACTGTAGCTAGCTCTGAGCAAGATATTTCTAGAACCAGAAGTGGTAGAGATTTTTTCTGAAAAAGATAGTTCTAGAATAAAAAATATTATAGCAACATCATGCTTTTCTCAGTTGAGAAAAAAAAAAGGTAAAACTGCACAGTAGCATAGGTTATAGTTATCCTGAGATATTAACTAATTGCCCTGCACTCTGCCATGCAGACTTCATGCCTGGTAGTGATAATTCATGAACAGCAAACACCAAGAACTCAACCTAAATCTTAGATACCCATTTCCATAACATATTCTGTTAATGCTTACTCCTCAGATTGCAAGACTTTCTACTCCCACTCTCTTATGCAACAAAAAAAAAAAAAAAACAACCCAAAACCCAAACCCAAGAAAATAACTTTTTTCAAGTTCTGATAAGAAAAATTCTGTTTCCAACTTCACAAGAGATTTAAAGCTGTGAATTTAGCAAACACAAATGCATGGATTATTTTTATACTAAATAGCCAAGATCTAACACATAGTTTTGGCATTGATATTTTTTGTTTTGGACAGCTCCCTTCTGAGAAAATTTTTTATGGAAACAATTCTCAGTTTAGTGATTTTCTTCACTGTACCTCATTTTGGACTGTAAAAATATTGGGAGGAAATAGAAAAATTCCCAAGTACGTTTCAGGTACTGAGTGATTAAACAACACTACAAATCCTACATATATCATGGAGAAAATAAACAAATTTTGCCATAAATGAAAGACTGAGAAAAGATTTCCCTCACACACCTTCTTAGCTCATGGATTGTGGATGGCAACTTAATTCATAGGTAAAGAATCATCACGGTTGCAAGGGACCTTTTGCATCATCAAGGTTAACTGTCAAGCCAGCACTTCCACTGTAACCCCTGAACTACTGAAAAAACCACGTCACCCTGTTAGATCCAGATGCCTCTTGAACACTTCCACGGATGCTGATTCCACCACCACCCTGGGCAACCCATTCCAGTGCCTGACCACCCTAACAGAGAAAAAAACATTTCTAATATCTAATCTGAATCTCCCCTGTCTTAAGGCCATTTCCTCTAGTCCTCTCACTGTAGGCATGGAAAAATATGTGAAACTCAAGTTTGTTCTACAGTTATAACTGTAATGTAACTGAGTGCCAGAGCAGGGCCCATCTATACATTCCTGTACGAGTAATTAATTAATTGGATGGGCCAGGTACTCTGTGTTTAGTCATCTGCACAAATTAGTTAATGGACTGATCTTAAACAGTGAAAGGAATTGAAACAATGTAATTGAAATTATACCCACCTGGACAATTAAGTATTTGATTCATTGATGAAGGAGTTCTTTGAGAGGGCATTTTAGACAGTCCTGAAGACTCCCTCCAGTCATCTCCTGCTGTGCCTACACAGATTTGTTGGTTTCAGTGTGTTAATCATCTTGGGAGAAAAAATCTGGTCTGTTCAGCAACTTCTCACATAGTTCTTTCTGCATAATTGATCAAAACTCACCCCTTTTATACACTTTTCCTGCTAAACCATTGTTACATAAATTCTTTCACATACTATGCATACTATGCCTGCCTTTAATTTACCCTTTAGATTGATTGGTTCAAATAGTTAATAACTTCATCAATATTCTTATCCTAAAACAATCATAGGCTATTTCCACTGACGTCTACTGCTTGAAATCCTTGATATTAAAATCAAGATGGGAAGGGTAGTGGATTTCCAAGCAGCATAACTGGTGAGCATGATGGTCTCCATAGTTTCTTGAACTTATGTCTGTCTTTTTTCTGGAGACTGCAGAAGGGAATAAGGTCTTATCTTTATCAATGATGATGTAACACAGAAAGAAGTTCCTGTCTGCCTATAAGCACACAAGAGCAGGACCTTTATTTATAAACTGATTTTTAATTTTAAAAGTATTAAGATAATCTAAGGTCAGACTATTATCCTCTTACCCATCGTTCTGAGTAGTAATCAATGGCACTGCTTATGGGAGAAAAATCTCCCTAATGTGGTCGCACGCAGGGCTCACAGCCTGATCTATGAATGTCAGCATCATATTAATAAATCACTTCTGAAACACTTAAGAAGCTACATGACTATGAAATTTACTGTAATTTTCCAAGAAATAAAAACTGCACAAATCCTAAAAAAAGCAAACCAAACTAAATAAAACCTCCAAACCATCAGAGAATGTAGAATAATATTAAATCAAAAGCAATATTCAATGATAATAAGGAGGTGATATCAAATATGCCCAGGTTCAGTATAAAACATGAAAAAAGGAAAAAAGGAACACAATATTTAGAGGGACAGCATAATTTTTATTCTCATGGTGATGTTTGTTATGTTCTGAGTAAATTGTACAGAATTCTACAAATCCTACTTGAATAATCATACATTCTGTTTGTATACTATTTAGTTCTCTATAATTCTGCTTATCATTACAATATTACAAATTCAGTTTTGTTCTCACTGAAATTAATAGGTAGTCTGTCTTTCTTGGTATAATCTTGACATAATAAATGTAGCCAAAATGTTGATGAAGGGTGGTTTTTATCCAAATGTCTTACCAGATGCCAGTGTTGTATATATAACTGTGAAAAAAAAAATCTGAAATTCAGTGTATACAGGAATATTATCTTATAAAAACAAATCAACATTTTAAAATTATTTATATTTCATGTCAGGACTACTTGACTTCTTTTCAAGTTTGTCTTTCAGTTTGGGGTTTTGCCTTTGTTTCCTCCCCTTCGCAGTTTTAAGTGAGGAAGAGGTCAATAGCAGAAGGATCAACATCCCATGTATTCCTGACATGAAAGACCCTGGATCAAGACCTTGGGTAAGACAGAGCCAGGTGTGAACCAGGCATGAACTCTCACTATGTGATTTAGGAAAACAGAGCTATATATTACACTCCAAATTCTACTCATTCTAGTGTATTTCTAAGGAAGTTACTGATTTCACTGAAACCATATGAAAATGCACTTTTGGAAACTTCCCAGATGGTTATAAACACCTAGAAAAGCAGAGAAAAGCCAACTATTTACTAAAAACACTTCCTGCTTCAATTTCAAGTTTGAAGTTTATCGTGAAAGATTACTGGCTTGAAATGTACAACACAGAAAAGTTTTTCTCTAAAACCTGTATTCAAGTTTCTGCTTACTATCTTTTACACTCCAGGTTATAAATGTTTCACTCTATAACTCTGAAAAATGCATGTGCCTCTTCTAAGATATATTAGTGTACAGCTACAGAAATCTATTAGCTTGTACCAAAGAAACAGATAAACACCCCCCCAAAAAAAATTTAAAAACAAAACAAAACAAAACAAAACAAAAAACCAAACCAAACAGAAAAACCCACTACAAAAACAAAACCGAAAACAAACCAACCAAACAACCAAACACCCCCTCAAAAAACCAAACAAACAAAAAAACCAAAAACCAAAACAAAAAACCAGACCACAAACCAGAGTCTAGGTTGGTTATATTTCTTTGTGCTGCCTTGCTGATTATCATAATCACTATGAAATGTTAAGTACCTCCATGAAATAATGAATGAGGCATACAATTGATATTGAGACCCACTTAAATGGTAAAATTTTAGAAATTTTATTACAAACTTTTTATTTAGTGAAAAATACTATATATTGAAAAGAGTACTTCAAATGAAAATATGGAAAATATTTGTAGACTTGAAATAGAATGTCAAGATTGGTATATAGTATATGATGTAAGCATTATCAGCAGCTGTCAGAATGAATTAACATGTTTGAAATCTTAAAATCAGCAATAAAAAGAAAATAATACTCTTAGGAATAATATTATGTTTATCATGTCTAAAACTGTCACACTGACAATCCTGAGTTTCCTTGTATATTCAAAATATGGGCTAATGATATCTTTTGCAATTACTGGATTAAATCAAGGCAGTGTCCTGAACATACAATAAAGTGGAGTCAACTCGACTCCGTTGTCTCCGTTGCAGCAATTTGGAGTCATGATGCAGCCAAGCTATCTTTGGCAAGAACAAGTAGCCAAGGGAAGAAAAAGTAGAAGGTTTTTATCCATAAAGAAATGCACAGAAATTCTGCTAGAGCAATTATTTCTAAACCTAGAGCAATTATTTCTAAAGAATCATGCATGTGCTAAACATTCAGAGACTTTTTTTCTTTTCATCATTTTTTTATAAACATAAAAGGTCCGAGTACTACACTATCAGAGTATGGGGTGCATGTAAACATCTTCTCTGCCCACAGTGTTCCTACACCAGGTTACCTTTTTCTCTTCCTAGCAGTTATGTTGTCATTTAATTTCTTGCTCTTTTTAACCCTGCAACACTTGAACCCTAGAAGTTTAACAACATCAGATATCAGATCAGATTATTATATTTCAGCTTTCTAGAACTGCTTGCCAGGAAAGCAGGGAATTAATTTCTCTACTGCTTTCTTAGCTTTTCTTTCTTTTTCCAAGCTCAACAAGTAATAAAACAAAGCTTTTTTGATGAAGATGAAGAATATAAACAAAGAAACAGCTTAAAATTCTGACCACTTCCCAGTTAAAACGTACTGAAGTGCAGGAATCAATTCCAGATCACAATTTTAGCCTCAAAGGGATAATTAATTAAGTTTCCAGATAGATAACTCTGTCTTGGAAGACAATACCATTTCAGATAATCCCTCTCTTATATCTTTTACTTTCTGGTTTAAGCTTCTTTCTGTATCATAGTCTGAATCCATTTCTCAGATATGAAAATACTTTCTCTTTTCAGTTTTTACTTAAATGTGTGTTAAATCTGTACTGTAAATTCAGCTACTGATTTCAGCTTTATATTCTGCACATGCTTTATTTCTGGGGAGACAATAAATTTCTAGTAAGTAATCAGGTATGTTTCTGGATGTAATTATTCACTAGGCACACATTAATCAATATAATTGTAGTCATACAGACCTCCATATACCCTACCCCTGCTCATGTGCACTCACACAAATAAACACAACCACATTTGTTTATCTGGAGAGAAATCATAGAAAAGCAAATATTTTTAATTATACAGAGATACTTGCAAGCAACACAAACATATGTAAATATTATTAAATACAATAAGCAATGCAACATTTATATATATGTGCATGATATCTTTTGAAAAATACTGTTGTTTTTTCTTCTGTATTGTTCTCTTCCTTTCTGATTTTTGTCTTCTAAAGCACTGCTTAATAGTGGATGCCCAACTGTTATATGACATTTTCTTTGCAGCTATTGCATTTTAAATGTTGTTTTTTTGTTGGCATCATTTCTAAATGAATGTAGTCAAGCAGTAAAACCTTCAAGCAATTAATCAGTAAAATAAATAGAACATATATGCAGCTTCTAGATTTAGACTACATTTATAAAGTAATTTTCTGATTTTTTTTAATGCCAGTTAGATCAGTTCTCTTTCAAGAGGAGGTTCACACAACTTAACAGAATAGCCTTCTATAATTTTTCACTAAGTTGATGCTTTGATGCACTTTTATTTATACAGCTGTGTTTCAAAGTGGTGTTTAGGGCAAAACTATTTCTAAACGTGAAAAAGCAGAGAGAAAATATATACTTATTAACCTTTTTATGTTCTTACTTCCCTAGCTGGGGGGCTGTGCTAATGTTCTGCTAAATTTATCATTTGACTTTTATCAAAATTTGTCAACAGTGGTTAACCATTTACGGTTTTCCCTGGAAGATTTTTGTTAAGGTCCTTTGTCTATCGCCATCTCCAAAGAGGACAATGTACAATTACTTGTAATCAGGGTAGATAAATGTTTTTTTTTTTCCTCTGAGTCCAATCACAGAAGCTGAAATTAAATGGAGGTTAAACTCTTCTTTGTGACTTAGGGTTGTCTTTTTTACTATTTTTTTTTTAACTTCTTGCAAAACTGGGAGAGAAATGTTTTTTGTCATTCTTACCATGATGTTCCTTTAGTCAATGAAAATGAGCTATTCAGACCATATTTCTAAGCTTTATTTATAAGAAAGTAATATGAAATGTGCTCAGCAATCACTCTGAAATAATTATTAAGAAAAAATCATATCATTTATGTTCATTAAACCTTGCAAGATTTCTTTATCAACTTTTTCAGTCCTAAGCACATACAAATCTTTTAATATTTGCTGGAGCTCTGGATTTGAGGACACCAAAGTGAAAAGTCATTTATGATTCTCATGTACTTTATACTTAAGTTCTTCCAAAATAATATTCCGTTTTATTTTTATTATCAATCTAGCCAAAAACTAACCATCGAGGGAAAAATTGTGGCTAGAGTAGGGAACATACACTTGAGCAAGCCACAGTGAGGTAAGAACAAGAATGTAAAATATTTATATATTTTAGTCCCTAGACAGTAATAAATACTACTACTACTACTACTGCTACTACTACAAATTCTTCTTATTCTTATTAATTCTTTTAACCATCTATATTTCTTCCCAGTTTATTCTCAAATTATATATTTTTTTTGTTTTGTTACTCTTAAGTTTACTTTTTAAACTTATATCCAAATTAGTAATTTGATAAATGCTCTATTTCTTTAATTTTTGGGGGTTTTTACCTGTTTTTTTCTCAGTTCATCACTGAAGTCCTGATTTTTCCAAGTGGGTATCTCTGTAATATCTATATTTTCCTTCCATTAGTGTGTGCTTATATTAGCTGCAATGTTCTTTTATGAAACTGTCCATTGTGTGAACTCAGTATTGTTTCCTTTGCGGAAATAATCAGAGCTGGAATCTGCTTATTTGGATCTATAGATTTTAATATGCACATTTTTCTGTATTAAAAAATAAATTTCAGCACTCAAAATGATTTTTTCTTACCCAATTTACCTTTTAATTTTATGTAGTCAGTCATTTTTCCCTCATTGATTAGAAACAAAGACAAAAAGGTTTAGATTTGTCTTCAACTTCTGCATCCAAAAGTTGGCTTCAACAGACTCCAAGAACCTGCTTGATGATCTCTTACATTTTTCTGTATCTGAACATATCTCTGTGTATCTGAACCCTTTACTTGCAGAGGCACAGCTGGTAGTTCATAACTTTTGACTGACTGTGCAACTTCCTGATTAGAACTGATTGCAGCATCTGTTTCTGCACTGTGTACTACAGTTCTCTTCACAATCTGTCTCTCCAGTTCGTTCTACTGTTGTGGTGGGCATTCTAGGGACAAGCTGGTCACAAGCACAATTTGGGTTAGTAATTTACTGCTTTTATCATGACAGAATCATTCCTACCACACATTTCTCACTCTATTAGAAACAAACAGCTTGCAGAAATCCAGGTTCAAATAATTCTGGCAATCTTTTTCCTTTACATTACTTTAACTGGTTTGCTATACACTACGTACTTTTCTACTAATTACAGTGAATCTGTGGTTTTAATTTTAATTGCAAAATTATCTTACCTGTAACCCAAACATGAATTCTCTTTAATCAATAAGAGACACTAGGAATGCAGGTAATTTTATATATTTCTGAATGTTATACTTTGCTTGTTTTATGGTCAACAGGGCCTCATCCTACAATAATACAGTTGTAGATCTTTATTAACTCTTGGCTTACAGATGTCCTGCTTTTTAGCTTTTCTCCTAGTTGTTTATTTGTCACATTTTAAATCAACTATGGTTCTGTGAACTCTTTATTTCAATTTTCCAGTTCTGAAATTAAGCTTCCTCTTCTTCAGCATCATATGGCATCTATATTTATGACCTGATTTTTTTTCACAAATAAATGCTTCAGTACTTAAATTCCCCTTTAGCATTAATCCCATGATATGATCTTAATTTATAGTCTTTGTCAGTCTTGAGGGTGGTGTTTTTATTCCTTTCTCCTTTCTATTTGGCCCAGCCACAATCTCGTAATTTTGTAATACATTAAGTCTTTGATATGTCTCTCCTCCCTTTTTGCATTGCTACTCTTTCCTAAACTGCATGTATAGCAATAATCTAATTTAAATTTGGCATTCCATTCAATTCTGCACTAAGATTTCCAGTTTTAATATTCAAAAAACTTTGTCGTAATTTTGAACTCAGAGGGACTGGTCTTCGGTCCAGTGAAAGGGAGACCGGGGCTTTTCCTAATGGACTTAAAAACTGAGGAGAGATTTGCATATGAATAGTTTCCAAGGAACAGGACTGACTGAATTTGCAATGCTAATTCCTGTTCTGAGAAAGCAAACTGAAGTTGTAGGATTGCATGTTTAAACTGGTAGTTGTGAAATGTCTAACAATTTTTCAGAGAAAACTTTTCAGCAAATTAAGTGCTAGGTATACATATATATACATCATGGGTATAATTTCTATGTACTCATATACCTTTGTATGCATTTATATGCCCTTGGAACTGTACCTCTCATTTTGTTAGAAGATATTTATCTTGTACTTGGCAAGAGCTGCAATTTTAAGGCCACTCACTAAAATCAGAATAACTTTTCCTGGGTTAAATTAGAACTAGAATATTGGAATATTCTAGACATAGCTAACTCACTATCCAAGTTATTTAAAAAATAACACGGTCAGTAGTTTAAATTCAGAGTCCACTCTAAGTGGACGTGATGAGGCTGCACCAGTGCTGAATGCAGTGGGACAATCACTTCTTCTGACTGGCTGGTGATGCTGCGCTTGATGCACCCCCGGATGGGTTTGCCTCCTGGGCTGCCAGGGGACACTGCTGGCTCACACCGTGCTGCTCCTGACCAGCAGCCCCAGATCCCTTTCTGCAGGGCTGCTCTCCAAGCAGTCCTCTTCCAATTTGTACATCTGCCAAGTTTTATTCTGTCCTAGGTGCAGAATACAGCACTTGAACTTGGTGAATTTCATCACATTAATCATTGCCCAGTGCTCTAAGATGTCTAGATCCCTCTGTGAGGTAAGCCAGCATGCCCTCCAAGTTTGGTATGATCAGCAAACTTGCTAAGGGTGCATTCAACTCTTGCATCCTGATCATCGATGAATATATCAAACAGAACTGGCCCTAGAACTGAACCATGAGGAATATCACTGGTGACTGGTCACTAGATAGACGTAGCCCCATCCCTAAAACCCTTTGAACTCTGCCCTTCAGCCCTGCCCAGTGCACCAGGAACATGCTCATCCCACAGCTGGACAACTTGTCCAGGTGGATGCTGTGAGGGACAGTATCAAAAGCCTTACTAAAATCCAGAAAAACTACATCCACTGCCATCCCTTCATCCACTAGGTGGGTAATATGTTTAATAAGAGATATGTGTCTCTGTGCATTCACACATGCAGCTATATAATAAGCAATATACTATGCAGATTTATCAAAAGCAGGAAATTAGTTTCATTTTAGGATTTAATAGTAATATCTGGGAAAACAAGGGGGAACTGCAGATTTTGTATAAATAGATTTGAAAGATTTCCTTACTCCCTTGAAATACAGGGAAATATATTTGTATATAAAAAACACTATCTCTGTTTATCATGGTTGAAAAAGCACTCCACTCATTCAAAGTTTCTCTGGCAAAATAAGAGGTTTTCTTCCAAAAGATTTTTCACAAGTCCTCTATGTTACAATGTGGTGATGCAGGCAGACTATAAATACGTATGTAGCCTTTCCAGTTATAACATTATATATATAAACATATAGAAATTTGTACGTTTGAAAGTGCTGTAAGGAGTTGCCAAAACTTTAGAGAATAGAATTAAACATTTTCACCCTCTTGTTAAATTGGACAAATATTCAAAACCCAGCAATGCAGAATTCTATGACAAATTGTAAGATATTGCATTTATGAAAGGTAAAATTATAGATATATGAAGTGTAGAATTGATGGTGCTATATCAAAACTGTATTTTAAAAAAAGCAGGAAGGTTAATGAATTAATAATCAAATTCCAGCTGTATTAGATTTACATGGCAAGGTTTCAATTGTCAAGGGGACTCCAGGGGTGGCTTTTGTGGGAAGACACCAAAGGCTGTCCCCAGGTCCCACAGAACCAGTTCCAGTCAACTCCCAGATGGACCTGCCACTGGTCAAAGTTGAGCCAATCAAGAATGCTGCACCCTGTGAAGAAAACCATGGTGAAGCAAATTGGCCCCATGCAGTCAATGGAGAACCATGGTAGAGCAGATATCCACTCTGCCAGCTGTGGAGGATCCAGTGCCAGAGTAGGTGTATGTGCCCCGAAAGAAGCTGTGTCCCTGTGGAAACTCCTTGGTAGAACAGGTTCCTGTCAGGGTCTGCGGCCCTAGCGAGAAAGGAAACCATAACAGGGTAGGTTTTCTGACAGAATGTGTGATGCCATAGAGGATCCACACTGGAGCTGTCTGCTCCTTACAGAACGCACCCCGTGTAAAGGACACATGCTGGAGCAGGTCTTGAAGAACTGCAGCCCATGGGAAGGACCCACACTGCAGGATTCTGTGGAGTACTATATCCTGTGGGAGGACCCCACAATGGAATAGAGAAAAAGTGTGAGGAGAAAGGAGCAGCAGGAACTGAACTGTTACTTTCATTCCCCATTTCCTTGTGCTGTTCAGGGCTGGTGGGGTAGTGCTTTGTTTAACAGGTAATAAATTAAATTAATTTCCCCAAGTAGAATCTGTTTCGCTTATGATGGTAATTGAAAGATCTTTCTGTTTCTATCTCTACCTATTAGTTTTTTGTTAAGCTCTTCCTCTTGTGTTGATGGAGGGGGAGTGACAGAGTGGCTTGGTGGGCACCTGGCAGCCAGCCAAGGTCACCATACCACACCAGTTCAGTAAAATGCCAGTAAAAAGTAAAGTAAAAAGGAGATTCTCATTCGTGATTTAATAATAGAAGTTCTGCACAAGGGTTTTTCAGTAATTATATTTATAAAGCCTTGGTGAGTACTGCGTCCTGCATTTGGCATCTGTCTAAAAAGGATCATAGAAAAATGGAAGAAAGGCTCAGGACGAGGTCAGAAAACATGACCATTGAAGGAAAGAAAGAATTTAAGGGGACAAATAGATCATGTCGTCCTAAACCTAATTGTCATTATTTGTGCCCCATCTTCACTGAGAGGAAAGGAAAGAAATCTGTACACTTTGAAACAATAGAATTACATGCTAAACATTTTATTTTTTTAACTGTTTGCCTATTCTTCTACTGAAGCTTCTTAATATTCTATTTGCATAATGTTTTCTAGAGGAAGATGTACTATTTGTGATCTTTACTAGTACATAAAAATCTGTCAAATTACTTTAAATGACTCTCAGACTTTATTACATACATGAAAAACTGAGGATTGGTGACAAAAACATAATAGACTTATAATATAGTCCATAGTGGTTATAGAGGAAAAGAATAAGATCTTAGCAGTTCCATAAGATATTTTATTCCTTTAAGTCTCCATTTCACTGTCATAAGGTTACAGAGTGCAAACAGAAAAAAAAATCAATTTCCAGTGAGCCATTATTTTATACTTTAAACAGGATATTTCTAGGTTTTAATATTCCATGGAGGCTATCAGTGGAAAACAAAGAGTCTCTTACAAAGTTGTTTGTATTTTGGGGGTAACTTAATTAGACTTTCATTCCTGGAAGACTTGGGAAAGCTTTCTATATAGATAAAATGGTGACTTTACCTCAATAAATGCAGTTCCATATATTACGTTCTACACTGAAATATATCCATAATTAGAATTCTAATGAGTGATTTCGTAAATTTATAGGATACATTACTACTTTATGCACATTTTAATTTACTACTTGAATTAGTAGTCCACATTAGTGACATTATAAAAAAAAATGGAACAAAACACAAACAATTATAAACACTAAATGGGATTGAGTAAGCATTTTTGTTAGCCCCAAAGCTATCCTGATAGCTTTATTGTCTTAATCAACTTAGTTGACTCATTTTACTGCTCTTTTGAGGTGGATGTTGTGGACACATGCTGGGGTACTAGTTCACTTCTGCCAAATTAAAAATGATAATTCTCATGTGTGAAATAATGGTATGGACTAATGACCAAGTCTCAGCATAATTTGAAGTGAAGCCCCAGCAGGTGGCAAACAATTAAACACATAACATAATGTAATATAGTCACAAGTATTTTTTTCTTTTCTTTTTTAAATGAAAAAGGAAGGCAGGGAAATAAGAAAAGCAAATGCTCGTTTCCTTGAACAGTGCTAAACTCCAAAATAAATTCAGAGGGAAAAATGAGGAAGAAATTAAAAATATGTCACTGGAAAGCCACCTACTAATAGAACTCTCCCAAATTTAACACAGAATTTTAAATACTTGGTAGTTTTTTTCTTATGAAAGTGCAAACATTATTCTATTCCCACTGAAACAATAACCCAAAATTATAAACCATAAAAGTTTCTTCAGCAGTAGAATAAACCTTAAGAAACACTTTGACATTTCCTAAGACTTGGAAATAGTTTTAAGCCAACTTGAGAAACAAATATGTAATAATTAGGTTATTATTTAAATGAGAAAAGAAACCCTAATCCCAAACCCCAAAGCAGAATAACTTTCCCCTACAAAACCCTATCTAATTATTCCTTTCTTCTACATTGGATCACTTATTTACATGACTTCTAAAACTGTTATGTGTAAGTACTGAACTTGTGTCTCTCAGATAACGATGAGCAAAGTTTTTCTTGAAAAAATATGGTTTTTAAAGAACGTGGTATATTTTCAGGGGCTTATTTCTTGTACCTGCAGGCATTCAAAAATACATTAACTGGATTGTAATTTCAAATATAAACTTATTCATCTTACAAATATTCATAATCTGAGTTTCATATTGTTTAATATAAATTTGTATTTCATTGTGAAATTTCAGGTTACTTTAGGAGTTTAGCGACTGTCTGCTTAAGGATATGTTTCAACATATGCTAAAACATAAATAGTTAAATACTTCTGTAGAATGGGCACTTCAGATGCCAGGTAGCTCTTAGCAAAATAATTAGGGTGCCTCCTATATTCTGGAACAGGCCACACATAAAGCAGAAAGGATTGATGTAACTTTAGCTCTTAAAAAACTCTAGATTTGTGTTGCTAATGAATTTTTAAGTTAGATATTACTGAGGGGATTTTTTAATAAATAGCTAAAATATTATTAAAATCATTAAAACAGAATAAAAACTGGCTCAAAATCAGCAAAACATTCAGTTTTTGAAATTATAACTACTAGAACATATATAACTTAATAGTAAAATGAAGTTATTTTAAAAGCAATACCTTCTGTTGTTGCTAAGTATTGCAACTTTAAGACAGGAATAATGTTGAAGATAAGAATGTAATCAAGCAGTTCAATTAACACAGAATTTTTCTACTCTGTGAAAGCCCCTGAATGTACTTGTTATTTTTATTTTGAAGATTCAGAGAAATGCTGGTTTTCAGGAGTAAACAAAAGAAACCCAGGATAAGACATTGAAGTTGCTGTATTTGCTTGTATTTACCTAATTTTAAGGGGCAATTTGCAGCTGCAGCTATCATTTTAAAAGGCCTCTTTCGGAGAATGTCATGCTGGGAAAACTACTAGAGAGACAAACTTCAAAAGAGCAGATGAGTACCCTCCCAAACACAAGGCACTTGTGATAAGGAGACTTCCTCCTTTTAGTCACAGTGTGAGGGGAAAACCTGAACAGATATTTTGTGAAAGGTTTTTGTCTGAAGAAATGTGGAATTAGAACTGGGTAAGTGTGTTGTATTAGAACATGGTTTCCAGGAACCTAGTGATTTTTTATTATCTGGTTGTTCAGGTTTGGGTTTTGAGTTTTTTGGTCATTGGTTTTGCAGGGTTTCTTGGGTTGCTTTTATTTTTTTTTCAAAGCTTCTGCAATAACTCTGGTAAACAATCTTTATGCCCCACAAACGTTTACAAATAATTTTCTTCTCTCTCTGCCTAACCCTTTTCTTTTATTTGTACTTTTGTCTGGTCAGCTCAGCACAGATACCATACAATTACATGTGAAGAAAAATCACACATTTCATTTGACAATGTAATTTTTTATTTAGTGTACATAATTCAATTAATTTCTCTGAAGATTTAGCCTAGTATTGTCCCACCTCTAGACTTACTCTCTCATCCACTTTTAATTTAGTGCTAATGCATACAGAAAAATATATCTGAATGTATTCCTTCCTTCTTCCAAGAGGACATACATTTTGGTATTGATGCCTGCTTCTTTTTTCCTATTGCAAAGAACTCCCTATGAAGAAACACCCACAAGGGAATATGTTATTCTCTGCACCATCATCAGCTTCAGCTTATCTCCTGTAGTGACTCACTCTCAATTTTCTCAGAGCTCAAAGTAATTTCCTCCATGAGGCCTGAATTTTGCTATTGGCGAGGAAATAGAGGGATGAAGAGACAGGACAAAAATTATTTCTCCCATCTTTTTGCAAAACCATCATCAAGGCAACATTTATTGCTTTTGCTTTGTGAGAAACTTTTGCATACTGAGAAATTATAGTTGTGATTTACTTGTAGTATGCCCTTGGAGCTATACACAGATGTCATAATCCTCCCAAAGAAGTTTAATGAAGGGATTATGCAATATGATCTGAAAACTACACCTTTCCAAACTCATTAGCATGGATTTTCCTGAATTTTTAGTACATCTTTTCAATTATTTTTATTAAGATCTCTGACACAAAATCCACAGGAAAGAAAATCAAGCTTCACTTTACAAGACATTTCCTGTTAATTCAGTGTTGTAGATGTTCAACAGCAGTGTTCAGCAGCTTACATTTTCACATAAATGTAAGAATGAGAGCCTGAGGCAATCTGAATACAGGCTTTTCAGACTTCAAAGGAGCAATGAATGATTCTTGCCCTGCTTTTGCCATCCAGAATTGGCCTAAGCTTGGGGAGCAATTAAAATTAAATGCCACTGAACTGCAGAAAGTGAAGATAGGCAGCTCTGGGCACGAGCACACTTGTATGAAGTCTCCTGACTAATTCATATCTTGGTGTCCGTAAAGCAAGGAAGGGAGTCAGAGTGAGACCATTTATACAGAAATAGAGCAAAGGGCAGCTGCATTAACCTCAAACATAATGATTCACATCTTTGTTTCAAATCAGCTGTTTTTCAGTTTCTGGTTGCCACATTTTCAGGAGGTACCCTCGGCAAAAACAATTAGCTACTAAAGATCTGAGTGTCTCCTCCTCAGTCCTAATCTATTCTTCTGTAAATAGCTCTCACGGCATTTAAACATATAGACAAAGCAAATTGTACCAGATCTGAGTGTGCTGAAAGGTGGAGCCTTTATTTAAAGAATGGGATACTATTTTTTTAACAAAGGTTTAATTTCTTTTTGTTTCATAAGAGCCAGAAATCGTTTTAGATGGATATCACTGAAAATCACAATAATATTTAAGAATATAGGCAGGACTACTGAATTAAGAAATATTTATTAAAACGTGTTTCCTGACATAGCTTTGAATTTTGAAGTTAAAGTCCAGCAACAAATACCAGAACATCACTTTCAGTAAAAGTTCAGAACACATTAAAAAAAAAACAAAAGGAAAATCAGTAGTCTGATAGACACAGATGAACTGCGGTGCATTTAATTTAATTTAATTGTCTTTGAAAGAAAGTACATTCTGATACTTCATATGTCATTGACACTTTACATAGTTTGTAATAACCTGTCTAGCGTTCCAAGTCATCTTCTGAATGGTTGACATAGGCATTATTTTGTGAAAGGAAGTAGAAAACAGGAGAAACATGAAAAATTTTAGGAAGACTTGCCTGTATAAGACAAGGAAGTTTTCAAGTGTAGTCCTTTTAAAGTCTCAAAAATACATATCTGCAAGGATTAGTTTTCTGGACACTTGTTTTTTTTTATGGGGCCAGGAAAATACAACATTTTATCTGTTGTGTTAATAACAGAGCTCCAAAAGACATGACTTCAGTGTAGAAATGGAAATTGCATGATAACCTGTGTTTCCCATCCAGATCAATTCTTCTTGCTCAATTATCACATATCACCCTTACATAGCTGGTGTTTATTAATCACTAAAATCCCCTTTTCCTATTTAATCCATTCTAAGTGTTCTCACAGAAACTGGCTTTTTGCTGAGACCCCTGATGTTGAATAATGTATTTGTAGAAATTGTTGGGATACCTTTATATTTTCCTCAAATATTTGCAGTGTGATACAGGAATGTATAGATTCTCCTTTGCTTCACAAAAAGTGCTCTGCATTTCAGATGTATTTTTCTTTATTGTTGGTTTGCCCCTCTCTTTCCCTAGCACACAGTGCAACACCTGTCACTGAGTAGCTCTGTAGTACAGTATAGTCATTGCTAGCTAACACATTAGCTTTGTACTGAGTTCACAAGGCCTCCGGGAAAGGCTAAAGCTAAAGCTTTTTCTGTCTGATATTTTTTGACCCACCCACACATTTATTTTACTTAGTTTAGCTGTAGCAGCAACTTGTCACAGAATGGCTTGAGTTGGAATGGACCTTAAGGGTTATCTGGTTCCAACTCCCCTGCCATAGGCAGGGACACCTTCCACTAGAACAGGATGCTCAGAGCCCCAGTGATGGGCTGGTTCCTGGTGGGGATGAACAGTGATGGAATAGAGCAGGTCCTGAAACTGAAGAGGAGTAATTTCTTTTTTGATATTTTGAATGAAAAATTAACAGAATCCTGTTGGAATGGCATTATCCTTCTCTAAGAACAATGTTTGTGCTAACCTAAGACCCCTGGATGAACCACCCAAAACTCAACAGTGCCCAGACCACAGTCTGCTCTGGAAGCTCTACATGAAAGAGGTTTGAAGTGAATTGTCCTCTGGAACAACCCATCTTTCCTCCTTGACCCACTGAGAACAACTAGGCTTAATTCAATTCTACAGGTAAGACTGACATAAAGTGAGGTGAGATTCAGGAAATGTAAGACACCACTCCTAGAGAGTAACATGGCAAAACCCCAGATTGTAATGTTGACATGAACTTCACACAATCACAGAATTTTCTAATCAAGCAGGTCTCTACAGTGATTTCTTTTTTACTCTTGTTCATCTTTCATGGTTTTACGTCTCTAATAGACTGACACAATGCAGGATCTGATATGACAACAGAGGACTTGAGAAGTGGTGATGCAGGATGCATCTTGGAGGACTGCAGTCCTGGGATGATAAGGACTAGGGAACAGGCCTGGCACTGGAAACTCCACAGGCATAAACAACTCTCACACCATAGGTTAAAGAAATGTAGGTCTGCTTTTGGAGGCAAGAGAAACCAACAAAAAATATTATCTAGAAAATGTGAAAGTCATATATAAGAAATCTGTATATAAGTTGGAGTTGCAGAAAAAAATGTAAAAAGAAAAAGTATAAAAGTATCTTATCAGACATAGAAATGACCCCAGGTGGACCATACAGTGAGGAAGAAGCCATCAACATGTACATCATACTCCTCACAACCTCAGATCTTCACGTGCTAAATAATCATCATAACACCAGAATGAAGCCACAAACTTTAGGATCCAGAAAGGCAGGAGACGCATGAGAATAAGAGTAAAGTAAATAGAATTAAGTCTTTGTATAATAATTTTAACTACTACACCAGTAGTTTCAGTAATACTGAAACGTGTTTCTGCATGCACATATTCCTTCTTTTTCTGCAATAATTAAATGTGCATTATTAATGATTTTTGGATTAGACTGGTAAGACTTCAATTATAATAAGAGCAAGTTTTGGTTTACATATAAGGTTTAATCTTTGCTTGTAAACAATATTTTTACCATAGCATACCGCAAATTCATGCTTCCAAAAGCGCAGTTGAAGACCATATTTCTTGTTATCCAAGACAGCGGTATCCCTCAAGAGAGGCTGTAAAAGGTTACTTTGCTGCTGTTGATATCCACCCTTAAGTATTCCTTCTGGAGACAGAAATATACTTTATTCTGTTTGCCTGTTAGTTATGTCAAATTTTTCTATGATTTTTTCATCATATTTTGTTTGTATTGCTTATGGAAACATTTTCATATATTGTGGTTTATGATTGACAACAATATTGAAAAGACACCCATATTCATGGACTGGTAATGAGCATCTTAATTTTTTAGGATTTTTAGGATTTTGCTGAATATTTGGTATGTTTTGGGTTTGCTTTTTTCTTTTTCCCTTTGGATGAGAACAGAGAGAGATTCTGTGTCCATGTTCAAAGGCAATTATTCAGTTTGCTTCAGAGGTGTTTACATTAGAAAAGTCTGCTGCTGTTGCTATTCGGGTAAAGCTATGTCACAGAGACCCTCAAGGGAATGTTGTAAGTGCCATCAGAAGGGCTCCTGGTGTATCTTTATTTTCTCCCCAAATTGCACAATCTTCACCAGAAATCATGAATTTCTTGATGCATCTGCGTTTAATCCTCAAGTTTTTTCTGTCGTAACTACGTCAGCCTCAGATATGTCTGAATTCTTTCTTTTTTTTCCTTAGAACATATAGCTAGAATTTTTAGTATAGACCTTGTGTACCACACATCCATTCACAGTATGTTTATTTTCAAAAGCCTGCAGTTTGTCACCATGCCCGAAGGCCCTCCTTTATTCACCCATGTGACATAACCAAGACGTTTGAACACAGGAGTGAAAACTGGGCCTACTAAAATGGATGCATGTATCAGAAATGCTGTGCCATGAACAATACTTTGTAATGGAAACTGCCCTGCCAATACTGTTGACTCTCTCTTATTCAAAAAAAACTTTTCTTACTGTAGCAATATGTCAGCTGTTTACAAAAGCAGCTAACAGTCACTAATAAAGCCAAGCCTCTGCAAACTTACAATCTACCTGGTACTGCTGATTTACACAAGATCTGAAAGAATGATTCTTCTTGGATTTCTAGTTTATTGCGTCACGTAGTTCAAAATCTGTCACAACTTTTACAGTTCAAATGTGATTTTTAAGAAAAAAAGAAAAACATCTTAAATTCTTTAGAATTACAGATTTAAATAGAATTTTCAGGAAGAGTTGAGGACAAACCAAGATGATCTGGAATTCACAGGAGACATTGTTACGAATTATTATGTGTTGATATCACTTATTAATTCATCAATGATGGAAAACCACAAAAACAAAAATTTTATGCTGAGCTTTTAAATTAGCTCTATATTTTAGAGACATTTATTGTGGCTGCAATATTATATGACATATTTGACTGTAAGTATTATTCAACTAGGAAAAATATATCTAACATAATTTTACCCTACTTAAAATAGGGTAAAAGACATCCCAAGAAAGTGTATTTCCTTTGTGTATAAAATAACAAATTACAACTATTGACAAATTAGCTAAAACTAAGCAAGCATTATTGACCTACTTCCTTTTAAATTATTAACAGTTACAGGCCTTTAAAAGGCTATTTTCTAAATAAAAATACATAGAAGATGTTCATAGATGTAAGAAAATTTTAGTTTATGAAAAAAATACACAGCATAGAGAAATGCTAAATCATTCTTCACAAAAATAAATTATTTTATAGTGTAAAACATCAATCAAAGATATGTATAAAAATGTCAGTGGACCTTTTTCAGCTGTAGAAAAACTATTTGTGGAAGACAGTTTTGGAAGGAATATGCAAAAAGGCTGCATCTCTGCATAGTCTCTAATAGCTTCCAAAATGATCTTAAGTGACAGAAAATATAACTTCGGAGGGTTGGGGCTTTCCAGCAGTGTGTCATAAAGTGTAAGATAAAATAGTGCGTTAAAGCACAATGGTAATTTAAAACCTCATGTCATTAGATTTCGGATGAAGAACAAAACGTTGCTTGAATACAAGTTTCACAATACTGTAATTATATACTTTGAAATTTTTCCTGGTGGTTACAAGGGACTAAGAGGGACCTATTTGCTATTTCCTGTTTTGTCTCTTGTGTATTCTTAGTGCTGTACCCGCATAATAATTTTTCTTTAATTTGCTATTTTCTGGGGTTTTTTGCCTTGTATGTATTTACCAGTATTTTACCAGAAGAGTAATTTTTATTTAATGGAATCATATGAGTACAGAGATGCTCTTAACACAACCTAAATTTGCTGCACATTAAATCACCTTTATTATAAATTAGACAAATGCAATTGATAAATATAAAGGAAAAAATAACCAAGATTAATCATGTCTGTCTTTCTTACCTGTCTTAGAGTTTTATAGCTGTCATTTACAGATTGAGCACATTTTAATAAAAACTCTAACAATAAGCCAGTGTGGAATTTCCAGATATTTTGCTTTGTGGTGAGAATGCTGTTTAGCAATTCTATAAAATACTGGTAAGGATGAAGTTAATCATTTTATTGAGAAAAAGGAATTGATATATAGTCTATTATCTACAGAATGGCCTCTTCAGTGTTGGGAGGGAAAGCTTCTCAGACTCAAAACTAGTGGATCTTTGGAGATTTGTTTCAAAATCAGGTAAGCTTTACTGATATTGCTTTAACCACCACCCGCCAAAATGTATTCTCCATCTGACCTTCACAAAATTGTTTCGCCCTGGAAAGAAACTCAATTGCTATAATGGCTCATAAACAGCTGCATTAGCATTAGCAGAGATTGTTATGTGTAACCCAGTTTCTACATTAACTGGGGTTTTTGTATTGACAAAAACCAATTGAAAGTAAAATGTTTTTAAAAATAAAGAAGGTGCAATACAGCATACAAACAAGCTTTCAGTCAGATGGGACATATTACTTCTAATCCATCTTCTATATTTGCCACACAATACAATTTTTTTTTAAATGCATAAGGTCTTCCAGAAGAGGTGTGAAGCAAATACCACACTTCTGGTAGAAGGCAAAAGGTGTGCCACCTTAAACATTTATCCAAAAAAATGGGGAAAAAGTTATTGCAAAGTTTAGGTTTTGAAAGCAGATCTGTATGTTTAAAAAAACTCCAGAGAGATGCTTAAACTTTACCACATTGTAACTTATGCAAGAATATATAACTGCATGTATATACTACTTATTCAATGAATGAAAACAAATGTACTGGGAAGCAGGAAATGATACTCAGTCCAAAATGCAGTTTCTTCTTTCAATTGTAAAAATAGGCTAATACTGCCCCTACTTATTAAAAGCAGAATTTTATAAGACCTAATATAGGCTAGGTAATTCCTATTCTGTTTTCAGGACAAGTCTGTTCATATCTCAAAATCATTAGGTTTTCAAAAGCCTGAGAAGAATTGGTCAGGAAATTTCTATGGATTAAATAATTTCTTTCCACAAATCAGCATTTAGAAAAGGAAAATTTTAAATTTTTGTATATTTGGTTTATTTTATTTTTCAGTTTATATAAAATATATATCTGATCTCTTTTGTTATGCAGAATTTTGATTAATTCCTTGAGGAGGACTACAACATAACAGAAAGCAAGCTGTGAATTAAAATAAACAATTAAAAAAAAGATTTTATGAAGTATTAAATCATCTTTTAAACACTGACAGTTATACCATGGTGAAGTTCTCATATGCAATATCAAAAAATTCTCAAACTAGATAGAAACACAAGAAAATAAAATAAATAATCCAGTACTTTTCCCTAATATTGACTTCAAACTTGTTAAAGGAAATGATCTTTCACATAAGCTAATGCACTAAGCTGATACCAGTCTTCATAAAAAAGAACAGTCTTGTGGAAAGTACCTTATTAAAAAATCATAATGAAATATTGAATGCTTCAAGAATACAATATTTGATACAATATTTGTTCCTGTGAAGACTATATTAGAATGTCAAGGAAAAAAACAGTGGAGCATATTTATATAAATGCTTTCTCTTTGACTAGTAAATCCTGAAAGCAGGATTTCAGCTGTGATCCCATTAATACCCCTCTGGAGAAACTTCAACATTTGATAGAAATTGAAAATATCAGGAAGAAAAGAGGGTCCATACAACTAGTAGAAGCTATTTAATAAATAATAATAATTCTGTGCAAGAATGTTTTGCAGTGCATTAAATGTCATTAGATTTTTAGATTCCTGAGAGTCCTTCATTTATATCTCAGTAGTCTGCCTTTCACTGGTAGTCTTACACACAAGCTGCTAAGGCACTTTGTTTTCCACATCCACTATGGCAACATTTTTTTCTTGTTCTCATGGCCTTGCACTTGCAAACCATTATTGTTATTATTGTGGGCTCTCCTGGGAAGTGACTGTCACTGGCATCAGATCACCCTTCCTTTCCCCACTCTTTCTAGCCCAGAAACATTTGATCTACATTAGGAGACCTAATAAAGTGTATGCACACACCTTAGTAGGCTGCTGGCATGTAGGCAGCTGCTCCTAAGAAGGGTGTTCTCCAGCCATCAACAGTACCATAAGTAGGTATATATGGGTATATATAAGGAGACTGAGCAGGTAGGCAGGCATTTCTGTAGAAAATTATGTACCTTTTCCTTACAATTGAATGAGAGTTTTGCTCCACATAATTTAAAACTGCAGTTTTTAGTCTTTACCCATAATTATTGCAGATGTTTCTTACTAGCCAAAACCTAGCTGTTTCTAAATATCTCTCCCTATGTGAATTCCACCTTTACTTTGACTGATAGGGAAACATTAGTTTGTCTATGTCTATGTGCACATTGTGTGGGCTATAGCTATTGTAACTACTGCAAGTTTTAATATAGTTTTAATAGAATACTCTTAGAAGAACTGTGCTTTAGCAATCAAGTCAGCTTATGCCTGCAAGTCTTGTGTCTTATGGAAATGGATAATATACCTAAGGCACACTCCTGTAATCCATTATCTACAGAACTTGAAGAAATTTTTAGTTAAGAGTATCATTCAACTGTGCAAAATGGTTCCAAGCCCTGAAAGCATGTCACATTGAAAGAAATCAAGCAGAGAGTTTTTCTGGCACGAACATTTCATGTTAAATACTAGGCTGTCTGGAAAACAAGTATAGTATATTCAGTACTACTATGGGCACATATCTAGACTTAAGATTATAGAGCCAGGAGACACTGGAGTAATGTGAATGAATACAGGTCAGGTTTAATGCATAAAAATACAGCTGAATAAAAAATATATATGTAACTCAAGATTCAGTTATGAGAGCATACAGGAAAATAAACCCCACAAAATATAGCCAAGAGACATAGACATGAGACCAGGTTAAATTTCCAATTTTTTCCTTCATTTAAGAATATTGTCACTAGAGGGTTTCCAGTTCTGTCACTTCCATTTCTCATTAAAATAATTGTCACTGAAACCTTTGACTAGAATTTTAATACTATAATTTGCAAATGATGCCTGCAAACTGTACTGTTTTAACAGTCTAAATATACTCTTTATTAGGTTTGATGATGTTTCTTATTCATCTGTATTTTTAGTTTATCAGTTAAAAGAGCCATCTGAAAAATTATCAGTTTCGTGCATCTCAGAACGAAATACAGAGAAAAGTTATTTTTACGCTTTATTTTAAACAGACACTTGACACCCTTTATCTTCTTTCACATAAAGTTTACACAAATTTTTATTATTGATGAGGTGCAGCAATTTAGAGGAAAAAGGATCTCTGATTGTCAACAGTAGACAGAAAATTTTTGTAGTGATGATTGTTTGATTGCTCTTTGCGTGTACTAGAGCAGCTGTGCCAATTGCAGACAATCTTTCTTTATATTCTATAGGTTTCCAGCCCTAAAAAAATTAAGGAAATCAGTGATGGTCTCTTGGCTGCTATTGTAGAATATACAACTTCAGTTTCAATTATTGCAAAATTTTTTAATTAATTTAGCACTTAAATCGGAGTAGTTAGCTAATAGTGGTTTCCACACCCGTGGCCTCACTTCAGCTGCTGGCCTCAAATCTACTCACACTGTTCCTCCCAGTAGCTAGCACTTAGTCCCTGTAGCACCCCTCCACACACAAGTGGGACAGGGATTGAGATTGCACAGGCAGATAGTTAAGGATAAGAAGACAGGACAGACTGAGATCAGGCACATGGTTCAGTCAAACAGACTAGCCTTATTCTACACATGATCAGTTCCTTTTATACCCCTTTCTGTCTATTCCTATATTGCTTCTTCCCAATTCCCTTCCAATGCACATTGTCCCATCAGTTTACATAGCTCCAAGATATCCCATATGCCCCCATACCTCTGACTCCCAGGTCTGCACATCCATCACTTGCTAAGGCCCTTTTTCAAGGTACCCCTGCAGTTTCTTGACAGTCCAACAGTTACTGTTGATTTTATTGGTTTCTTGTCATTGTGTCCATTGCTGTTTTTCAGGTCTGCATTTCTGCAATTTTTTTTAAATTTTCTTACCCCCTTTTATAGCATCCCACTTCAACAAGGCCCTCATCAGGTAATCCTACTGAAATAAATGTTATCACACTCCACATATACTTAGAGAATCCACTCTTTCCAATTTTACTGTATGAAATTACATTTAACTTCTCCTTAATTTAGCAAAAATTAAGAGATGTATTCTCTATGAAATCTATGGTTACCTACAGATACAAGAGGAGATTCTTAGGAACCAGTGAATCAGTGGGTGGAAATTATCCTGCGAGGCAGCTCTTCATTTTATGAAGCATCTGCTGCCAGAGTAAGTATAGACTGTCTTTTTTGGTTGTACTGAATTGATATTGTATTTTTCTTGTTACTGGGGAGATGCAAGCACTCAGTCAGCAGTTCACAAAGCAAAACTCTGCTATCATCTAAAAGCTGATGGCAAAGCTATATTTGAGGGTTTATTGAAGTAAAATTAACTTATCTGGAAAGCAAAAAGTATTTTGGCACCAAATTGTAGGTGAATAAGTTTCGTGGAATAAAAGTCAATTTTAAAGTTGTAAAGTTTATCTAGAAATGTAAAATAGTGTTCTTTTTAGATAAACAGACCTACCCAACTTAAAAAATTAAGTTGAAGTGCTTCTAACTTGTACCTTTTGGTTTTATTGTTTCATAATATTGTAAATTATCTCAGTCAAGAGAGTTAATCCATGCAGTGAAGAGAAAGACCTAAAGAGGGCCAACAAGAAAGATGAAGGACCTTGTACAAGGCAAATATAATTAGTTGAGATATTATGAAAAAATCATAGGGTAGATTTAGATGATATATTATGAAAAAATTTTCACTATGAGGGTGGTGAGGCACTGAAGAAGGTGGTGCCCCATTCCTGCAAGTGTTCAAACCCAGGTTGGATGGGATTTGAGCAACCTGGTCCAGTGAAAGGGGGAAGAAACTGGATGATTTTTAAGGTCCCTTCAAATGCAAATCTTTCTATGATTCCATGACCTTGCAGAAAAAAAGATAAAGCATTATCATTGCACTCCACTGCATGTCTGAAAATTTTCAGGTCCACAGAACATTGCAGCCAACATACAGAAGACAAACATAATAAAACTATAAAGTACACGTAACATACAATCACTGCTGATTTTATCTTGTTATTTTTTTACAGAATGTGTTTATCCTTAAATGTGGAAAATACTCAGAGTTATAGAGCAGAGAACCAGAATTACTCTAACAGTAGTAACTACTGGGTCCCAATGGATTACATTCATTATGGCACCGGACAGAAGTAAACTTATTGAAGTGGTGCAATTTAATTTCAAAAAATGCACAAAAATTGAACAGAGAAAAAGAACAGTAAGCAACTTTCTGTGAAGGATCAAAAGCAAATCAGATGTAAACAGTAATATTCTCACTCTGTGTAAACAGGCAAATCAGAATTTATTTTGAAAGCAAATATTTTACATGGATACAGTCTTCCCTTCTCTAAGAATCTAAAGAAAGATTCTCAAGTATTAAAAATGTTTCCTTTCATGAGACTTCTGCATAGATAATCTTCTGCATAGATGACTATGTCGATTGTGAAAAAGCAGTGATTTCAGCTACTTTGAATTGGTACAAAAGTTACCCTGAATAAACAAAGTATATTGAATGAAAAACAGGTATAATATTTAAGAGATAATTTTCATATTAAGAAGAAAACAGTTTTCAGAATCCACCGGGGCATGAGGTGGGCCATTAATGACAAATTATAGTGCAAACATTAAGTACTTACCTGTATTTCTATCAGTGACTTAATGTTAATCTCTGTAGGAAACACAAAATACAGTTTTTCTTAATCAAAGATGTTATATCATAGACAGATTAGTGTACTGCCTGCATTTATAACCACCATTTAACAGCAGTGCTCAAAAGATTGAATATTTATGGTAACCCATACATCTGCTTTACGTAAGTATGTTGGGACAGGGTCAAAACCAGATTTAAATCTTTAAGTACACCTTGCTTCTTCTTAGAGATTTCACAATGTCCACAGAATGGTTGTGCTCTCTATCAATGTATCTCCACAAAAATGTTTGTAAAGAGATTTTTAAGAACCAGTAAGCAATATGTAAAATTCTTAGGCAGTAGCAAAACATCTTTAATAAATCTTTTATGATTTTTAGCTAGTTGTCCATAAACCCTTGCCTGAACTTACAATTTAAAGCAACAGAAGAAAGAGACTTTTAAGCACTCTCAGCAAAAGAATCACTTAGACAGTAAGACAGCAGTGAAGAAAAGGCAACATAAAATGCGGGTTTTTGTTTAGAACCAGAAAATAAATAAGTGATTAAATTTGCCTATTAGTCTTTATGGGAAGTTTTATGTTCCGCATTGCCCAAAAAAGGGTTGAATAATCTCTGTAAACTATTGTCAGAGGAAGAAGAATTGATTTCCTTTAATGTTGAGCCAATAATATTTTCTGGTGCAAAATATGTCCAAAAATGTTCACGTAAAAAATTTAAAATTGTGACTTTTTTCAAGGTTTCACATTGCAGGCTCTGGTTTAGGGCTGGAATATTTTAGAAGGAAAAATTTAAACATCTTGAGAACAGCAAAATAAATGCTTCTATGGTTTGAGAAGATACTTGCCTAAATAATTTTGATAAATACAATTAAAGAAAAATAGTAAATGGAAAACATATGTCTATCATAGAATCATTAAGGTTGGAAAATGAATATCACCATGCCCACTAAACCATTTTGCAAAGTGCCAGGTCAACTTGTTTGTTTAAACTTCCAGGGATGGTGGCTCCATCACTTCCCTGGGAAGCCTCTTCCAGTCCTTAATCACCCTTGCAGTGAAAATATTTTTCCTAGTATCGACCTGAACCTCCCCTGATGCCACTTAAGGTCATTTGCCCTTGTCCTATTGCTAGTTGTCTGGCAGAAGAGTTTGACCCCCATCTTGCTACAGCCTTCTGTCAGGTAGTTGTAGAGTGCCCACTGAGCCTTCTTCTCTTAAGGGTAAGCAAACCCAGTTCCCCAGCAGTTCCTCATAGGACTTACATTCCAGACCCTTCACTAGCTCCACTGCCCTTCTTTAGTTTTGCTGCAGCACCTCAGTGTCTTTCTTGTACTGAAAAGCCCAAAACTGAACACAGTACTTGAGGTGTGGCCTCACCAGTGCTGAATACAAGTGGATGATCACTCCCATGGTCCTGCTGACCACACCACTTCTGGTACAATCCAGGCTGACATTGGCATTCTTGGCCACCTGGGCACATGCTGACTCATAGTGGCTGTTGACGAGCACCCCCAAGTCCTTTTCCAACAAGCAGACTTCCACCATTCTTCCCCAAGCCTGTAGCGATGCACTGAGTTGTTCTGACCCAAGTGCATATCCTAGCACTTCACCTTTTGGATGTATGTATCCATGGCCCTTCCTATATTTGATTGCTACTGTAAGTCCTCAAAAATCACATACTCTTATAACATTATCTTTGGCTGTCTTAATATTTATGCCAAATTCAAAGTTAACACTATGGTCACCAGGATGCCTGTCACTATTCTGTCTCCAGTCCAACGTTTATTACAGAAAATGTGAACATAGTAAGTGTTACAGTTGTTAATTATTATTCTGCCTTCCAGCTCATACCTACTTAATCCAGTCAGAGCTGGACTTTGTCTGGGAAATGCTTTTGGATAGGCTCTGCCTTGTGACAGATGATGTGCACTGATTCAGAACTTTCTGAAATGTAAATATGAGGACAGCGATGTCATGGGAACTGTCAAATAGAGAGAAATCATGGTTATTTAATATATGGTGAAAAGATCCTTAAATTTTTGAGACAGTTCCCGTTCTTTTGGACTAGGATGAGTAATGAAAGGTGGCAAGTTGTACAAAACAGAATATGGTGAAATGACTACAGTGAAAAGTACATTTCAAAGGAGAATATGTCGATTACTAGAGGCATTAGTTTTATCTAGTGAAGCAAAACATGACAAAAACAAACATGGAGATTTACTTCAGGAGAAACCCAAATGAAATAGCTATGAAGACATCAAAATTAAGATATTGGTCTGACTCCAGAAAAAACTGGGAGAAAGGCAATGGCTTGTGAAATATAGGTCAGGCAGCTTTAGTGGTTCTCACTGGTGTTAAACTTTGATGAATTGAAATCTTTGTTTGGTCAGTGTTTTAACTATCTGCACATATTTCTTTCGTATTGGTTGAACTATTCAAACGGTGGAATACTTGTTGGCTGAGAGCCTGAGGCTTTTTTCGCCCACAGGAGCTTCATTAAATCTTTTCAGTCCACATGGACAATTATCCCTTGCTTAGCAAATCCTGTTTTGAAAAGCCTAAGAAGGTAAAGTAAGTTTGCTTTTACTGTAATGTCCTTCAAGACAATATTTTTGAATACAGCTGAATGTTCTTATTTACAAAGCATTCTTCAATTTCCACAGTTGCAGAGAAAGGGATGGAATTTTTTACACCTGCAAGATTCACTAGCTTATGCAATTAAAACATTCACAGTTTGTAATGTTCATATGTTATTCAAATTTCATATTCTTTAACAAGATGAGGGAATCAATGAAGATTTTTCCTCTGTTACAAAGAAAATATTTCCTAAAGTGGGAAATAAAAGGAAAATGTTGGATTAAGAATCCTGATTTCTCTCTCATGTCAGGCCATGCCAATGCAGATTTACTTCACTGTCGCTAGTCCTTCATTGCTTTCCCTCTAACCCTTCATCATTTTCTTTGTGACCTCTGTACTATTAGTCTTTTTTTACCTGACCAAACAAGAATACTGTAAAAAAAATGCACAGAGTAGGTCGAAATCAATGAACTGAGCAATAAGAGGTAGTGTTTAAGTCAGTTGAGAAATATTTGCTATTATAAAGCAGGGGTATATCAAAGGTCAAAACTTTTTGGATGAAAATCACATGTAACTAAAATAGTTATGATCTTACAGTAGCTCCTTTTAATTTTTAATTTTTTTCCTACTTGCATATTCTGACTGTAATACCTTTGGGAATACAGTAAGGAGAAAGCAGTTTACTTTGTTCCCTTTCCTTTAGCTGCCTGACAGCTCCTTCAACACATCCTTCACCACAACAGCTGTTCACCAGCATTTTTAATTCCATTTCTGGCTTTGGTGATTTTGGAAAGGGAAGATGAAAAAGTTTTTAACCTGACTTTTTTTTATCCTTTCTCTTAATGTTTAACACCTATATGGCAGTTCCATCCTCTTCTTCTGTTGCTAGAGACATAACAGTATCTAGCTATGCTGGCCACAAAGTCAGCAACTGAATGACCACTGTTCCATTTTTTCACTTCTATGGAATCACTGAATGACTTTGAGTCATTTTCCTGTCCTTGCTGTGAGTCTGATTTTTTTAAAATGCATATTTTTAAGCCAGGGCAAATCTCAAAAATATATATGTATCTTATATGGACGCATGAATGCATGGATACAGATATCATTCTATATATATATATGTAGATACACAGATATATATATATATATGAACTCATGCATACACACACATAAAAACATGTTATATTCATTATTAAGTCCAAGGAACTATTATTATGTTCAATATGATTATTCATTCTCTTCTCCTTTGCAGGCTCTCCATGGGGCTGACTGGCCATGTTTGGCTATTAAAAATCAATATTCTATTCCTCAGTAGTATTGATATCACATTGTAGTTAATTATTCCCCAAATAATTTCCCAATCTAAATTACAGTGTATTTTTAACCAACACAATACAATAAAAGAAAGAAATACAAGCAAATGTGTTTAATTCAAGTCTAAACTGTGATAAGTAATATATTTCTATGCTGTCAATTTAACAAGGTGGGAAGTTATGAGTTGAAATTACTTATTAGTTCAATAATATAAGTGATTTCTCTTTTGTCCAAATGTTAGGTTTGAAGGGGTTTTTTTGAGCACCAGTAAAAACAACAACAATAAAACCTAGAGAACCCAAATTATACTAACCTTTTCTAAAGCTGTTCCTTTTTAATGCAAGGAAGAATCAACATGACCTTTTAGGCTGTCTTCTCAGAATACAAATTAGATAGCTCAGATTGTTTTTTACCGTATTCTTATCTGCATTGAACATGAATATTTCCTGCAGAAAAGGATTATTTACTTCATTTTGACTATATTTTCTTCAAGAGAAATAAAATCTTTGCTAACTTCTTCTCTAAAGAGGGATATTTGTGTGAAGTCTTAATATGAAGTCTTAATGGCTTACCATCAGAAAAAAGGGTTAAAAGCATGTGGTCTGTTACAAAGTCTAATTTAACTGTAATTCTCTCTCTAAAAGAGTAGCTATTAAATGTAGCATCATCAGATGCTATAAATTAACAGTGAGGAACTAAAAGTCAGTTATGGCATTTTCAGGCATATGACTGTAAGAACATTATTATAAATGTATGTCAGAGAGAATAACATTCACAGAACTGTGCTCGTGTCCCTGCAACCCAAGAATTAAAAATTTAAGACTATGCTAAACTTCTTCTTTGTACTAAGGAAACAGCGATCCTTGATTATCAAAGAACACACTCAACTGACACAGCAGGACTACAAAAGATGTACCCAAGATTCATGGTGTCCCTCTGTCCCAGTTTGAGACAAATTTGGAGGAAAATGTCCTCTGATAGGAGGCAGGTTTCAACCACCTCTCCCCCATCAGGTTCGGGAAGAAATCCCTCAGAGGACAGTGAAGAAAAAAACCTATTTATTTAACAAACACGCGGGAAAAGAATAATGCTAAATAATAAAACTTGTTGCTGTGGAGAGAAACCTGGGAGGATTTTAAATTCCTTTCCACAGAAAGGGGATACAACATCATAAAGTCACCCCAAGACATCCTCCCAGCTGCTCCATGAGTAATGTAATACCATCTCTCATGGGTGATACTAGATCTGAACAGTCCATGATACCTTCTCAATGTTAAGGCTTTCTTTAATAGTAACAAGAATAAAAAAACTACTCATGCATAGAGTGATCGAGATTTTATAACTGGCAGAATTTCATGCTGTTTCACATGTTCCATAATGTATAAATAATGCCTATGAGTGATAGCCTTTAGAATGGTGTATTACAAATATCAGATATCTAGATTCCCGGGTTCTGTATTCAGAGGTTTAAAATCCTGCTTTGCAGGATCTTAGACAATTTTTTTCTCTTCCCTTTATCAATAAACAGATTCCTACATTTAAGCTGTTTTTGTAAAATTCTTCAAAAGTGACTAAAGAGAAAAGCTTTATTTGTTTTGAAGAAGAGATTTACTAGTACTTGCAATTTATTCTTTTTTACTGATACCTTTTTCTCTCTAAATAAATTGCAGGTTTCATCATTTTTTCCCTTTGTATCTGAGAGAAAAATATCCTATAATCATAATTTTGGTTTGTTTTCATTCAGATTGCTAATTAATGACACGCTGGCAAACACCTGCCTCCTTTGCATTCACCTCACTGACTGAATGACATATTTCGTATTATTCTTTTGTACTTATTTCTCTTTAACAATTTTCAACTTAAATATTTTTAATACTCTATCATGTGTGGAGGATAAGTGGTAAGACCCTGAGATAGCCACGTTTTCATTATCTACAGACACACTTTGTGATTTTCAGAAATTTCCTTGAGGTAAGGTTTATCTCAGTTAACTTTAGACTACAAAATTCAATCAATGGAGACAATGGACAAAAGATCCAGGAGGCAATATTCCCTGTAATAATTAATGACCTACAATAGGTTAGATGATTCTTGTATGAAGGTCCAGACTGAACTTTTACATGACTTAAGAGGAGGTAGATGTGTCTCATTTTTCAGTTTAGCTTCTTTTGGGGCTTTTTTGGTGGGGTTTTTTCTGGTTTTGTTTTGTTTTGGTTTGGTTTTTTTTTTTAAGCAACACTGGTATCGATCAAGAGAAATAATATTTCTCCATCTTGGAATCAAAAGATCAGAGGGATATTTTGAAGAGATTAATGACATGTGTTAGCCCTTCACCTGTAAAATGGTGTTATTTTTCCCAAATAGTACAATATAATCATTAATGAAAATTTATAGTAATTATTAGGCAATGGGAATTTCAGTAGGAAAATATGTAAAATCACCTTGACATACATGGTCAAAATTATTTTAAGATTATTTGAGTTTATTTTTAAACACCTTTTAATAACTATCCTACTACCTCCCACTTCATATTTGAAGTAAGATTTTAACATTGAGTATGGTTTACATAAAAATATTTTCTTTAAATGGTAAAAGCGTATAATGTCGCTAGTTCTTATTCCTGTATCTTTATTCAGAACATAATCTAAATCTTTTATTAGTTAAATTCACTGCTGTGATATCATACCTAAACATTTTTTAGGGTTTTTTTTTGGTAGGTTACTTTTGTTAAGAGACTTTTCTATGATGCTAGTTGTCCTAGGTTAAAATATAGATGTATTCAAGTATTCTATTACCACCAGCTGTGGGCCATTAGCTGTTATCGCCTGCTAATGACCCACCCCTGATAACAGACAATGGGCCAGCAAGAACCCCCCACATGACTCATGGACTTATCTCATCCTACTGTGAGATGCTCTACCCAGGAGGGAGGAGCCAAGCATTCCCACCTGAATATAACCTGCCCTCAGAACTGCCTAACTTAGCCCTGTCTACTGAATTACCAGCGGACAAAGCTACCACTGGACCTTCATCTGGAGACCTTCCGTAGGATCATCACTCCAAGTGAGCTACTTCATCTGGACTGCTACCACCACTCTAACAGGGTGTCAGGTTGTATCTGACTTTGTCAGTGCTTCTCCTTATATTATTTCATTTGTTTCTAATTTTATTTTCCCATTAATTTAGATCCTGACTTGTGATCTCCCACTGGTTTGTTTTCAAACCAACACACTAGTGTAAATAAGTGATTCAAATTTGTCTGGGAAAAATATATGAAAATCACAATGATCACCCAGTTTTATGCTTGAATCATCTAGTGAGATATTTCTCATGGTTATATGAGTTATGTTATAGGAACAACCAAACTGACATTATGGTTCAAATCCAAGGTGAAGTAGAAAGTTGGACATTTCAATTGAAGTTTTTTTAAAAAAAGCAAAAAAACAATATTTTTATAAAATCGGAACTGAAAGACAGCAGTGGGTTCTTCTCTTCAGCTTATTTAACTGGGCTGTATCTCCCATCTAGAAAGTGTTCAAAACTTGCTGTAGTATGTGAATATGTTCTGATGAACATACATTCAGAAAGTTACTGAATGATTTGTCAGACCCCTCCCTTTAGCTTTGCCATATAGAATATGTCTTTACTCTATGACTAAATGGCTTTATATAACATTATTTTATTGAAGAAAATTTTATATTGCATCTAGGTCTTTTGGCTGATTTGTTTGGGTTTCTTTCTTTTTGTGGGTTATTTTATTTGTTTTTAATTTTGCATTCACCACTCAATATAATCTGGCCTCTTTTTTTTTAATAGAAGCCCTCCATACAGCTTTAAGTTAAAAAAAGCAGGATTCAACAAAATACAAAGCATTAATCTTACATCCTGAATACTGATAGAAGGTTCAAAATCAGGAAATAAAGTTCCAACCCACAGTACAAAAAAAGTAAACCATTATCCATATATTGCTACATTTAAGTGAAAGAACTTTAAATGAGAACTCACATAGTTCCACTTAGCTTTTTTTTTGTGTTTGTCATAATCCATCCTGCTTTAAGAAACACACATAAAAAAAAGGACAGCAAGCAAATAACCATGAGGCACATCATGTGATTCTAATGTAAAATTATACTAGTTGTTAAAAATATTAAGGATTTTAATTGCATTCAGTTCAAAGACCATATACAAAAATTTTATTTCCCTTAATATTGTGAGACTATTCAGGCCTTTGACAAGAGCATAGTATGTAAGATTTTTAAGATATAACAATATTTATCATTGTGCATCTGGAATTTCATTGTTTGATAAAACTGGGTTTTTGTTATTTCTTCAGGTGTGCTGGAAAGTTCATCAATTTTTTAATATACATCTGTTCAGCAAATTCAGTAACTGACTGTAAATGCAAGCCCATCACTTTTGCAGACATACGTAAGAACAGGTGTTATTAAAACTATGTACTAAATTTCCCGTTAATAGACTGTGATGGAATGTGGAATGTGAGAGCATCTGCTTCATTTAGGTTATCAGATCAAGATCCCTTTCCACTTCAGTGGGAGTCAAAGTGATGAATGAAACAGACAGAGACACCAATCTGGCAGACAAGTGACAAGGGGACTGTGGTGGTTTGAACCTGAGTTGATGGAGAGTCGTTTAGACGAATAACGCTTCTCGAAATTTATATATTTAAACTGAGTGGAGGCGCAGGAATTTTTCTCTTGTTTCCGGTTTTTGGACAGGTAGCTGGCCTGCCCGCTCGGCCAGGCTAGGCCTGGCTGCTGGGCCCGGGATGGGGGGCTGGGGCCACAGCCCCACGGTTCCATGTGGGCCAGGATGGCTCCCCCGCCACCCCCCTTCTCCGGTGCGGCCGATGGACTGAAACTTTACACCAAGACTGCACCGAGACCGGCCCTGCCCGGCAAAGACCCTGTGACCAACCAGATGAGTTCTAGCTGCAGGCCCCAGGTGAGAGTAACCCCTTCAATGCTGTAAGTTCCCCAGAAAAGCTAAAACCTGAAAACATCAATCTTCTCCCAGGTTAGAGGAAAAAGGAAAGGCAAAGGCACGTGAACAGACATCATGATAGTGATACCGAAAGTCAGTGCAGAAGAAAGAGTTAAAACCCAGAGGAAGGAGATAGAGGAGATGCTTTAAACCTGAAAGCTGAAATTCTTTTGTAAAGCTATGGTGATGGACTATGATACATCAGAGAACCCCTTGTAATTTTGTGATAAGCATGGGGGGTAGAGCGTTCAAATTAGCCACAAGCAAAGATGCCTGTGCTGAAATAAGTAAATGTTGGAAGTAGCTGTGATCCAACCCTTGCTCCCAGGGAAGAAGACCTCTGTTCTTAGAGATGAAGATGATCCCAGAGGTAGAGGAAGAGAACCTTTGTTCTTGAATAGCTCATCCTTAAAATAATACCCCATTAGCTAAGATTGAACCCTCGAAAACAGCTGTGGGGAAAGCTGTAAGTCGAGGGAAGGGACTTTTACATGGCATAGAGAACCATTTCCCGGGCAGCTATCTTACTGTGACATTGAAGCCCCGAGAAGACTGTTTTGTAGAGAAGCCCCATAGCATGGGCAAAAGAGACTCCTCTCCCTAATGATGAAAGACTATTATAGAGGTGGTAAACTGACTGAAATAATCCCAAGTTTGTGTTTATGTTTTATGTCTCCCTCCTTTATGTTGTAACTGGGAGGAGGGAGAAGGATGGGGGGGAAGAGAAGTGTTCTGAAGGTTTATTCTAACCCTTATTATTCCTTTTTCTTTTAATTCTGTTAATAAACTTCTTTATATTCTTTAAAGTTTAGAGCCTGCTTTGCATTCCCTCTTAATTCTTATCTCACAGAAAATAAGAAATGCGAACAAAACCACTACAGGGACTGAAGACTAAAGCTCTTGAAATGGTAATTGATGGCCCATTAAAAAATTCCAGGCTTAACTTTGGAGACTGTCAATCTGGAGTTCGTAGCTGTCAAGAACAAGGAGGCAAGAGAACATAAGTATAGGGATATTTGAGGGGGCCTGTGGCACTCTGCAAGATTTACTAAGGAATGTTTAGGGAAGGCCAAAGGGAGAGAAAAGGAGGGACCAGAGACTCAAAAAAGGAGAGCATGATAAGAAGAGGGATAAGAGAAGCGAGCTGTGTGTATGCAAGTCATCAGTACATTTGTCCAACCAAGCCCTATGCCTAATCATCACTGTCTATCCTGTCTTCTTACAAAATCTTTTCTAAACTATCTTTGTAATCTCACCATTTGTCCCATGTGTGAATGCTCAGACTGCAACTGGAGAGACTGTTGGCAAACTCAGAGCTTGCAGCTCTGGTGGAGTGGCACCAGGTCTGAAAGGGTCTGTGTGTCCATGGTGCGAGCAACTGGACTGGGACAGTGGCTGACAGAGCCTGTGTGCCTGGGTGTCAGCAGGTGTGAGGAGAGGAAGGTGCACTTTTCTCAGACCTGGGAGGTGTGAGAGGTGGGAGTACATCTAATTTACTAGCAAACTTCAAGCTGTCCCAGACAGAATGTCCCAGACATGTCCCAGGTCCAGGCAGAGATATCAGGCAGGGAGGGGGGCACGTGGAAAGGTGAGCAAATGTGGGGTACCTTTGAAATGAGTGTGTGTTTGCTAGTGAACATCAGGCTAGATCAGCCAGTGAGTAGGACACCACCTACTCACTCAGCAGGGAGTAAGAGGGCTGGAGATCCAGACAGAGGTATTGGACAGAGGAACTGTTCTGGTGATTTAGGGATACGTGAGCATGTGACCATGCTTTTGAACCTAGAGAAGAATGGGGGTGTGTGTGCAGTTTCACTAGTGAATTTCAGTACTCATCAACTGGAAAGGAGAAAAGGTACTTGGCTACTTGTACTTATGTTTTAGGGAGGTCTTTATCTATATGTGTGTTTTCTGTGAGTCCTGGTGGTGCCATACTTGGTCTTTATCTATATGTGTGTTTTCTGTGAGTCCTGGTGGTGCCATACTTGGGGATTATTAAAGACAGTGCCCTGCCCAGTGTTGTCATTGCAGCCAGCCATGTCAGTGTTCCCTGTATGTGCAGGAGCGTGTCTCTGGGATACTCAGACTCACTGCCTCCAAATGGGAAAGCAGCAGCTGCATACATCAGCTTGGGAAAACAACTCCCAAGCCTCCAGGGCACCAGGCTGAGTTCCAGCAGCCAGGACAGAGAACCACCTGGGCCCCAGAGCCTGCCAGAGTCAGAGACCCTGTAACATGCTTTAGCAGAAATATTGTTTCAGCCTCACATCTATTAAAAATGTCTAAAATGCTTCTATACAGCAGAGACACTATAGTTTGATTTCACAATCAGTATTCTAAGGAAATATCCACCTGTTCTCTTTATTTGTCGAAATTAAAAGCTATTCATAAAAATCATTTATGTAAAATTTTTTTAATTAAGTCATTTGCATTCCCTTATGACATGGTAGTCACACTTGATAGAAGACAGGAGCTGAATAAGCATAATCTTTTTTAATAATTTCAATATATTCTGCTAAGTATTACTGATGATTAAATTATACTGTCTGACATGTTTTGTGAAGGCATATTGTAAAAGTGAGTGTTGCACTGGAATAAATTATTGAAAGATGTATGTCATTAGGCATTCAGCATGCATGAAGGAAGTGTTTCTGGGTATCGTGTTAATCCAGGTCAAGGAAGGACAATGAAGGTCAAGGAGGCAGAGCCTTGAAAGCTTTTTAAGATATGAGGTATTACGGGGGGCTCAATAGGATTTGCAAAGTGAGCAGTGATAGCAGAGTGTTTTCTGAACAAGAGACAATCATAAGATCTTTGTGGAAAGAAGGCTAAATTGTTCTTCACAGACATAAATCATTGTAATATTCTTGACAATTCTTATTATAATTACCATATTGCACTTACTTGCTGCTTTCTCTATGAAGCAGCAAGAAGGGATATTCTGTGGTGATTCCAGAATGAAGCACTAATGTCGTTCCACAGAGAACAGAAAGTAGAAAATGACTACTCTGAAGGGTTATGAAAAAAGCACCATAGGGCATACATATTTCCATAATCAAAATAGATGAATATTATCTCCTCCTCTAAGAGACCTTTTTTTTCCTTTTTCTTTTTATGCATATTTCGAGCCAAGATTGTGGATGTGATGAATGTGATTCCAAAAATCTTCAAGAAAAACGTACTTAAAGCACTGATTAAGTATTCTAGTATCATGTTATTTTCAAGCAATGTAAATAAAGCTTTAAAACATAAATTGAAAGATTTTTTTGGGTGATCAATCTAGTCCGAGATTCTAGCATAGCTCATATGAACTTATTTTCATTTCCATACAGATCAAAGTTATGTGTCCCCCATATATAAAAATAACATTATGAAAAGACACTAAATTTAACAACATGAAGAACAAGCCATGTCCCATATTAGGTAGATGCACTAACAACTGAATAAAATAAAGGTAAATTTTAAGAAAAATAATAACTTTCTAAGAGTGTAAGATAGCTTTCTAAGGTATCATGGTTTTAATACTTCATTAATTTATTTTTATCATAGATTGGACAAATAGTAAATCAAATAGGAACAAAATACATAGCACATAAGGCACAAAGAGAGTGTAACTTCCCTGTTCTTTCATAATAAGAAAAGCGGCTAAGAACATGCAAAATACTGATAATTGGTTATACTGGCTTTTCTTTATAGCTTTTCATAGCAAAACCATCTGACTTTTAATGGTTATATTTGGCATATGTCTAAAGAAATAAAGAAGAGTAATTTGCATTTTGAACTGTATTATTCAGTTGTTGAATTGAGTCAATGGTATTATTCAGAAATGAGAAGAATATCCATTTTCTCATAAAATTATCTTATGCTGAATCATTAGGAATATTTGTAATAAGGTAAAAATTATTACTGGTCACAGGGATATTGGAAAGATGCCATGTTGAGATCTACATTTTGACTCATTTTAAGCAACTTTTAAAGGTATTCTATAAGGAATTCATATGTAGACTTTACATAATGATTATTATTAAGTACAAATACAGCCATTTAAAATTGAAATATAAGAGAATATTGTGTTGACTAGAGAAATAAAACTGAATTTTCTGAAATCCATTTCTTTTTTTTCTTCATTGTAAATTTTTGCAGCTGTCTTAAAAAGGCAATGCTTTTTTCTTTTTGGAAAGTTGGTGTCACACAATTACTGCAGTTCCATTCTTTGGTAATAAACATGATTGCATTTTTAATTTGTGGTTCCTCTCCTCACTCAGCATTTTCCTGTTTGGTAACTTAGTGAATGAACATATTCTAACCATTGATATTTAACACGCACAAGTTTAAAAGGGTTTGCAGGTTTTGGTAGGTTGGGTTTTCTTTTGTAAGAATTGATGTTACAAGGGCTTTAGGTCCTCTACATGAAGTATGGAGAACTTCTTATAAAGCTCCCCCAGGTAGAGGGATAAGGGTTGGAGGTTTAGAGCTGTTTATTCCACACCACACACATCACCATGGTGGGGACAGTTTTCACCAGGGAACACCGAGCTCTGGAAGAGGGACTTTTTTTTCTTACCCACTCGCAGAAATGATTGTTTTTCTCCCCTTTACAAACTTCAGGTGGAAACCGAGGTGTTCTCTTTTTTTTTTTTGCTGGGGTCACTATGGAGAGGAAGTCTCCCACAAGTCTCCAGCCTCTGACTGACACTGCCACCACTGATGAGAGCCCCTGCCAGGTGACATGGACTGAGCAGCTCAGTAACATAGCTCCTTTTGAACAAAATAACCTTCCAGGTTTTGCTGTGCCTCTGTTTTCCATTGTTTTCTGGCGGGGTGAGGGTACTAAACCACAGAAACTCATTTGTCACATTGTTTGTGACAAATTTGTTTTCTCGAGCCATGTGAACCCACGTGAGAACCCCCTGCCATCTTGCCTTTGTTCCTGGGGGCGCCCCATGTGGCACAGAGGCCAGGAATGGCCACCATCCTGTCTTTGTCCTAGAGGGCCAGGCCACATCTTTTGGTGCTGAATACGCTTTTTGTGGGTAAATCATTTACTCTTTTGTACAATCTTTTATTAATAGTGTTGTGGTTTTTGTGATTTCTTCAGTAAATTGTGACCCAAATTTATAATCTCTCCTAGTATTTTTCCTCCTTTATTGAAAGGAGGTGGTTTGGGTGGGCTTAATTTTCTTGCTTAGTTTTAAAACTAGCACAGAGGCAAAGAGTACAAAAGGAAAAATTAATCTTATATTAGGATTTTTGGTGGAGTTTTTTCATTGCTGTTGTTTGTTATTTGTTTGGGGTTTTGTTTGTTTTTGCAGAAACTTTTCCCTGCATACCCACAAACCACAACTATATTTTTTTGTTAAATAACAACCAGTTATACCACTAAAGATTACCTCACAGCTGCAATGCATTATGGGTATATTAGACTGAATATATTAACAATGGCAGGATGATGTTTTAGCAAATACGAGAAGAGTTGGAAACAACCTAATAGCAGTGCCTCATCTTTTCTGAATCTGCAGATCTATGTCATTAGTGAGACAGTTTAGAAATACAAAAATTCATCGCAAAAACTCCGTATTTTTCAATGTTTTCTGCAGTGGGGGTGTAATAAACTTGACATTTTAAATGCTAAATAGGAAGAAAATGCTATTTTTTTTCTTTTTTCTTTTCATACCTGAAGCTTCTATAAAGAAATAATATTAGACACATTCTAATAGTTCTTTGTGAAATCACAGGAAAATACTTGCCAATTTTGTCTTAATTTGGTTTTTCATTCATATGAGATTAATGTAGAAATGCAATACTTTGATGTAATAGCCTAAGTATGTTACACCAAAATGAAAAGTTGAAACAGCATATTTCAAAATAATTTAAATGAAGCAAGGACATGAAACAATTAATTTCAGTCTTTTCACTGTTTTAAAAATAAATACATTTATGTGAAGTGTTACTTTATTAAGAAAATGAGAGTTATTGATCAAATTAGTTCTGCAATAATCTCAATGATTTCTTCTCAATTTTACGTAGTTCATAGGACATTGTAGTAGAATTTGTTTGCTTTCCAAAACAGTTGTAGCATAGGACACTCCTCTTTCTATTCCAGTGCAGCAGTTACAACCGGGCAAAGTACTCAAGGTACAGCTATGGAACATATATGTAATAGAGACAAGAAATATCACACAGTGGGCTTTGAACTGACAGAAGTACAGCATGATTTGGCCTTCATTTTTTTTTACCCTTCAAGAGTACTTACAATTCATTCAGTGTATTTAAACAGTTCAAATTTTTCCTTTCACTATACAAAGTCCTGTATTATAGAAGGATTTCTCAGAAACAAAGGCTCAAAAATATTTTCTCAGCATATTTCAGTCCCTCTGGTCTCTTCCTCTTTCATCTGCTGTGTTCTGTGTGACAGAACCATCAAAAATTGAAAGGCTCTGGTGGATATTCTCTATGTTATAGTTTTCCATGACATATTTCTTCTAAAAATTCTCAAAAAGAATCAGACAGTATGAAGGAGCAAATACCAACTTTTTAATGGATCTATATATGATTACTTATTTAATATAGTTTTTGTACACCTACTTAAATTACTCTTTTTATGTGACTAAATAAATGAAAATTATTAACATTTTTGAGGGGGAGGGATTTTTGGTATTCAAAGGTGCTCAGTGGAGTTTAAAAATTTATTAAAAGGACCACCATATTGCTAAAAAGTACCAAAATCTGAATACTAGGTACCTTTACCAAGAAATACAAAATCCTTAGTTTAGTATCTAATAGAATTACAGAAAATGAACTTAGAGCACTGGTTTGTTTTAGATGTTTAATAAATAAATGCTAAATCACAATTTGTTTATTTTTAATAACTTATTAATGTAAGCAAATTACCTGTGCAAATGGAAACATTTGATCATTATTTCAATAAAAATAATAATTAATTTTTATTAACATGAATTAAATTTTGTATCAAAATTGAGGAGGAACATTTTGAGTCATGTTAATGAGATTTGAGACACAGATGTGTTTCTCAGCTCTCCTCTCTTTGAAATTCTGTGTAGTGGTATTTTGAAAACTAGAAATAAATCAAAGTATTTTATATGAGAGGAATGTTGATGCTGTTTTTCTGTCCTACACAAATAAAACAAATTCCCCCAAACAAAAATATTGTGAAAATTGTTTTTTTATTTTTTGAATTGAACTTTATTAAGTTACCAAATATACTAAAAGGGTTTTACATAACTCAGTGATGAACTACTATCCACTCTGCAGACTTTTTTGTTCCGATTTTGTGTCTTTTTTAAGAAGTGTCAGTATCTTTATCACAAACCCTTTACTAAATAACTCTAGCAGTCTAATTTATTCCTTCCATTATACATAATCATTTACTTTGCCAAGAATACACTTTCTTTTGCAATTAAACTAATGGGTAGGCTTTTCTGACCTCAAGTATGCATACATCAAGAAAATATTCAAGTGACATATGAAATTACCTAATCAGTTCAGATCAAATTTTAAGTTGATGTTCTTGATCCATGAAGATCAGTTCAGTTTTTATTACATTTTATTTCAATTTCACTCCCATTAAGTAATTTGATCTGCTTTCCTAGGTAGAATATAGTTTATTCAGAGAAGGAGTGATATGTTGTAACAACTCCAGGGATGGGACATTCACAACTTCTCTGGGCAAACTCTTCCAGTGTCTCATCATCCTCACAGTAAAGAATTTCTTCATGATATCTAATCTAAACTCACCCTTGTTCAGTTTAAAGGCATTACCCCTTGTCTTATCACTACATACCCTTGCAAAAAATTCCTCTCCAGCTTTCTCATAGGACCTCATCAGGTACTGGAAGAATTCAATGAGGCCTGTCTGGATCCTTCTCTTCTCCAGGATGAACAACTCCAACTCTGTCAGCCATTCTTCATAGGAGAGGTGCTCCATCCATATTTAAGTGTCTAATTCCTGTTTGGCAGCCCATTGGAAACTGGTACCTCAAGTTCCCTGGAAAGTAGAACAGGTTAGGTACATGAAAACCTCTGTCTTTGTGAACTTTACCTGGTAGGGCTGACAAATGTGACCACACTGCAGAAAAAGAAATTTACCATCTATCAGTAAAGTACATTCTAATGTTTAAATTTCTACTTTATGACAGTACACATTTTTCCCTATTAGGAGTTATAGTCCATAAAAATTAACTTTTCTGAGGTTTTAAGGATTAATTTCTAACTTCATTCCTTTTAAGATTATCCCTTAAAATACCCTAATGTCTTCTCTGAAATTGATACTTTTTGTTTTCTTTTTGTTTAATTATCTAATGCTGTAGTAATGTTAAAGAAGAAAACAAGTGTATTCTTTCATTAAAAACAATTCATACAAATTAAGCAGCCTCACAATGGCTGATATTACTACACTTACTATTTTCTTGCTTCTAGCTCTTAAATTTAACACACTGTTTCAGTTTAGATAATTCTTAAAGGCGTCTTACCCAGACTAAATAGAATACGTTTGAGTCAGTCTGTTACTCATTAAAGAAAAACACCTCATGAAGTCTGAATTTTGAAAGATGCACAAAGAAAGGTTACTTAGATTTTTTAAAATATCTCAAAATCATTTCCATAATATGAACACTTTTCTGATTTCCCAATTTTAAATATAATAGCTGAAGCCACTTTAGATAAAAGAATAGTTTACATTGGATTAATTAGTTTAAAGATAAGAGACTGAAGCAAATTGCAGTTTTTGCAAGTACATTAGAAAGCGGTATTTTAAAAGTAATTTCTTTACTTTAAAAAATAAAAAAAATCCCTTTATGATATTGATCAGTCTATCAAGCCATCACTCCTGTCAGAATAAGTGGGCTTTGGTCCCCAAAAAGATGAAAAAATGTCATTCCACCTTGCCATCAGGTGCCACTCTAGAAGCCTATGGGTTTCACACAGGTCCTGTGTCATGTCTAAGACAACAGTGAGCATGTCTAAAATCTCAAGGTATCTCAGCTGAAACTAGAAGTTTGTCTTTAAGCAACAGGATTATTTTATTCACTATTTTATGTATTTTTAGTCACTTACTATACATGGAGTTCTCAGAATTCCAGTTCTTGTTTCTGAAGTATTTAGAAATGTAAGCAATTCTGATCCTTGTAACTCCCTTAAAAATACACCTTTTTTTCTTTTTAAACTAAAAATGTTATTGTTTCAAGTAGTTGTCTGGTTTAGAAAGGATATTCTTGTTCTAATTCATCTAGTCCTAAAATACTGTTACTATGAACTCTCTTGTCTAACAGCAGTCTGGATAAGAGGAAGTTTTAATATTTCTTCAGGCTTCCTCTAACACTAAAATACTGAACTAGTTGAACTGCCTGACCACTTCAGGCCTGACCGAAAGTTGTTCAAATGCCTCTTAAACACTGACAAGCCTGGGGTATTGACCATCTCATTAGGAAACCCATTCCAGTGTTTGACCACCCTCTCCTGTCCTAATAAGCATTACTTGAGAATTCCTGAAAACAAGAAGACTTTTTAAATCCCCATGTTGTCATTCAGCCTCCTGCCCCCCTAGCCTTAAAATCCTTTTTGACTGCATTTAAGAGGCAGATCTTACAATATGACTTACAGTCACTTTGAGCCACCTGAGTCTTCTGGAAAGCGTCCCTGCCCATGGCAGCGGTTTGGAAGGGACCTTAAAGACCATCTCCTTCCAACCCAGATCCTTCTGTGTTCAAAGTTTAAACTGAAGGATAGTTATCAGTTTTTATCAGTGAGAAAATTAATTAAATACACTATACATAGTAAATAGTTAAATTCTTTGCACGTATTTAGAGGTATTTTCATCAGGAAAGAAAACATTTAATTTGAGAGTAATGATTAGGATCCATGTATTCTATTAAAGCTTCCTTATTTTTGTATCCTCTGTCCTTTGAACTGATAACTGTTGCTAGTCACACTGAATAAGCTAATTATTGCACACTTATGTTTCTGTTTAAACACATCTGCTCTGACTGGAATTGCAGAAGAAATACACTTATGGCACTCTATTGATTGGTGAGCCATTAAGGTTCCAATTCAAGAAACATCTGCTAGTTACTCAGCCTCAGGTGTCTTGCTTGATTAGGTATTAATTCTTAAATTGATGCCAGATTCTCATTAACCTCCACATGAATAAAGATAAGGACTAAATTTACCAGTTCTGTAAAGCAAATTTTAAATGTGTTATAATGGCCTCTTTCTTAAGATAATTATTAGATCAGAAGAATCATTGAGAGCAACTCCTGGCACTGCTCAGGACAACCCCAAGTGCCACACCGTGTTGTTATATCCTGCCTCTTAGGCAGGGTAACTGAGGTTGCTGTTAATAGATCCCTTGGGGTGAATTAAAGTGAAACAACACTGAATGACCAGTGTATATATGAGGCAGGTTTATTTTAAAACAATTTGATTGCAGCAGAAAGGAGGTATGTAGCTGGTTTTGTTCTTTTCTATAAAAATATCATGGAGAAAATATATAAGGAAAAGATAGAAATAGAAGAAAAGTACAAGAGAAAATAGTAAAATGGAAAGATATCACCTCCTGTAGATCCGCTGATGATACTTGATCTTTGCTATTTTCATGTCTGCGTGCAGAGTGGTGGTTGCAATCTGAATCCATTGGGGATGAAGCACATGCAACAAATAGTTTTTCAAGTTATATACATTTAGTCTTAAGTGGGAACACCCTGATATCTCCACTGGGGGGGAGTTTTACATTGTCAGATACAGTCCTGTCTTACCTGAAGGAAGGAGATTAACATGATAAAAAACATTACACCATCTCTGCAGGATCTGCTTCTTATCAGCTTTTTCCTTTATCTGGAATGAAAACACTTTGTTTAAGACAGCAGTCCCTGGTTATCAGATTCAGGGCTCAACCAGCCCATCCAAGCAAAGTGACATGTGCCCCATAGTGTTGTGTCAACGCTTCTTGAACTCTGACAGGCCTGATGACAACTTCCTTGCGAACCCTGTTCAAGTGCCCAATCACCCTCTGGATGAAGAACCTTTTCCTAATATTCAAACCAAATCTCCCCTAACACAGCTTCATGTTCTTCCCTCAGGTCCTAGAACTGGTCACCAGAGAGAAAAGATCAGTGTCTGCATCCCCATTTCCCCTCATGAGGAAACTGTAGACTGAAATGAGGTCTTTCTTCAGTCTCTCTTCTTTAGGCTGAACAAACCAAGCTGCTCCTCAAAAGGCTTCCCCTCTTTGTATCAAATTCTTTTCAATTTAAATATAAATAATTTTCCAAAGCTTGCTTTTAGTGTTAAACATAGTATAAAAGTATTTTCCTATAAAGAAAATGCAGTTGGCTCATTAAATTAAGATGATCTTTTTAGTAATATGTCAGTTGTTCTAAAAGTGTGGACTTTTTCCACAAAAAAAGTGAAAATGTGACAATAGCAAGGCATTGTCTTACTTATGGTGTCATTTGAAACAGAAATATAGTTTCATGAACCATTTGAACCAACTGTTCAAAAAAAATGTGTGTATAGTATAGTTTTCAATTACACATATTCCTCTTGCTGTGGTTCTGCAGCATGATTACCATTGGAATAATTTTGCTAGTGCAAATTGACTGGAGCAGTTAATATCCATTTTACTCTTCCTTTCTCTAGGCCCAGTAACAAGGAATGTTAAGCTCAAGTTTACATCTTTGTTTGAGAGTCTGTTAACAAAAATATACCCACAAGCTGTGTCTCACTAGTAGGCTTGTTTCTTGGCCTTTTCTCTGGTCAGTGCTGCCAGAGATCCACAGGCTGATGTTGTCTGTCTGTCATTTAGGAAATCAAGGTGAAGATGAATGGCAATTAAGTGCAATATCGAAAGATGGCCACCAAGCTGGAACTGTAAAGGCCCTCAAGTCCAAAGAGTAAAACCTGATTTATAGGATTCCTAGACATGGATAAAGATCTTGGTTTCATCGTTGGTGGTGCTAGGTTAAGAATTGGACTTGATTATCTTAGAGATCTTTTCCAATCTAAATTATTATATGATAGCAATCAAAACCAGAGCTTCTTTATTTCACAAGAATTTATAGCTGAAGAAAAGGCACAACAAATGTCAACACATAAATGGGAAAATGCAGTGAAGTAACACTGTGTGGTGGATTCATCTTGGCCTATTGCACTGGGCTTGGACTAGATGATCTTTAAAAGTCTGTTCCAATCAAACCATTCTATCTTCTGTACCTGGCCCTACTTGAATAGGTGGAAGCAGACCAAATAATCTCCAGAGGTCCCTTCCAACCTGAATATCCTGTAATTCCATGAAGAATAATTTATTACCAAATAAAAACAGAGCAGAAGTGTTAAAAACCAATGAAACAGGTCCCTACCTCCCCTCCATTTTTGCCAACATTCAACTTTACTCCCTCATTCTTAACTTTTCCTACTCCTCCCTGGTCACAGTCTCTGCCAAGAATGGCACAGGGAGGATGACAGGTGGAGGGGTGAGGGGTAAGGATATCTGCTGCAGGGTGGATCCTTCCCATGTGTTGGAGGTCTTCAGGAAAAAGATCTCCCCCTGCATGGGATCTCTGTGGGCCATGATCCCTGTCAGGTAATATCCAACTGCTTCACGATGGACTGCAGAGAATACCTGTTCTGCCACGTAGATCTCTACCTTCCCTTTCTTCTTGTCTAAGCTTGATGTCCATTGCAGAAAAACTTGTCTCTTGGCATGGGACAGCCCTGGTCTCTTCTCACTGAAGTCACCTCTGCAGCCCTCTAAGGACAATGCCTTGCCATAGGACACCCAGTGCAGTGTTGGAAACAGTAGCAGTAGTGCCCCTCTTACAGAAAGACAAATATGATCCAGAACTCTTAGATATCTCTCTAGAATTTTACAGAACAATTACTAATACCATTATTAATATTTTAATCATATTATTATTGATAATATATTTTTCTCTGTTTGTTAGGATTTAAAATAGTGATATGCAATTACTAGGATGTGTAAAAAATGGAAAGTAGAACAGTCTTGAAACTAAATATAAGGAACTTAGAAATTTTCTCTCAAATCAAACATAAAGGAATGCAAAAACGTTCTGTGACAAAAAGATATCTTTAAATACTCTGAAAAGTCTAATTGTTTATATTTCCTAATCATTCTAAAACATGTCTTTGCACAGCTTTCATTCCACTTACTCACTGCTGAGTTTCAAAATCCTTTAGTGTCAGTAAACAGATAGGATATCCCAAGAAACCAAAAGCATCTGCATTAGAGAAAATCCTTACGGATAATAATAGTCTCTGCCTTTTTCTTGAATACTGTGAATATCTGAATATCTTGACTCTAAAATGACACGGAGAAAAATGATTGTGGTTTTATGGTTTCTTTGCACTAAGGTTTTGTTCAGTGGTGTTTTGAACAAAGAAAATAATTATATATTATATATATTGTATTTTTATAAAAATTGTACTTTAATATGAGTATAATAAGCTGTAATTTCAAGAGTTAAGGTTTCAAATAAAAATATCCAAAATGTCAGTTAAGGTTGTCCGTGAAAACAATTCATAGCTAATTTCTTTAAAGCTGTTATCATACTAAGCAGATGTATAAAAACAGAGACAAATTGCAAATACTTTAGTCACCACTTCCATTTTTAATTTTGTTCATGTCAGCCACTTAAAACTCAAAACCGTTTGAAGAACAAAAGGGTTCTTTTAAAATGACACTTTGATGTACACCCATCAAAAAAGCTTGAAAGACATGAAGACAGAGCTAGGAAATGAGTGACTAAAGTGTAGGAGATGAGTGACTAAAGTGCATTGAGATTTTTTTGCCTTGCTTGTACTTGTTGCATTTTTGCTATTGCTCAGTCCAGATCCTGTCCATTGTTCGCACTGATAGTCCCTTTCTCTTGGTTACATGATAGTGTTCTCTTGCAGTAGAGATTTACAGTTAGAAATCTGCATCCCATTCTTGTTTAAAATCACAATAATAAACCCAAAAATCTTTTTATTCCTTGCTTAAGTCTCTTCTGCCTCAGTGCTTGGAATACTTCTCCAATACACGTTTCAACACATACCAAATCCCTGTGCAATTTTATCTCAGATGGATTCAATTCACCTCCGAAGACAGTATTTATTAGTTCTCCAGACAAATTAAAAGACCCTGATGGTTACATGAAGTCCCGTTTTATGTCTTAACATATCTCCATAAGGGACATTCATGTCTGTAACTTCATTATCTGCATACATTTCTCTAATACAAACAATGACTATCAATTAAAATGAAATTGAAGTGGGGCTTGGGGCAAGTATAATTTTCTTTTAATACGCATTTGAAACATCATTGCAAAAGGAGATGGTTGTGTTTTAATGGCTTCTCCTTTGAAGTTAAGGAGATACAAATCTGGGACTCAGTTCAGCTGCTTTGCCGCAGTTCTTCCATAGCACAATGCTGGAAGGAAATGAATTGCACCTTTGAGAGAATTTCACTGCATAGTCACAATCCCCAAGGATATTAAAACCTCTGCATCAGTTCCAGTAAGTTCATTTTTCTGTCTCTAAGTAAAGGGGATATGACCTGAAGTCCCATATGCCATGGATATTCTGCTTATAGCTGCTTATGTCAGCTGATCTGCATTATAGAAGTGTGAAAAATCTACAAAATATTTTTCATTTAATTCATTTAACATTTAAAACTCATTGAAGAGAGCTGAAGAGAGGAAATGAAAATAAAAACTCACTTTAAAAGGAAAAACAAATAAAACACTTAGACGTAGCTGAGAGATCTTACCTTGACTATGTCACAAAAAAATTATATAGTTTGAGGTTTTTAAATGACTTTGGTCATTCTGTGATGCCCTTGAATTTATCTAGGAATATGAATAGAAACACTGGGTAATAATTACCTATTTTGAGTCCATATGGATTTCTTCCAAATTGTTCCCCTAATCTATTCTACATTGAAGCTCTAGGGGAATGCAATCAAAGGCAGTAAATGAACTTACTTTGAAGCTCTCTAAGGCATTCTCAACTTGCCATCAAACTATTACTGTAACAAATTATATTTGCGAACTCTGCAAAAAGGCCTTTTGTGTTGGATTCCTTTATACACTAGTGTGTTGGTTTGAAAACAAACCAGTGGGAGATCACAAGTCAGGATCTAAATTAATGGGAAAATAAAATTAGAAACAAATGAAATAATATAAGGAGAAGCACTGACAAAGTCAGATACAACCTGACACCCTGTTAGAGTGGTGGTAGCAGTCCAGATGAAGTAGCTCACTTGGAGTGATGATCCTACGGAAGGTCTCCAGATGAAGGTCCAGTGGTAGCTTTGTCCGCTGGTAATCCAGTAGACAGGGCTAAATTAGGCAGTTCTGAGGGCAAGTTATATCCAGGTGGGAATGCTTGGCTCCTCCCTCCTGGGTGGAGCATCTCACAGTAGGATGAGATAAGTCCATGAGTCATGTGGGGGTTTCTTGATGGCCCATTGTCTGTTATCAGGGGTGGGTCATTAGCAGGCGATAACAGCTAATGGCCCACAGCTGGTGGTAATAGAATACTTGAATACATCTATATTTTAACCTAGGACACACATTTCATCTGAAAGGGAAATCTGCTGCAAAACAGGAGATAGACAATAAAATGTTTTTCTGATAAAAAGGTTTAAATTTGAAGTATTTAATGTCAGACTACTTATTGCTACTTATTCACGTAATTTTTATCAGTTGTTTTTAATTTCTTTCATGGTAAACCCAAAATTAAAGTTTTCCGAGCCAGAAGAAAAGTCAAATGCTACTTGTGATCCAAATCCCTGGGATGAAAAGATTTAAAGTGTTAGAATAAACAATGTACTAAGGTAAAATAAGTCAAGAAGCAGAAAAAGTTGCTGTTTATAATTATATCCCTTTAGCATATTTGGTTCAAAAACAAGAAGTTCCATTTCAAAGCCCAAAATAGCAGCAACATAGCGAAGGAAAATTCCTGTCAAGAAAGTGAATCTTCTATTGCATTTTTTTTTGGTGGGGATGTTTTGGGGGCTTTTTGTGTTTTGGGTTTTTTTGTGGCTCTAACTTAAAAATACATAAAAACAATGGTGTTTTTCAAAAGTAACATAGGAATACTCTCAATTTAATGATATTTCTGCTCCAAAATAGTCTTGAAGTACCAGTGAAAAGAGTTGAGTTGGGGAAAATATAATCAATTTAAGGCATAACTCTTTTATTTAGCTGAGGCAGAAATAATATTTTTCATGAGTACAGGATTAGGATCTTGATTGTCCTTTAAAAGATGCAAAAGTAGTAAATATAATTACTCATTATTTGTTTGAAATATACAAATGTAACTTAAACTGAATGTGTTACACCTGAGATTAACCCAAAGCCAGACTTTAAGCTGAAATTGCTTTTATAAATATTAAGTACTATATGACATATATTCTTGATACTGTGGACCCATTTTCATATTGTACTTGACATAGGACTCTATTTTATATGTGCCGGAAGGACAAAGTCAAATGCAAACTTCCACTGACTTAATAAGCAACTCCTATAATCCTGCCAAGATATAAAAAATTATATTTTGGTTATATTTAATAACTACTATGGGGTATGCTTATCAAGTTTTTCATTTTTTATACAAGAAAGACTTTTCCCCAACACATTATGAAATTTCTTTCTGGCTTCTGTTGCTTTTCTGTCTTAGACAGTTGCATTATTTGTACTTTACAATTTTATTTGAAGTTTGCAGAAAAGTGTAAATTATTCCAGACAGGTAGAAGGACCTCTAGTTTCTGTGCTACTTAACCAAACTGTTCTACTGATCTGCTTTAATAAGTCCTGAATTCCTTAGAACTCTGGAAACAAAAATAAAAGTAATTTTTATCCTTCAGTAGGAATTCTAGGTTAGAAAGAGCCTAAAGCATTGACGGAGTACTGTTCCAGGATAAAACATTTATTTGCCTGTCTACAATTCTGCATGTGTTTCTTGTTGATTCTCCGATACTGGTTGAAGAAAATGTGATTAACTATGAATTACTGATTCTGACATCTCCAGAGATGAATGAATGAATGAAGCTATGGAGAAGAAAGGTAGGGTAGGATAGAAGTAAATATGCGTATTTCATACTACTGGTAGGAATCACATTAATCTGGATGCAAGATGCAAGAAGGTTTTAGAAAACAACTGTAGTATTTCAATCTTTGTTCACTGACGCAGCAGCTAAAGCACATGAATAAAACCAGAAGGTAGCAGTATAGCATGTAGTGCCCATACAGGCCTATAGGTGGAGGTTAGTTAAAACTTCATGTTACCCCTTTGGTTAGTTTTCTGGGAGAAAAGGGGGAATTGTGTCTAAAACATATAGCTGTTGTGAGGTTATTTGGCACTGTGGTCTTTAGGGCTCCTGAAGGATTTTGTTACAAATAAGCAATTCCATTCTTCATTTCTACTGTCAGTTAAGGAAATATTACTTGTAGATAAACTGCTTAATCTCAAGATAAAACAAGGGCTGTAGATGGTGTAATCCTGCTGTGGTTTGATGCTGGTTTAAACGCCAAACACACGAAATCCTATTATATGCATAAGGGGAATATGGATTTATTGAGGAAAACGTAAAGGAACTTCGGGGCAAAACAAGGTCCACACTTAAACAGTTGCAATATAAAGAAAAGTTTATTACTAACAGAATGAAAAGTGAAAAAAAGAAATTATAAGAAATCAAAGCAAACCTTTAAACACCTTTCTTTCCCAGTGCCTCCTTCTTCACTACAAACTTCTCACAAGTGAAAACAAAACAAACATGGGATTTTGGTCAGAGTTGCACTTTTTTTAAGAGTCTTTTTATGCTTAAGGAAAAGCGGTTCTTCTACTGTGCCACAGAATTTTCACAAACCAGCAGTCCGCCTGGAAAAAAAAACCAAACTGTTGAAGTGAAAAAGGTATCTCTCCCATGAATCTTTTGCAGTCTTCCCACACTGCCAAGTCATGGGCCACAGANGTGCAACCACCCTCTTTTCCCGCAGTCAGTCAGCTTCCATCCCACGCGGTCTCGCCCTTCCCCTCTGTTCCTGACCTTGGGGTCGCCATGTTCAGCTCCGTCCCATGTGACTTTACTTTCTCTTCCTTCCTCGCGGACTTGAAAGAAAGGGTGTCCTTATCCGCTGCGGCGTGTGGTGCTTCTTCATTTTAGCGAGAGCTGTGCTGGAGCAGGGATGCCCCGCCAGCCCCGCCGGCTCCATGCGAGGTCTCGGCGGCTTCAGCTCATCCCGGCGCCGCGGTCTCGGCCCCACGCTGCCTGCGGAGCGGGGACAGCGCTCCCTGGGGGGGCGGCCCCGCGCTGCTGCGGCACCGAGGGGGGGCTTGGCCCGGGCCCGGGCCTGGGACCCTCCGCCTCGGGCCACCCCCCGGCCCTGGAGGCAAAACCAAAGAGAAACTTCCTGCCCTTGCTTCCCTGTAATATGCGACTGCAGAGGCGTTCCCAGCCCTCTCATTGGGTTAGCAACTTATCCATCAACCAAGTTTCAACCTACCACACATCCACATGTACTGAGCAGGAACCAAGAACAGGCTTTTCTCTATTACAGCTCTCTAAATTCGTCTACGTGACAGTGAAGTTTACGGAGAAAATATGTTTGTACACATCTCCGTGTAAAAGAGACAAAGGCAGTCAAATGTACGCATGGTAGTATATGAGTCTCTGCAATCAAGACCTTTAATTATGACCTGCCTAAACTGTGCTTGAAATACATATCTTCTTATTTCAGTGTTTTCTGGCTGTAGGGCACTATGGCCAAGGCAAGTGGCCAAAACCAACTCAGAGTAAGGGAAGCCTTGTCCAGTTCTGGGACCCTGTTAAGCCTACAGCACTGACTAGTATTGGCAAAGTTGAATTTACTGGGCTACAGTTTCATGAAGCTGCTTGTTATATGACTTTCTGTATGACAGAATTAAATGGCATTTTATGCAGGCTGTGCAGATAAATTGACTTCTGTGGTGGGATGCGTTTTGGTAGGATTAGGGGTTTTTCTATAATATTAGATTAAAATGAAATACTTTTACCATAACCTTAACTTTTAAAGAGGTTACTGTAAGTTAGATCAAGTATAATTATGAAGGGTTTGATTAAATATAGACAGAAGCTATAGATTATATTCTGCATTTCTGAAGAGAAAAATACATGATAAATTCCAGCCATAAATGTCTGCAGGATGGGGACTGGCACTGTACTTCTATGTCTGGAAGTGACTGCAGCCCTATTATTATTTACAGAAAAAATGCAGTAACTTCACTGAAGTATTTTATTTCTCACAAAGATCCACATTTGTTGTTTTCCTGCTGTATTTCTATGAAGAATGAGTAGAACTAAAGGAAATTATACAGGGAAGAGCAACAAGGAAGTAAAAGTAAAACTGTCAAACCTGAATTCTGGTTTCCAGTTCCATACAGTGGCTTGGAAAGAGATTAAGACTTAAGAAAGAACATGTTTTTAATTGGAATTTTACTGCTGAAGTAGTATAATGACAATAAATCAGTAGTATATGAAGTATGAAGTAGTATAATGACAGAATAAATCTCTATTTTCCATTCAAGAAAGAAAGTTGAAAGAGCACAATAACTGGAGAAGATAAGCATTTGTTGATGATCTTCATTTTTTTTAAAGAGAGCAAAAAGTTCAGTAAAGAAATGGATTTCAATGAGAAAGCAAGGCATGATTTCTGTGTTTTTTTCTTTCAGATCTTTTTTCATTAGCTTAATTATTTAAAAGTTCTGCTGGCTGCTTTTGTAAATGACAAGTAACATGTACTTCTCAGATTGTGGACCTCACTTGTCACTTGACACATGATTAACATTTAGCAAAGTACTCCTTTCTAAGAATTTTAGGATTTGCACATAGCTGTTCAAATGAACGACTGCTGACAAATCTTTTTCATTTTCTTACTGTGATTACAGGGCAGTGTCTTTTTTCCCAAGCGTGAGATAATGTCCATTTTTTGTGTGTGTGTTTCAGATGTATAATCTTTCCTCAAACAAACAAGCAAACAAACGAATTAAAACTCTTTACTAAATTAGATTTACTGATTTAAAATAACTACATGAGCTCAACCTATTTCATTTATGCAAAATAAGTTTATAATATAATTTAATAATTGTGTAAAAATTCCTAAAGAAAGATAATTACTTCTAATAAAAAAAGCTTGTCTAATAGACCAACATAAGGTCTGGTGACTAAAAAATGACATCTGGTACACAATAACTTTAAAAAAAACCACCTTACTAAATCCTGTGATTTAACCTAATATGGTATAACTGTAACAAATGTGAAAGTTAACAATGTAACAATATGGCAAACGTAAAATTGAAGGTTATGATGAAAATCACAACAGGGCAAACTTACTGATGCTCTCTCTATATATTTTCCAGAACAATTTATTTACCATTAGGGGGTTCCTTGAAGATAAAATCTCTGTGGTTGGTAGATTATCATGGATTTTATTGACAAAGGGTGTGAGTTGACCTACTTTTTTCTTCTTCCCTTTTTCTTTCCCCCTCCTCCTTTTCCCCACTTTTGCCCAGTTCAGAGGTATTTATTTAAGAATATCTACTCTTACCTTAGTCTTATAATTTATTAAAAATTTTATTCAGTACTGACTATAAAAATCTTGTCTGAAGCTTTGAATGATCTTCAGTGAAATGGAAAAACGTCCTTAACTTCACAGTTTAATTACATTATTTAGTTGTTGTGAAAGCTAAGCAGTGTTATGATTATTGTACCTGACATTATCTTAATTGATTTTGTCTTCTTTCAAATTCTGTAGCAACTTCATCCAGAAATTTGTTTTCCACTCAAAATGATATATATAATAATATATATTTTTTTTTAATTAAGGAAGAAAAAAAGTAAAAACCTTCAGCCAACAATTCCTAAAGTCACACTAAAAGGCAAACCATGATTTGACTGCTTTCAAAACTGCTCCTCTCATAAACAGACATGAAAATCATGTTGTGTTACACTCAACTCCCAGGCTTCTATCTGCTCCCACATTTGCAGTGGGTTAGCCTTGGCTAAGGGATAGGTGCCTGCCCAGCTGCTTGCTCTCTTGTTCTGCCTCCTCAGCAGGGCAAGGGGAGAAGATAGGATTAGAAAGCACATGGGTTAGGTGGAGACAGGTAGATCACTTAACAGTTACTGTCACAGGTCAAACAAATTCAACTTGTGTAAAATTAATTTAATTTTTTTCCACCTAAAGTAGATTCTGGTAAACACAAATAGTATTTTTCCTTCTCCACCTTTTCCCATGCCTTATTTAACTCCTTCACTTTCAGCTCCTCCAAGGCCAGATTGACTCTTTCATTTTCTCTGGGGGATGGGAGGCTGCAGTCAGCACTTCACAGTATCTGTCTGCTGCTCCTTCCTCTTCATGCTCGTCCCCTGCTCCAGCATGGGTCCCCCATAGGCTGAAGTCTTTCAGAAAAATTCTGCTCCAGCATGGACTGTTTACAGGTTACAGTGAATACCTGGTCCATCCCCTGGAGCACCTCCTGTTTCTGCTTCTCTGACCTTGGCATTCCTTCTGCTGTTTCTTAACTCTTTCTGTTTTTCCCTGATCCTCTTGACTTTTTTTTTTTACCTTTTTATTAATTATATTTGTACAGAGTCATCACCAACCTGGATGATGGGCTCTTGGGCTCTGCTGTGTCGAGTTGTGGAGTCAGATACAACCTTCTGTGTCTGACATAGGGACAGACCTTGGCTTCCCCCCACTGCCAAAATCTTGTCATATAGACTAAATAGAGTGTTTGCAAAAGACTCGACTGGAGGGCATAAGCTACTAAACAGTATAAACCTGCTGCATATGATAGGGGGGTGGAAGTCTTTATTTTTGTTCCAAGCCCCAAAGTTTCAATTGAATTCCTGGAAGGACATTATCTCCTGAGCTGAAAAACAAGTCACTATATGCTTTGCTAATTTGAATAATCACTTTTCCAAACAATTCTTTAATTTTATTAAACCTTCCTCTACTAAAGCGAGTTGCCCTGTAATAGAATTTTCCATGGGAAATGTATTTATGCCCTGTAACTCAGGCATTAGTTGATATTGTTTTTGAAAAGTAAAGGTTGACCTCTTCAGAAGCTTTCACTTTAGAGTGGGTATCCTCTCTATAGGGATCTCTAAAGGACAGAATAATGTGAACATTCTTTAATGTTAAATAAAAAAGAAAAATGTTAAATAAAAGAGACCATGACCTTCACAACTGAAAAATTTGTTACCCAGGTGCTTTAAGTTTTAATAACCTTGTATTCTGCATGCAGAAAACCAGGTAAAGGTCCTGAACAGTGTTACTCACTTTTTATGCTTACATTTTTTGCTGATTGATTCTATCCACAAACCAGCTAAAATCTATGTCTATTTAGTTTTCTTCAGCTCTTATCTGCAGGGTGCTGAACTCCCTTGGCCTAATTAAATCATGATAAAACACTTTTCTGAATAGAGATGTAGTCAATGCCATTTCTACTCACTCTAAGTGGTAAAGCATAGGAAGAACCAAAATTTGTCATTCGTGCTATAATAAAGATATAATCTAAACTTTCTAACAGCTCATATGCCCAGGCCAGCCGGTCTAAGTGCTTAATTTGACTTAATTCAAATGAAAGACCTCTTGTAAGACTACGAATTTTAGATATTTCCTCCACAACATAATAACTGTTTTGCTAGTGTCTTCATACACACCAAAGAATCATGAGATCATAGGAAAAAGTGAGAACAGCTCCCTGCTTTCTAATTTTTCTAACTGTAAATTTCTCTTGATCCTTCCAAATAAGATGCTTATAGGGAAGAATTCAAATAAGAAGATGAAAATTGATTGTGTGTTTAGAGAGAGAAGCTATAAACATTAATAACATTATCTTAAAAGAGGAGATAAGAGATGAACAAGTTTCTATTTATTTTCATTTGGGATGGGGAGGAGAATGAAGAGCCCATGATACAGGAAAAAATTGTCAGCGACCTGCTACACCACTTAGACCTGCACAAGTCTATTGGACTGGATGGAATCTACCCAAGGGTACTGAGAGAGCTGGCAGAAGAGCTCACAGAGCCACTTTCAATCATTTATCAGCAGTCCTGGATAACTGGGTTGGTTCCAATTAACTGGAAGTTAGCAAATGTGTTACCCATCTACAAGAAAGGCCAGAAGGAAGATCCAGGGAACTGCAGGCCTGTCAGAAGTGCACTTTACAGAAAGGAACTCAAATACTGATGCTTTGTCTTATTCAGTTATATATGTTATAGTTTCTTATATGACCATAGTTTTTAATCCTCCCAGGATTGTCAACAAAATAGTAGATAATAGAATTTATAACTTCAAAACTTTTACCTGGAATAGTAGGACATGACTGTTCTTTGAGGAATCCCCACCATTATATTACACATCCCCATTATGTCATAGTCATCAGATGGTTCATAGTTCTATTTTCTGCTACTGTTACCTAACTTAGTAAGGTGTATGCTTAGACCTTTCTACAGAACCCTGATGACAGAAAAGATCACAACGGCTGTGTAGCTTTTCAGAAGGACCTTGACTGTTGTGGTGGCTCAGCCCTCTCCAGGGCTGTGGCATGTGGCTGCCACTCAGGCAGATGACATCACCTGGGTGGATTTCCCCGCCCATGACAGTGATCCCGAGGGTAGATCCATGGGCGGGATGGAAGGGTGAGCCACCTCCCCCTGGGCGGCCCTTGAGCCCTGGCCGCCTCCCCTGTTCCAGCAAATTCTCTGTGTTCTTGTTACTGATGGTCCCCTGGGTGTCACTCGTACCCCTTTTCTGATTGTATTGGCTGTATCCCCTTTGTTCCTCCCCTGTGATTGTACCCCATTGGTTGTAACCCTGGACCCTCCCTGGTTTAAAAGTCTGGACCCTCAGCCATTTTGTGCCTTTTCTGCCTCAACTCCTTTCACAGTCCTTTGGCAAATAAAGGTCTGTGGAAACCCTGAGCAGGAGGTCCC
>VXAZ01004047.1:652888-685305 GCA_013399875.1 Gymnorhina tibicen | reverse complement strand
TGTAACCCAGGACAAGAACATAAGTCAAACGAAAGTGAAGTGATCTTTATGGTTCCAACCCAGATATCAACATTCTGCCTAACAGATAGGACAGCAGACCTTTTCTGGTTTTTTAATCCCAGACTTTTTAAAGCTTTGTACAATCACACTGTGCTTACTATTTACCAAACATTATTTCTTGTTGATATTTTATTTATATGTTAATCTAGAAAGTATCAACTGTGTGTTAAAACTGTGACGTGTTACACAATTAGAATTCTTAAAACTATTCTGTATATTTCAGATGGTAAATTAATGGATGGCCAAGTGATTCAATTAGAAGATGGTTCTGCTGCTTATGTTCAACATGTACCTATGCCTAAAAGCAGTGAGTGCAATAATACAAGAAATATGTTATAAAATAATGTATTACTGATAAATATTGATACTAAGTAATTAACAGTCATGATAATAGCTTGATTTCTTATTTTAATGGAAATAGTTACGAAGAAATCTTAGGTATTTTGTAATCAAAGGAGTTTAGTATTTAATCTTTCCATCTAATGGATTCTTTGAACTCTTGCTGAAGTGCTGTAATTCTTCCTTCTGAGCAGGGGACAGCCTGCGTCTGGAAGATGGACAAGCAGTTCAGCTGGAAGATGGAACTACAGCATTTATTCATCACACCTCAAAAGGTAACTGTTTTGTCAAGTGGGATTTAGTACATCAGTGTTCAACAGAACTTGACAAGTATAAAATAGGATACTCTCTGAAAACTATCATCTTAATGAGATTCCCAGTGTGGATTACTTGTTGCTTTAACTTTGTGAAATCTGAAAATTACTGAAATGAGGCTGGTTCAGTTCCTTCCTTGGGCCTCGTGTAACAGTTATAAATGTAATCAAACCCAGTGTATTTCACTGGTTTTTTAGCCCAGGATCACATTAAAGTGAGTATATACCTTTAGGTAGTAGGGCAGAAAATGTGACAGCTGACAGTCAAGAATGCAAATTTAGTTGTTCCAGAAGATAACTTAATGTTTCTGCAGAAGATGATTACACTAGTCTTGGAAATAGTACCACTTCTCTAGTAAAAGTGATCAGGTATATATTTTAAGGCTTTAAACCAGTGTGACAACTACAATTTACAACTGACAATAGTAGGAGGAAAGAATGTAATACAGAATTTTTGTGTTAAAAGTAATTTTATATTTTGTGTTTCTTTTGCATATTTGCATGATTCTCTTCTTAAAATGTGACATTTATGAATTCTAAAATCTGAAGTAATGATATCAGTAGATCTCTTACATTATTTTCATTTTATTGTGAGTGGATTTGAAATGGAAAGCGTATTTGTGTTCCTGATTTCCTTTGTATATAAAGCTAGATTAATATAAAATTTTTTTGTACTTCTGTGAGTGTAGAAATAAAACATGGGAGGTGTTGTCTTAAAAACGAATTCCCGTGTTATTCGTAGTATTATTTTAAGTGGTTATACTTCTCATATATTTAATATGTATGTATGACTACAGGAGACACTTACTGAAGAGCAGTAGTTTCTCATGTAGCACACTGCTGCTCCTTTCAGAATCCTAACACGTTGCAATGTCATTCCTCAGACAGTTATGACCAGAGTGCACTGCAAGCTGTGCAGCTGGAGGATGGAACCACTGCCTACATCCACCACACGGTGCAGATGCCCCAGTCGGACACCATTTTAGCCATCCAGGCTGATGGCACAGTGGCAGGCCTGCACACAGGAGATGCTGCCATCGACCCAGACACCATCAGTGCTTTGGAGCAATATGCAGCCAAGGTACTCTGCAAGGCATTTTCTCTATCCATCATGTTTTAATGTACAGCACAACATATCTTCCAGCGCAAGCCGATTGTCGTCTAAGAAACAAAATTATAACTGAGAGAGTCTCAGGCTCTTAGAAGAGAGAACACCAAATTGTCATGACACTGCTTCACTGCCATGAGCGGCTCTGGTGTGTAGTGTTGCATATAAAGGAGAAAAGATCGAGCACTGAACTGGAGTCAGATTTAGAAAGCAATTTAGACAGCTAAATAATAATCTTCTCTATACTATAGGATGGCAAAGGAGTCTCTTGAAAGGACACTGTTCGGAAAGAAGGACAAAGTTAAATTTTTCTTGTTCAGGCACTACTGCTGGATTAATTTTCTTTCCTGAATGGGAAGAGTATGGCCTGGTGTACTGAGCAAGGACAACACATGGTATGAAGTGTAGAAAAGACAGTTAATTACTGAGTTCAGAAAAAAACTTCTTTGATCCATATTTTCAATAGCAAAAATGCAGTCTGATGCACAAAATTCATGTTGTTTGCTTTACTGGACTTGTGTAAGGCATGATGTAAGTATAGTAATGGGTGATGCAACTTCCATGACACTATAGTTAAGCAGTGTCCCAGTTGCTGGATAATTGCCATCAGTGCTTGTAATGCTCTGGAGAAAATAAAAGAGCAGAATAAATTTTAAAGTCTGTCCTCTTAGTGTCACTAAGAGTGTTCAAAATTTGGGAGAAGGCCAGTTAGGATAATTAAATAGCTTCTTGACTATTCTTTTCATTATGTTTCTGTCTGCTGGAATTGAGAGATTTTTAAGGCAACTAGTCAAATTGAGTTGTGATGGTATGCCTTAGCATTTCATGAAATAACATTAGTTGAGCTGTAATCACAAGCTTTTACACATTCCAGAGATACTATTTCATTTAGATTAAATCAACCATAACTGCTCTTCTTAACTAGCAGCTATATTAATCATAATTTCTGAGAAGTTTCTGTTTTGAGAAGGTGAAGAAGAAACAGAAGAAATGCAAATAAATTTGCATTTTCATCCTATTTAACTCAATATGTGTTTTTTAATTCTGTAATGTGAATTTGTTTTCTGCAGTCCTCTTATGTGTTTGTTTAGGAAAAAGACATTCGATTTTCCTTAAGCTTTTATCTCAGAACCTTATTCTGAATGGTAGTGCTGAAACCTTTAGGGAAAGTCAGTGAAAGTGACTTTCCAAGCACTACACGTGGTTTATGTACAAAAACAAGTAATAGCTCAATGGTCAGAACCCTGAATCTCTCTTAAAAAGAGAAATGTGAGTTTGTGATTCTGCTCCATGTCTGTGCACACTTCACAGTGAGGCGCGGTGTACTCTTCATAGCAGCTGGTGTTAGACACTTTGAAAAATGTACAGGAAGAAATTAAATACACAAGATAAGTATATGATAGGATTTTATAAAATTTTAAGTAGTCCAAAGAAGAGTAGTGACTTGTCATTGGCTGCACCAGTTTCAGAACTGGGAAACATCAGGTGAAACTCTCAGGTGATGGGTTCAAAAAAAATGAAGAAGATGTTTTCAAACAGCACTAAGTTTAGCCACAGCACTGCTTGTAGGATATTGTGGACACTAATATGTCCTTGGATTCAAGGAGTAATTAGACAAATTCATGGAAGAAAAATGTGTCCATGGCTATTAGGTAGAAACATGTGACTTCTGGTTCAGGAAGTTCATAAACCACAAATTGCTTGGAGGTTGGCAGAATATAATGGGGAATGCATCAATACGTGCTTGGCCTGTTTGTTTAGTGTTCTCCAGCATCTGCTACTGGCTGCTGTTGGAAATGAAATGGTGCAGTAGTATGGCCTTTAGTTTGACTCAGTGTAGGTGTTCTTGTGTTTTTATTTGAAGGCAGACTAAATCTTTCTTTAGCATAAAAGAGAGTATTTTAGGAGGGGCTCAAAGATCTGCCCTGGAATTCTTCCAGAAATGAAACTGCAAAAGAGAAGTTTAAAGTTAGGTGTCTTTTTTTTATTTGTTTTTATTAAGGTTTTCTTTTCGAAACTTAAGGGGCAAAGAAAAAAAAGAAGGTGGATTTGGAGAGTGGTAGTTCTTCTTTGTTTCCCTGTCCTATGCAACAGGCAGAAACAGAAAGATCAGCGGGGTGCCCAAGATCAGTGTAGAATATAAGGGAGTTCATACAAAGACATCCAAGCAGACTACCCAGAAGCTCACTGGAAGTGGTGGAACATTTTTCATTGTCCCTCACTTCTCTTCAGGCATAGAACTACTTCCCCACAGCATGCAAAGCACATGCAGACTTAACTAGAGCCCTCTAATTTTGGGCTGAGTCAATGCCACCATCCTCCCAAAGCAACCAGGGAAAAAAGGTCATTGCTCTCAATGAAGTCAGAAGATAGGTGATGGAATCGTGAAGAGGTTACAACACATACTTTCCTTCCATAAGCTGTGCCATCATAGCTGCTGGCAAAGTACAGTAGCTGGGATTTGTGCATGTCTCAACATATGCACACACGTTCGGTTTGATCATTTGTTTCCAATAGTTGATAAAGTTCTAATTTCATGTCAGTAGTCCTTTTCTCAACCAACAACAGGAAGTTCAGGATGAAGTAATTCAAGTCTCCTTTCTGTGCAGGTTCTCTCCTCTCCCTTTAAAAATTCTGAGGGAGAAGGTCCCAAAATGGCTATTGTTTCCCTCTGAAAAAAACACCCCAAAATTACCTGCTTTCTGACTCTCTTTTCAATCTTTTTGTAATGTAAATTTGCCTCTGCTTGGGTGCTTTCCTCTTTACTGTTTTAACTCAAAATTCCCAAAAGTATATTGCTCATAATTGTCTGATTTAGAGAGAGAATACAGTCTGAAAACCTCTTGTGGGATGAGTTCATGCCAGTCTCCAAGCAAACGGCTGGGGGCTGATGCTTTGGGCGAGATAGTTTATACAAGCGCCAGTGTTCTCAGGAGCCTGCGGTGGCCTCTTGGGTGAAAGGCCAGGAGCAGCCCAGGGGAGGGGGGGTTCCTGCCAAACTGTTTTAGAGAAGAATAGAATCACTTAGACTAGGCTTAGGTGCATCAGTCTCAGCCTTGAATATAATGGATGCAGAGAGTATTGTGAATGCCTGTGCTTAATACAGAGAAATTAACGAATGGGAAACTATGCAAAGTATACTTTAATTTTTTGTACAGTGACCAGTAAGATCCTGTTCTTTGAGTTGCTTCATGTGAGGGAGTTTGGAGTGGTTTTTTGAACTGGGTAATTATATTTTTATTTAAATAAAAATTTCACATTAACATCTAACAGTCTTTCAAATATTTTTAAGAGCTCCTTGGAAACAGCAATACCTTTCTCCTCCTGGAGACTGTTTTTAAAAACAAACCTATGTAGTAATACCCAAGTCCTTGCTTAGCTGTAATTTGACTAGTTCAAATTGACATGTAACACATTGTCTTGGGTATTTTGATTAAAAAGGCAGTTGTGCTGTTTGAAACAAGTACATTCTGCATGAGAGAGAAATCTTTATTATAAAAGAAGTAAATGTTTGGGGTTTTTTTGTCAGAACTCAGTATTAATGAATTTATCAATTTAATACTTTTGTCAGTCTATTAATTTAACATACTTAGTTCTTGCAGTCTTTCCTACCCTGTTATAAAACAACTTTGCTATGCTCACTTTGCCTGTTCTGTAATGCAGGTGCTGCAAGTGGGGATTTTTATGTAAGCTCATGTACTAGAGGATAACCATGTTCCAAGAGGGAGCTAGAGAGCTATGAAATAATAAACCCCCAGCACTGTCTGTAACCCTCTGTTTCTCAGATGAATAAAAATAACCTGTAAATGTTTTTCCCATTTCAACTTTGTTTTTCAGGTGTCTATTGATGGAAATGACAGTGTTAGTAGCACAGGAATGATAGCTGAAAATGAACAAGATAAAAAAATGCAGGTATGTGCCCAATACAAGATAATTAAATATATATATTTCTTTTGTCTTCTCTGCCCAGCAAGGTGCAGGATAGGGAGCCCTGTAGCCATGAACTAGGGCCTGGTTCTACCCTTCAGAAGTTATAGATTTCAAACTACACAGGTAGATTATATTATCTCACTCTGTACAAAATCCTGTCACAAGATTTTTAAAAGATCTTCTAATATCACTGTTTTCTATGGGGTTTTTCCTGTTTAAAGGTAATTAAAAATCATATTGGCTTTCTACGATTTTTCAAGCTGACCTGAGTATTTCATCAACAAGAGTGTAAGTATTTCAGAAGTTCTTTTCCAGAGAAGGAGCTGACTTTTGATAGTATTTAAAGCAGAAGGAATACTGTCTCAATTAATAAATTTCTTCTAGGAGAGACCATTCCATGCTTCTAGGAGAGGCATGTGTCTGGAACTGTTCTCTCTTTGATGACTTTTTTTGATTCCACTTGCCCTGTTAGGCTCCCTGACTTTCATAGCAGGTTTTATTAGGAATCAGTAGACAACTGTTGCTCCTAGAGAATGCTTAAAGAACAGAAAGATACTTCCATTTCTTTTTCAGGATCCATATTGTTAGTATATAGTAATGTAAAAATCTTATAATGTGAAAAAATTAATGTAAAAGTTCAAAGGGTAATGGAAAATACAGGTGCAACTTACTAAGCCTCAAGCTTTTTTCCCCGGGATCCATAAAATTATGTAAGGAGAATGGTATTTGACATTATAATGTATTTTATTAAAGGAAAAGACAAAGAAAAACATATTCTGGGCTTCAAATATACAACAAAATTAATACTAAAACCTCCATATCCTCACATGTTCAGATGACAAAATCAAAAATGGAAGTCTTTGCATTGAGAATGGGGCTTCTCTGGGCAAACCTTTTCTCCTTTTTGCTTAATTTAAGAAATAATGAGGTAGACAAAGAGGAAAAATATCTTCCAAGATCAAAATACATTATCTGTGAAAGGAGTAATTATAGGCTCACCTCTGACAGCTCAAATTTTCTATTCTTAATCTTTTACAAGTTAGGTCCCACAATATTTAAAGCTGCAGACACTTCACTTTTGCCTGTATGGCATGACTGTGGAAGGAGGGAATAGCTAATTACATGCATTATTTACTGTATTGGACTATATTTCAGAAAATAAAATTAAGAAATTCAGAGGATTTGCACACTTGTTGGTTGGAATAGGGATACAACTCCAAAGAAAGGCAAAATTCAAGGAAGAGTAAGATAAAATCTTTGTTGGTTTTACCTGAAATTAAGAGTCTATTAAGCAAAATTACTTGTAATCAGTATCCACCTAAATATTGATTTTGGCCTCAGCCCCAAAGCAAACTGAATGTGGAGGTGGCTTTATCTTATACATATATGGCAACATATGTGCCATATGGAAATGTGCCAATCTTACAGAGCATTATATGTTCCAAACAAAACAAGATCTGATATTTCAAAAAGGCAGTGAGGCTTAGTCTCAAATTCTGACCCTTATAAGGTGACTACAGTTGGCCTTCAGTTGAAGGGGCCCAAAGCTATCAATTATGCATGAAAATATAAATCATTCTTATATCTTGATTTAAATAGATACTTGCTTGTAACTCATTCTGTATTAATATATAATATATAAATCTCATATTTAGATGTAGAATTAAATAGGTGTATATTTATAAGCTTTTTAAGTACACAGGTAACAGAACAGGTGTCGTACTGCTAAGCAGTCACTCAGACTTGCATGTGGTCAGTTAGGTGTTTCAGCAAAGAAAAAAAGCATAAAACCTCTTTGTGATTTCTGCATGGGAAAACAAAAGACTCTGTGTGCCCAAATGGATATCTCACTATTTCCTTTAAAACCTGCCATACCCATCTGTTCATAATACACACTTTGGTTATATGATTCTGCTTTTATGTGTGCAATAGAAAAATCTGATCCGAGATCTTTGTTTTTCTCCCGTGTTACCCCTCTGAACTCAGGATGCATTTGTGATCTCTTAAAAATAGGGTTTTTTTAATCCTATTTATTTATTCTGTTTAAAAGTATTTGAAGTGCACAGTTCCTCACAGTAAGCTTCACATTATTATAAAGCTGCTTTATTTCCCCCCACCCTTTTTGTATCCATCTTAATATTGGTAAGATTATGGCTGGTTATTTCCTTGCAGATATCAGCACATTACAGACCTGATTTCATTTTCTTTTAAACTTTGGCATATTTGAGCTTTATAGCAGAACTTAGCAAGTATATACATATTTTTATATGCTGGAACAACAATGAAATAGTAGTAGGTTTACTGATACAAACCCCAAAATTAGTGCTTCAGTGCAGGTGCTCGACCAAGCATTTTCTTCGTGATCCTTAACGTATTGAAGTGGTTCCTGTGATTCATGCTGTCATAGGTTAAACAGTAGTATCAGTAATGGGTTTCTTGATCCAGGAGGTTGTTTTTCTCTGTGGTTCCAGAGAAGATTTTCTGAAGTGATGGAGTTGAACGTTTCAGCTGATTAAAAATTTCATATTGAACTTTGCTCCTTTAGTCGTAAGAACAGTCTGAAGGTAACAGGTTAACCCATCCTCTCTGAAGAATCTGTAGGAAAGGTGTTCCCAGGCAAATTTCTGATCTATCTGAATAAGGAAATGAAGGCCTGTGTGCTGTTGCAGGGCTGCAGTCTCATTGGTATGAGGGAGATGTGGTGGGAGAGCTCAGATGGCTGAAGTGCTGTGGTGATGGATCCAGGCTCTTTAAAAGGGCCGGGTGGGGAGGGAGAGGAACAGGAGCTGCCCTTCCTGTGGGAACAGCAGGACTGCACAGGGCTTTGGGATGGGACATGGCTCAGACCAGCATGGGCACTGTGGTAGTGGCTGTCTGCCACAGGGTGCATGATCAGGAAGAAGATGAGGCCTTCTTCAGACAACTCAGAGAAGCCTCACGTTCACGGGCCCACATCCTCATGGGGAATTTTAACATCCTTGGTATCTGCCAGAAGGGCATCACAACAGGGCATGTGAGGAGCATTCTGGAGTTCAGAGTGGTGGCAACTGGCAATCTAGAGCAGCTGGCATGGTGGGACACTTTGCAGGGCCTCTGTTGCCAAGAAGAATTAGTTGGGAATATGAACATTGGGAGCAGACTTCGGGAGTATCCATCCTTAGAGATATTCAGAACCCACTTGGATATGGCTGTGAGCAACCTGCTGCAGCTGACACTATTTTATGCTGAGGGTATTGTCTCCTCATCCATCCTGTGAAATGTTCTTTCGACAGTTTGGAATACAACTGGATCTGTAACAAAAGGGAGGCAGTTTAAAAGGACAGACCTTTTAAAATAGTCTCGATTGCTTTGCATACAGTTGTATCAAAGTGCTGCTGTTTGGGCTTCTGCCTCTGTGCTGTCTGTATGAATGTTTGTTGCATGTCAGGGTATGAAGCAGCCTTTACAAGGGGTTTCAGTTGCCTCCTGAAGCTGTGCTGTATATTTTCCTGTTGTCACGCCAGAAGGGAGAGTAGAACCTAGCTCACATTGATCCAATTAGCTTGATGAAAATACATGCATGGCAGACCAAGTACAAAATGCTTTCCTTCATTTTCAAAAAGTGCTCATTCTAAGGACATTTAATTATTGTTTGGCCTTTCTGTGAACTTATCTTTGAAGGTAGTCTGATTTATGGCTAATCTCCCTTAGGAACAGATCTAGTGCCTCAGATACAACCTAAGACTTGTCTGTCTACTAATTTGGTCCTTTTACCACTGTGCTTTTGAATTATTTGTCTTTGTTATTTGGCTAATTGATGCAAGCTTTTCAATTTGCTAGGTACAAGTAAGTATGTTTTACACTTTCCGTCATGAGAATTTGATTTTCAGTTCTTTAGTTTATTTATTGAGGACTCAGAAATACATGGCATAGCAAAGACAAACAAAAGAAACCTGTCAGCATCAGCTCTGGCTTGATAGCAAAATAAAGTGTGCAACTTCTCTGATCCATTTTGGTTGTTGCTTTTTTTAGTATGTGGTTTGGTTGGGGTTTTTAAAATTTTTTTTTCTCTTTCACTTAAGATTGTCTTGCAAGGGCATGGAACAAGAGTGACTGCAAAATCTCAACAGACTGGAGAGAAAGCCTTTCGCTGTGATTATGATGGCTGTGGTAAACTGTACACAACAGCTCACCATCTTAAGGTGATGAGATGTAAAATGTGCATTGCTACTTTGTAGATACGATTTTATAAAAAATATTATGTAGTTAAAAGTAAATGAAATTAAGAGAGAGCCAGTTGCAATGGGGCTGCTTTGTCAAATGTTTATTGGATTGATTTTACTGGTGGTAACTGGTGGTGCTCAGCTGAGTTTGCTTAGTGTTCTGGATAGATGCAGATGTGGGATCCCGTTAAGCTGCTATATTGACACCATAATTGAGCTTGTTTCCACCAGCAGTGTCACAGAAATTCTGGAATCCAGCATTCACTTTATCAACTTTACATGTGTGCATGATCATGCAAAAATTCCAGTTTTTGAAATATTTCACCATCATAGTACAAAGCGAGACTCTTCAAAGCTAATATTCACGGTGAAAAGCTGGAACATCTTTTCTTCACAGATGGCAACTCCTTAATTCTCTTCCTTTTTTAAAATCAAGTAAAGGAATTTCTGAAATGGTAAATAGTGTCGGGCTGCTCACATTCCAGCTGAGGCTGAGACAATCACTTGCTGATGAGGTAACCTCCTCACTGTGCTGCTTTGTCTCTGACTAAATACAAGAGTCAGTGAGTGGTTTGCTTTATGAGTCACTTGCTAAAATGATGTTCTTGCTGTAGAGGTTTCATGCACTATAAGAGCATCATTGGAAGCATTCAGTGGAGTCAAAACTTAGATAGAGAGTAGGCTCTGAGGTATATTTGTCTACTGTCTTTAATGTAGTTGCCTGATGGCAACTCTGCAAGTATTTACTAGAAGTGTTTTGTGCAAAACTGACTGGCAGGATCAGGTTAGACCTTGGAAAGAGACATCTTTAGTTTTAGGGAAAATGTTACCATATTTCAGTATTTTTTCATCACTGATATAAACAGACACTTGAATGTGAATCTTAGTAAGATAAATAAAATACGTTGACTTTGAGAATAAACTGTTTTTGTGCTGAAGTAACCAGATACAACATTTCATTAAGTCACTGTATTGGATGTCAACAGGTGCATGAAAGGTCTCACACAGGAGACAGACCGTATCAGTGTGAACATCCTGGATGTGGCAAGGCCTTTGCAACAGGTAATCTTTTGCAGACTGGCTCCTCCTGCTTGTTAGTGTTTGTCTATGAATAAAGTAAGTTTTTAGTATTGCCTTTTTTAACTGCTGAGTAGGTTGGGAGAACTGGAAAAAAAAAAGTCATCTTTTCAGCTATTGTAGCATATAGAAAGGACAGAGGATTTAACTCTTACTGAAGGGGGAAGGAAGTGAAGCCCTCAACACTTACCTTACTCTTCACCTGTCATCTACAGTCAAACTAGATGGTAAAAAATAGGCCTTTCTTACTATTAAACTAATAGCAAAAGTTAAATGAGGTGATAATAGAAAGCTGAACCTGTAGGCTAGAGGCAGATTCCTGATCTTCTGGTCTAAATTTGAAAGGAACTTTGATAGAAGATGCTACTTTAAGTGTTCTTCCTTGCATTTGTATCAGAGTGACATCTGTCATGAAGTGAACTCTCCATTTGTACAGATTACTCTGCTCATAAATGATGCTCTCCTTGAGGTTGAATTTGATTGTGCAAAATGCAATTATGAGGAATGAAACATGGAAGAAAGTGGAAGAGCAAAACTTGTTTCAAATTTTATTCTTTTACTTTGAATGTAAATTAGTATAATGCTTAGAAAACTTAGGCTCTGTTTTTTTAAATAAGGTATTTTTAAAATAACTTCATCTGATCGAATACATTTAATACAATTGCTTTGAATAGAAACAGGCAAAATAAATGCTGATGCAAAAAGTCAAAAGGGAAACAACCACACTTTTAAAGGGCTGCACCTGAGTTTAACTGCATAGTGTTTGTAAAGGGATCTCAAAACTATGTAACGAAATATTCTCTTCCTTTGCAACAGACTGATGTCTGGCTTTAAACAACTGTTTGTTTATAAATACTATATTTTTGGTCAGAACCATTGTACCATTGTAGTTCAACAATCTTTGCCTTGGACAAAGTTCACTTTTAAGTACTGAATACTCTTTGGTTTAAATGTTAAGAACTCTCCTGGGTTGGATTGTGAAACTGAGTTTAGATGTAAAAGTGAATTAATGCTCAGCTTGGTTCACATGCTTCATGCTTTTAAAAACATCAAGAATAGGAATTTCAGTTGTTTTGGGGAGAACACTCTGAAATTAAAGCAGATGCCATTTTCTTACAGATTTTATTTTGTAGAAATGCGTACATCACTTGTGGGTACAAGTGAAATTCAGGTTCATTTTCTAAAATGGCTGTTTCAGGCTTCTTTAGTCATTATCTTTTCAGAGAGGTGCTGAAAGGAAAATCTTGGTTAAATGCTCATTGCAAAATAATTTATAGAGGGCCTGATCCAATGTTCACTTCAGACTGGTGGAGTTTTTGATGATCATGAGTTCCTAAAAGTAATGTTAAAGAGAATGAGTGTCTGTGACTGCTCTTGGTTAGCACCTATATATGTGATTTTACTGCTGACTTCATTAGTGGTATTGCTTTTCCTATGAGTAAATAATTGAATGTCATTTTGATGACAGTAGTGGGAAGAGGTAAAAACTAGATGGAATGCACAGCATATGGCTTCCTCAGAAGGCGGAATAAATATTTGTCCGCACTGTAATAATTGCAGTTTATCCTTCTGAAGGGAAGGAGAAGCATTATGGAAGTGTATTTTCTTCAAAAATAAAGAATGAAAGAATTTGTAAACTGTTATCCAGTTTATTATTGTGAACTGCTGCTCTGTAGGGTAGAACGAAGAGCTTGTGAAGAACGAAGGAGTAAACTTTACTCATCACCATTCCTGATTGGAACGGCAAGCACAGCTTTTGCTGGTGATGGTTTATGAGTACCCTTATTTTGTGCTTATGCCACGATAACATCCTTTCTGATCTCCAGGGTATGGGTTGAAGAGTCACGTGCGAACACACACTGGTGAAAAGCCTTATCGGTGCACAGAAGAGAACTGCACCAAATCCTTCAAGACTTCCGGAGACCTGCAGAAGCACATTCGGACCCACACAGGTACTGCCAGCACACATCACTATTTGTTCATTGACTTAGGCGGATTTTTAGTCTTTTCTCTTTCCTCGTTCTGTGACTTTATACTTACAAAATCAGCCTGTGTATATTCTCTTTCTGAAGCCCAGTGAGCTCAGCAGCATTTCAGCATGGTAAGCATTTGCTGCAAATCCAGCATGCTTTTCTTGGAAAAAGTGCTTAAGCATTCACACTGCTATTGCAAATGCACTAACTTTTAGCAGTGCTTCACTTACATTGTCACTGAGTCACTCGATGCCTTTACAGTTTCATCTGCAGCTGTAACAGAACAAGGAACTTTTCCTCAAAGATCTGTCTTGCCTTTTAGAAATGGCTTCAGTGTTCCTCAGTTTTGGTGCTTTAATATAACTTGCATGCCAGCTTCATGAAGGTTTATATTCTGAGCTTGTTATCTTGATTTCCCATCTCTTCTTCCAGCAAAAACAAAAATATCATAGAATATCAACTGTTACTAAAACGTGCAAAGACACAAAAAATAAAATCTTACATTTTGTCTGAAAACATTAAATTGAAAGCCAAGCCACAAATTTTAGACAGCACACGCTACACTCTGCAAAATTCTGTGGGTGCACACACGTGTAAACAAGTTTGCACAATGTCTCCTTTGTGCCTGTGATCTTAAAAAAAAAGAAAAAATGAAAAGCAACCCTTAAATACAGGAAGAACAATCTATCACTTGCTAACCTATTCCATTAAATATATTTGTGTCTCTGCTAGAACACTGACAAGTTTTTCCACTGAACTATCTGAATCTTAGTGAGTCAAGAAGAAAAAGTAAAAGAAATAGGGGTTTGGATTTTTTTCAAATTAAAAGTAATAATATGGGGGGGTGGGGTGTAAATATAGGCAATAAAAATTGTAAAAATTCAGGATTACATTAAGATATTTCTGCTTTTTTGGACTTCCATACAGAAAGACAGTCTGTTGGGATTAGTGCTATCTTGATTTTTAAACATCAGGATGAACACGTATCATCTCAGCTCTAGAAAAGAGCCGTTGATATGCACTGCATCCAGTACAGACTATGGACTGAAAGGTTTCTGTAGTAGGGGCAGCTTCGTTAGCTGTGGACTGTTTTCTTTACTTCTTTATGGCCACAGAAGTTGTGTGGTAATTTAATCTCTCTCTGTTTAGCAGTTGAGACAAAAGACTTGAGCCAGCCCTATGTAACCTACCCACCTGAGCAATATTAGTAATAGAATCATAATCTCCCAGCAGTCCAGGGGCCAGAGGAGTCTTATTTTAGATTTATGAGTGTTTTCAGGAAGCTAAAGAATGAGAAGAAAATTGCAGCAACTCCTTAGTGCAGGTGGATGGAGCGGTGCGTGCTCACGCCTTGCAAGCTGCAGCAGTGCACCCAGGGGAGGCGGGTCTGGGCTCTCCCACTCTGTCCCATGGCTCAGAACCTTTCCCTTCCTTCAGTAGGTAGATCAGGGTGAGTGCTTTCTTCATTTTCTGCCTGTTTGAACCAAAAGTGGCTTTTCCCCGCTCTTTGAGTAGAGTCAAGTCTCACTTTCAGTGCCACCAAATGCTTGCCTCGGGTTTCTCCATGACTTCCCCAGACACGCAACTCTGGGATCAGAAGAACTGCTGTGGAGGGTACCTCGTGCTGCACTGGGGCAGAGCTTCAAGGGTTTGCATTTCTAGCGCTGGAATTCTCTGTCACCTGGAAACAGGTCGCTTTGCTAGGAAGTTCATTAGAATTTGAAAAGGCCCCTTCAGGGACCGGTCGGGTGAGATTCCTGCGGGCATTGTTTAAGAGCGATCTGTTTGGTTTCTGGTGCAGGGTCTGTTGCTGGGTGGGGTTGGTTCTGCAACCCTGCTGCTTTCAGACGTGTTTGGGGTCCTGGCTGAAGCAAGGATTAGGGGAGCCATGGTAACACAACACTGAGGCGTGTACGGGGAATACACACTGCTTGGCAGGAAGCTGGAAAGCCTTCCCAAAACAGCTGCCCGAAGGAGTGAATAGTAGTTTCCTCTGCCAAGGAGCAAACTGCTTAGGAGTTTCGCGGTATTACTGTCTATCAGGACTTGTTCTTTTATTTTTAAGTACCTATTGTTGTATCTGTAGTGGTGTTCTGCTCTCTCTTGCTCTCAGATTCTGCTCTTTGGTAAGCAGAACAGTGCGTGGAATGTACTTGGCTCTAGAAGTGGGAAATTACACCAGGACAGCCTGTCAGTGGCTCGAACTTCTCCAGATTTACCCCCCTTTGCTCTCCTTCTCCGTGTGCTTTGATAGATCTGAAAGGTCAGGGTTATTGGAGTATTATTGGTTGGCCTTGTCTACTATTCACAGTGAAATGGTTTGGTGCAGTGATGTAAGTTATTGTGCTTAAACTTATATTACACGAAGAGACTTACTTTAAAAGAACCTGTATTTGTGATTTGCTTTGGTTTGGGGGTTTGAAACTTGAGTTTCATGGCTGCTTCTCTTTAGAAAGTTTGTTCTTTTATAAAGTTAAGTGCTTTCTATAACAAGTTTTACTAATCCGTGTTTATCCTGGTTATGTGTTAAAACATGAAGGTATTTTTTTCATTTTAAGAATTAGCAATTGTCAAATATCAGTGGTATGATACGCTTGGTTTGGATAATAAATGTATGAACTGGGGAGGTTGTTAAACAGTTGTTAGATTATGGGCAGTGTGGAAGCTAATCCAAGCAACTGAGTCTTTTCTATACATGTTAAAGTACTAACCTAAATGCTTCATAATTTAGCTTACAGACTGTATGATTTTCCTGAATTTTGCTAGTTTTGGCTAAGCTAGAACACTCCACAGTGGCGTGTTGATGGTATTTCTGACTGAGGCTCTCAAAGATAGAATTATGTAGCTTTAGGTTCCTACATTCAAGTCTAAGTGTAACTTAGGATTTTCATTCTTTTGTAACTTTTGCGTGTGTACCTTTTCTTGTCTTTTTTTTCAGGCGAAAGACCCTTTAAGTGTCCCTTTGAAGGATGTGGCAGGTCATTCACAACATCTAATATTAGAAAGGTTCACATCAGGACACATACAGGCGAAAGGCCTTATTACTGTACAGAGCCAGGATGTGGGAGAGCTTTTGCCAGTGCAACTAATTATAAGAATCATGTGAGAATACACACAGGTATATGAGTGATTTATTGTATTTTGAAGTGGAATCTGCTTGGGAGAGGCTGTGTCATTCTCCTTGTGAACAATGTTTTGGTGTGTTGTAATTGGGTATAGTCATGTTTATATGACTTGGCTTGGTGCTTCTGTTTGGGCCTCCTCTCCCCTCAGCTGAGGATACTTAAGCAGTTAGATTTCCCACCTTGCAGTCAAGGCAGAATAATTTTGGTTTGGATACAAAGTTTTTTAAACTGGACATTGGGCTGAATCCTTAATATGATTCTGGGCCTTGCCTCCCTTGTGAGCTGTTTCTTAAATAAATACCAGTAAAGGACAAGTCTGAGCTTAACTTTGGCTCACTGTTATGAGTCACCCTTTCATCCCAGCTGTATTTTCCTTGCTGCTGGAACTGTGATCAAAACTTCCTTTTTTATAGACTGGATGTGAACATACTTAAATCTGATTTGATTTTCAGGATTAATGAGCAGAAATAATGAGCGCAAATTTGAAGATTCTAAAATGTAAATGCCAGTGATAGCCACATCAGCTTGATAGCATTATATATTTTATAGAAACACAGATAAGCTTCACAGAGGGATGTTTTGTATCCCAGTTTATATTTTTAGTTTACAGTGTAATTTGGACACTTGTTTCATTGATTTTAAAATGAAAGGTGTTTCTATATGAAACCATAATTGTTCATACATGTGCTTCCTATGGATTTCCTCAGAGCTCTAAAGACTCGAAAGTGGTACTAGCCAATCAACATATCTGATCACTGAGGAAAACTATGGGGCTTCCAGTCATAAAAGAACAAAATTCTCAGTACAATGACAAACTGAAATTGCAGCTTTCAGCTGGTATCATTCCACCTTCCTCAGAAGGATATTTTAGATTGAATGATAGGGAGAAAAATGGGCCTAACTTGTACTGGCAGTAGTTCTTAAAAAAAGACAGTAAGAGGTTGTATTGATAAACTTTGTGAGGTTGAGCTTCTCTGTTGCCTTTGAAATTAAAGTATGGTTGGTAATGAAGGTTTGTCCCTAAATATCATTTGCTGGCAATTTTTCCTGTGCATCCCAAATGAAGTTCTCTTCATCCCTTTTGCTTTCCCGTGCAGGGGAGAAGCCCTATGTCTGTACAGTTCCTGGCTGTGACAAACGTTTCACAGAGTATTCCAGTTTATACAAACATCATGTTGTACATACTCATTCCAAACCATACAACTGCAATCACTGCGGGAAGACCTACAAGCAGATCTCTACCCTTGCTATGCACAAACGGACAGCGCACAATGACACAGAGCCCATTGAGGAAGAACAAGAGGCTTTCTTTGAGCCACCTCCAGGTTAGAATTTCAGTCTTTGAATCTCTTGTTGTAAAAAAAAAACCGGGTTGGATGGTATTTTGCTGGGGGTTTTTGATAGCCAAGGAAATTAAAGCATAAGTAGAAAGCTAAAGTACTTAATAAAGATATCTTAATTTCTCTGTAAGATTTTTAGGGTGGTAGGCAACTTGTAAACAGAAATTACAGGAGTAATTGGCCAGATAAACTCATTTATAGCAGTCATGGGGTTAAGGGAGAAATTTGAGTTGCAGTCTCAGCAACCCTGCTATAAAAGCATGAATGTGGGGAAGGGACCAGAGAGAATCTAAGCTGATTACAACCTACTGGATTTTTGTTAGGGATTTTTCAAAGAGTATATATATAACACCATGGCTGGTGACAATCTTTTGTGTGGGAGTAAAGGCTCTACCTTGAGAAAAAAAATCTGGTTTTGCAGCACAGTGATATGGGCTGGGTTTGCTGTGGTTTAGAGCAGTTTCTGTAAACTGTCCTAGAGGCAGAGGTGAAAAGGAGCTGCTGTGCTGCAGTACTCCTGAGTATGCTGTTCATGGTATCATGAGTATTGAATCCTATGACTGTAAGGATCAAACTGAAGGAAATAATATGAGAGGACAAACACCGCTTGTCAAATTGTGATTTTTAGATGTGCCTGAAGATCGAAAATATCCACACAAACTGTTTTGGTTAGAAAAGTTGTTTTGCTATATGTTGGTGGGAAACTGCACTGAATGCCTCAAACAGACTTGCTATAGCCTAATTCCTTCTTTTAAGGGAATGATAAGATTCATTTGCTGAGGTTAAACATTTATCAAGATAATGAACTTAAATCTTCACACAAAGGCATTGCTGTGTTCTTCTGTATGTTTGTTAATTAATAACTTTAAAAAAAATTTCCAGTTGTGTTTGCATGGAGTCCCTTGCATGGAGAGGCTAACATTTAATGAATAGATTAGAAATGTTTGTCATATTTTAGTATTTTCTTACAAACTAAGTGTATAGTTTATTTATATGTAGTATTTATGTGTCTTAAAACTCATTGCTAGAAGATTATACCCTGTGTTCCCAAAATAAGACTTTCTGACTCGCTTCTGGTATCTTTCCTTCTTTTATTTTTCTCATCTTTTCACTAAATTTTTCTGTTGGAGTGTTTAAAACCTTCTAACAAGACTGGGACTTAATCCTTGTCATTTGCTCTCCTGGGAGCATTTAGAGTATGTAGAGTATTTTACATTTAGAGTATGTAAAGTATCCTCTTGCCTTCTTTGTATCCAACAGGTCAAGGTGAAGATGTGCTCAAAGGCTCCCAGATCACCTACGTGACAGGTGTAGAGGGAGAAGATGTCATTTCTGCACAGGTTGCCACAGTTACCCAGTCAGGATTAGGCCAACAAGTAGCACTAATATCCCAGGATGGAACCCAACATGTAAGTAAGCACAGTGTTCAGGTGCTGACAAAACCACGCTGAGAAATGAGGCACAGGTTTGCAGCTTCTCCATGGGCTCTCTGAAATCACTTAGGAGTCTTGATAAATGTTTGTGGGTTTCTTAGGGAAAGAAGCTTCTTTGGACCTGTGTCAGGATATGTTTAGGGTTGTGCCTCCTGTGGAATACGTAAGTGAAACCACGTATTTTGACACATGTATTAATACAAAGTTAGGAGTTTGGTCTCTCCATGTTCTCTTTGTCAGTCTGAAAAGGGCTGTTTTAACAACTGTTATATATACAGCCTGTTTCTGAGGTTTCTCACAATTCCCAGATTATGCTGTTAATATCTGATGGGCATCTTCATTGTCTTGTCTGCACACACTTTGGGGGGCTGAGGAGTGGAAAGTCTTTTCAGTCCAGGTGCTTCCTTTACAAGCAGTTTGGCTGCTAGTGTGCAGCTCTTACCATTTCTAACATAAACTAAAGGATAAGGAATGCTTTGATACTATTTTCCACTTGAACATTCCTATGGCTGTCTTTTTTTTAACGTTTTTCATGGATACATGTTTTTAAGGATTTCATATGAAATTTCTTTAGAAGGGGATTTCAGTACAGCTGTCTTGATTCACTATGGCAATATATTGAAGGCTTATGGGAAAAAGTTTCTATCTTAACTGGCAGGGCAGCTGAAATACCAGTAACATATGAAAGATATATTCTGAATTCAGACTGAAATGAAATATCCAAGGGGCCTGCTATATTGGCAGCTCTGGACATGGCAGCAATACTAAGTAACTGGCGTTTTTACCCTCTAAAATGAAGGCCTGCAGAAGCCTTGACATAGAATTCTTACATTTAAATTATCTTTCAGCTCGACTTCAGTTCTGGGATTTATTACCTTGTAAATCAGACATCAAATTATATATCTGATGCCCTAATGCATTTATACTGGAGACATCAGTAATTTATATCATTAATTTGTTATGGATTGTTTATTTGTGGTTTAAGTGCTAAGCCCTCATAGGCCTCTTTAGTATTTCCATCAAGATCCAAGTATGTCAGGTGGTACGGTCTTCAATCCCACTGACCTCTGTGTAAGACACATGCATAGATAATCTGTTATGGTGTTATTTGGGATACACTCTGATTAACTGGAGTTGTAGACTCTGGGATTAGGCATGCAACCTCTTTCTTACTACTGAGGGCCATGTTCTTTTCTGTAAACAGATAAGTGTATCTGAAAGGTCATGAACTGTTATATGCCAGCCAGTGAGGCAAATGGAATGAGGGCTCTGACTCGAGCAGCAGTCGAACCCTTCTTTGCCTCAGGAGTTGCTGTGTGTTGCAGGTGAACATATCCCAGGCAGACATGCAGGCCATCGGCAATACCATCACCATGGTGACACAAGATGGCACCACCATCACAGTCCCTGCCCACGACGCCGTCATCTCCTCCGCGGGAACGCATTCCGTGGCCATGGTCACTGCAGAGGGCACCGAGGGACAGCAGGTGAGACGCTGTCCTGCACGCCTGTGCCATGGCCCTCTAGGAGCTGGTATCAAACGGGCACCTGAGCCATCACACTTGGGTCATTGATGTAGATTTATCTCAGCAAAGCGTTTTCCAGCACCTGGCCAACACATTCCCCCCGTAAGTGCCTGCTGTGTTCTAGTCCAGTGCTATACATCAGCAGATGGCGGAATGTTTTAAAAACAACTGGGCACCAAGAAAAAATTCTGAGGTACCAGTCCCATATTTCATTTAGGTGTCTGTAAAATAAGACTTAGAAATGCCAAGCATTTTCCTCAAAGTCACATAGTAAATGAGTGGCAGAACTAAGAATAGAACCAGTATGAACTGTAATTTCACTGGTTAATACTATGGGACTGTAATTTATTTGGCAGATGGGAAACATTTGTGTAAGTATATATCTGTGGGATGGTTCTTAATATACAGATAAAACAGCTACCTTTTTAGTACAAATATGGTATAATCTCTAAGTTAAAATACATTCTACTGTTCTGAAATTGCACCACATGACAGTGAAGATATTAATCCCTGTGTAGAGAACCACAGGTCTTAGATGCATTTATTGAATTGCTGCAGTCCTGAGGATATTTACATTTTAAGAGCTAGTAGATAACTTAGAGAACACAATTATGGCAAGTTTTCTTTTGCACAATACAGTTATGGTCATGAGCAATCCCAGCTTTGAATGTAACTGTGAAGGCAGTGGGGGTACGAGGTCAGGAGCAGGAACAGATCTGTCATGCAGATGATTCTCTCTCTTTGTCCTGAAGGTCGCTATTGTGGCCCAAGACTTAGCAGCATTTCATAGTGCCTCCTCAGAAATGGGACATCAGCAGCACGGACACCATCTAGTGACTACAGAAACTAGACCTGTTACATTGTTGGCTACATCCAATGGGACACAAATTGCAGTACAGGTAAGATGGGGATAAATATTTTTTTGGAGTGTTTCTTATCTCTAGAGCTAGAGCTCCTACTCAGGTAACAAAATGATTTGAATAAGCTTGGTTTCCCTGAAAAAAAACATCCTGCAACCATATGGTCTTATATTTAAAATAATATATAGGGTTAGGAAGAAGAATAAGCAGCATCTAATTTTCCAAATCAACTTGTAGATCTCCCAAAAAAAAGGACAAGGCTGGGGGAGGGCCAAACTTCAGGTCAACTGATTTGTTCATGGACTCACAGGTTTTCAGTGAAAAAGTGCTTTTGTTCATCCTTCAGCTTTACATGTAGAGCTGACATATATAAAGCCAAACTCTCAAGGGTAAATTGCTGTGAACTTATAAAATTAGCAAATTTGTTATTTCAACCTTGAAATGCTAATAGCAAAATAGTACAAACAGTTATACAGAAAGATTAATAATCAGAAATCTCTGGAAATATGGACCGGTTGTTATGTGCCAAACCAGCACAGTACAAGCAGTCTCTGTAAATAGTTCCTCACATTGTTCAAACACTGTCAGGAAAAGGTAATTTCTAGGTATGAAAGAGCTCTTAAGAGCTCAGGTTGAAAGGAATAGTATTAATATCCTCGAGCAGAAACGAGAGATTGTTATTTTACCCTTTGTTAAATGGAAAGTAGCAAGTCAGATGCTGCTTGAAAGAGCAGTGAAAGTCGAGAAGCTCTGAATTCTGAAGTCCTCTCTTTTGAGCTGAGTTGGCAGTAATCAAAACTGCCTGTAAGAGAAACCATGTCAGAAGGCAATTGTTTGCATGAGAGCGAGAAAGAAAGTAATTTGCACCCTCAGCAGTGGGTCTTTTGAATGAAAGGAAAACAGGCACTCTCTGCACAAGCCCCTCTTCTGTTACCAGCAGTGGAGCGTTTGGTTAAGTCTCTTTACATTACTTAAACTTAAAATACACAACTAGAAGAGAGAGAATTCAAAATTAAAATACTCTTGATTATTCCTGAGGGTTTGATTGGCTTTTCTTTCATACTTTGATACTAATAAATTAATTCATTTGGTTTCTAAATACTGGTAAAGCCAGTAGCCCGATAGTCCGAATGAAGCCCTAAAGAGGTGGTAACAGAGGTCTTGATTTGAGTGGCTCCAGAACGTGATATGCAGTGACTGTAAAAATAACAAGTGGTACTTAGAACTGTCCCATTAGCTCAGACAATCTGGTTTTACTTTTCACACTCTCATATGTGTTTCTCCTGAGCCAATAGCTAATATCCAGCTTTACATTTTTTTGTGAGGTTGAGGTTGTCTTCAGTGTTCCCATGAATATATTATAAAACTCCATGGATTCCTTCCCAAAATTGTGTCAAGTTGCCTTTATTCAGGGTTGGTTATGTTGCTTCTGGTAGTACCAAATATACTGATGACTTTGTAGTTGCAGCTACCAGATAATTTCCTCTCAAAACTAACTGTAGAATCAGTGTCATCACAACAGCTTTTTTATACAGTTGGGATTCTGCAATAAATGTACACTTTTCCTATAAATTAATGTCATACGGTGTTCCAAGGAGCTGACTTTCTATTAGAGAGTTAAGAAAAATGAAGATGTTTGCTTGCTTTACCAGCGATAAAATGTAATGCAGCAGCCACCGTGACTTCTGCAAGCCTTGTCTGAGCTTTGTAATATCTGCCAAGTTGAAACATGACCTACTTTGTGGGTCATGGAGTGTGTTTATCATGCAGCAGTTCTTTGAAGCAAATGTATGTGGTAGTTACATAGAAACTCAATTTAATCTCCTATCAGCAGCTATCTTAATTGTCATGCTGATTAGATAGCTGCTGGTATATATTACCCATGAGAGGTGTGACAATACTGATCACACTTATTTGGGCTGAAGTATTGTTTGATATCTAGATCTTTGCTTTCAGATCTTTTTTGATGCATTTATTATCCAAGTGTAACATTTTGGATTTATTTCTGTTTAAATGCATTTGTTTCAGCTTGGAGAGCAACAGTCTCTGGAAGAAGCCATTAGAATAGCCTCCAGAATACAACAGGGGGAAACACCAGGGATTGATGATTAACTTCTAGAACTGCTACCAGAACAATAGAGTGAAAGGTATTTTATTTTCAACCAACAAAGGTCCATGCCAGCAACAGCCCAGAAAAACTTTGAAGTCCCCTACTCACTGATACTGTGTACACATTTTATGCAAGAGTGAAGAACATTTTCTAAGTTTTGTGTACATAACCCTTGGAATGGACTGACATCATCTACTTCCAACCGTTGTATTCAGGAATACGGAATTAGGATTATATAGTAAACTTCCTTGCTGTCCTTTCGTCAGATTTCAGACTGGTCTACAAGCAAGTAAAAAGTAGAAGTATTGGAATTAATTTTTCATGTCATGTACAAATAATGAAGGCATTACTGAAGATTTCAGCTGTTTAAACAACCATTTCAGGAACCCTTACAAGTAATAAAGGCAACAAAGCCTTTTTAAATTGCATTCCATCAATGGAAAAGTCTTGGATTTTGAGCCTACTACTGTAAATCTTCGTATTTTGATTTGTTTCATACAGATTTGAATACTCTTTAGATTATCTACCCCATCTCATTCATTGTAAATACAGACTGTTAATGCTGGAAGTGCTAATTATATTATCTTTAAATTGGATTATGTACAAAGAACTGGTTGTTCAATATTAAAGAAAGTAAATCTAATGATTTTGTTTCTTTACATATTTTACTTAAGATGTTACTCTCAAATTATTATGCAATAAAATATAGCAGGATTGTATTGTTTAGATAGGATGATATTGTCGTGTGACGTATTGTTTTACTTCTTACTGAGACTGAAGTTCAAATTATTTATTTACGGCCTTGTATAAATTTTTCCAAAGTTTATTTATCATAAACTTAATTTTTTGACATTAATTTTGACTGTAATCTGCTATAGTGTATTAAGCAAATACTGGTAATAGTTATTTCAGACATTCTAAAACACTACAGGAGTGATTTTTCACTAGAAGGTCAAGTTACCCATTTTCAAGAGAACTATTTTCAAATGGTGCATTTGCAGCAAAAGTACAAGTACTAGGAGTCTATTTTCAACAGTTCTGAGTGCCTGCTGCTACCATTCAGTACCTAGGATGTGCTGATAATCAGTGCTTTTGAAAATCAGGACACAAGTTACTAGAAAAAAGGGATTAATGATGATGTAAGTACAATGCTCCTCTACAGCTATCATTCTGTAAAGGAAAAAAATCCATTGTAGATATGTCTAACACATACAGCAAAATGTAACTTTCAATTTTTTTATATGAAGAAGTGTTTTTACTCTTGTCTTGTTAGCAAGCTGGTTAAGCAAGTTAAAATTTTTTGGCTTCCTGTAAGATTCAGTGCTTATTTTAGATTAGTGTCAAGAGCACTTCTGAAACTGAAGCCTCACCTTTTGCCTTCTCAAGGGAAGGACTGAACATCCTCTGGACAAAATCTTTACTAAGGAATCCCAAGTATTGTGAGGTGCACATCCTACATGAGAAAATAAAGTCCATAAGTAAGTCCCTTGAGGTGTTGGACCTCAGAAAGGCCAAGTTTGAATAGAATGAGCCGATTTATTGTGAATTACTCTATCAGTGTGGGTTGCAGCCTTTTGTTTCTACATGGAGGCCAACTGTAAAGTGCAGAGAGAGAATACAGTACTGTGGGATAGATGGGCACAAAGCAAAGGCTGTCTCTGCATAAATTGCAAAGTAAAACTTGGAAACATTTAGGTTGTCTGTAACTTTTGTATAGGATTGAGGTTGCTCGCTCACTTAGGTGCCAGTTTTCCTGAAATGTTGTAAATCTTGATATCCCATGGAGATAAATGTACTATGCAAGGAGGATTAATTGCCTGTCAACTAGATCAGTTTCTTAGTACTTATCACCTTTTAGAAATTAAAGTTGTATCATTTGACATTAATGTTCAAGGTTTTTTTTTTTTTCTTACATTTCATTGCTAATAGTTTCTGGAAACAGTGGCTGGAACGTGGCTTTGACTTAGCAAAGAAATAACTTCGGTTCTTACTTCTTCTCATTTCCCAGGACATTTTCTGACCACTGTAGAAATGTGAGTATTCCTTCTGTTTCATACAAGTTGGTTTGCTGCAAGGTGTTCATTCACCACCAGCTCAGTCAGGAAAACTAGTATTTTTAAAATCCTTTCTGTGACTGTTACCTTACCAGTTACTTTTGCAAAACTCCCAAGTCAAAGGTGGTGCTTCCATGTTTTGCTAGCTACCTCTACAAAGGAAAACTTACTGAATAAATAAGGTAGAGAGACTGCTCAGTGTGCAAAGAGAAGCCGAGGTGATTATGTGTGTCTTAGCTGCAAGGCCTGCCTTGATAACAGACTTATCTTCGGTGTGGAGAGACCTTGGTGATTTTTCCCTGCTGCTTCCATTCAGCCAGGAGTGGAAGGAGCTGTTTTGGTAAGCCGATGCTGCGTGTTGGCATTGGAAGATCCTGTAGTGGAGTTTAGACAGGACAAGATCGATAGGAAAGATAGATAGGAAAACTGGCAAAAAGCATTTCAGGAGGAGGAAGCAAAGAATATGACAGGACTGGGTGTTTGGCAGTAGAAATCTCTATACCCGCAAATTTTATCCCTCTTATGAAAATTGTCTCAAAGGGAATGCTTTGGTACACTAGAAAGAAGTAACTTGTAAAAGATGAACCCTGTAAAATAAATCAGCTCAGTATATCACTGCCTCTTACAGACTGACTCCCACATTTCCAGTCACAATTTTTCTCTTGTATTTGAATTCCAGGCCTATACCAATTCTCCTCATAAAGGAATAAGCCCAAAGTCTCTCCAGACCTCGCAGTCAACTTTTCCCTTTTAAGTATTTCTCCAGTTTTTCCCTGTGGTGGGCTTTGCTTTACTGTAGTTTAGCGCCTCTCCTGATAGTCAAAGACGGGATTATTTTCGGTGCTACAGGCTGATGCCCTATCGTGCCAGACACACTCTACATAACAACAGGACGGCTTTTACCCTAAAGGGCTAATGGTTTTCATAAGAGTAAATCCTGCTGTAAACAGCCCTCATCCCCGCTGCTGTGATTAACCCCAGCTCAGCTGACCGATAGCGCGGATGCCGGGTGTGAGACGGGCACGTGGTGTCTGCTCAGCGCACAGGGGAAGGACGGCGCTCCCGGACCCGATAAACAAGGCTGCGCCGGGAAGGCCGCTCCTCCTAAACTTTGCTCTAGTTCCTGACCTCCTAACCCCTCAAACACTGCCGGCATTTGGCTGACTGGCTGCTCTGCTTTCTGCGAGGATTGTGCTGTAGCAGAGCAATCTCTCTGCATTGCTGCGCTCTTCCCAGTGCACTCAGGGAGCCTTCCCCAGGGACAGGGAGCCATCGAATCGGTGTTTAGCCACCAGGGAGAGACGGTGTGGAGGAAGGATCCGATCCAAAGTGTTTCTGAATCTGGCACCTCCAGTTCTACAGCTGTTGAGATTTGTCAGACTCTACACCTTAAGCTGACCAAGATGCAGAAGTGCCCTATAACAAACCTGTTCTGGTCACTCTGAGTTTGTCATAAAATGGAAACAAATTTTCTGTAAAATTTTCTGTTTCATTTTCAAACAGCACAGGTGAAATTACACTAATATTTGGGTGGCATGCAAACTGATTTTCTTAAGCAGTAAGGTGTTAAGAGACTGGAAATGATGGGTAACTTGTGTCCTGTTCAGCTATTAATTTACAGTTGTTTGAAGCTTTAAAAAATGTATTTATTCAGCATGCATCATTTTTGTCTTGAAAATAATGGAAATTGCCTTGTCTTTCCAGATGCATAAAATCAAACTCCAGCCCCCTGTTTCTAATAAGGTACTCCTATTTTTTTATTTGTAAAGTATGTATTTGAACACCATTTTCCCAAAAGTATCCTATGCTCTATTGATAAAAACCTTCTAAAGCACAGACACCTATGACAACAAAACAAAAAACCAAGAGCCATTTTCAGTTCTTTTGTTGTAGACAGTAAACTGCACTCGAACTGAGGTACAGAAGCAAGCACTTTTCCTTGTTGTGTTATGTGTATTGTAAAATATCCCATCAGTTTGGCATTCCTTTGATTCTATTTTTCATTCTGCTGGTGAAGTTCACTTGCCAGAGGAAAACCTAACAATCTCATTAGGCCATCACCATTAGCACTAAGTGGCTGACACCTTACCCTATCAGGAATAGGATGATGCCAGACTTTTTAACTGAGCAGACTTTAATTATCCCAATAAACATGCAAGCTTATATCAGTTATCCCAACAAACATAGAAGGCTGTATCAACAAGTGAGCACTTGGTCCTACACAGTCTGTGTATTTATCTCTGTTGGAAATGTGACCCCCTTAAATACAACCCATCTCAGGTTCTAAAACAATAAGAGATTTTCTTTGGGTTATTACTGTTCTGTTTAATTACCTGCAGCATTTTGCTCAAAGGAATGACAAACCATTTACACTTTCAGGGCACAAGTAACTGTGTGGAACTTTTCCTATAACAAGAAAGTATCTTATGTTGTTGTCAAAACCCTCAGTGTTTTACCCTTTCTTTTGTTTAAATCCATCATCAGCCTTTAGGTTGATCAGCTGCTGCTTTTTACTTATTTTTCAAGAGACTTTTAGACTCTCCACCATGTTACTGCTTGGTTCTTTAGAATTTGCTGAGAGGTTCCTGAACAGGCATCTTAGTGAGGCAAGACAAGGAAGAGAGCCTGACTTCCCAACATCTGGCAGGTCTGCTGGCATAACAGGAACTACCACATGGATGTAAAAAGTTCCTGGAGATATAACAATGGTCCGAAGCTACATCTCCAGTGGACTTTTTTCTCTGGTGTAGGGCTAGTTCAGATTGGAATATAGGCTGTAAAGACTGAAAAGTCAGTAAGTGCAAGAATGATTTGTGGGACAGATGGGATTAGCTGCTTTTTGTTTTTAAACAGATACATTCAAGATAGTAAGAGACAGATTTTTTTAAAAAATCTTTTTATCTGCACACCTAAAAATATTTGTAAAATGTCTTCCCTTAAATGATGCACATAAGAGATTATTAAAAGACGAGTTAAACAATTGAAAAAAGGCAGAGATAGAAATAGAAAAAACTTTTATGGTTTTGCATGTTCCCTGAAGGAGAAAAAGGAAAACAGGTTAGTGATACAGGTAAATTAGTCATGTAGGGACTACTTAGTTTCTCTGCATTAGACATCTTGAGGTTTTTAATTGCTGGTAGAAAATCTTTCTATTTTGATCATTACAACTTGGCCTCAACAGAGGAATGGGACATTCTAATTGCACCTGTTTCAGTCATGGCAATCATTCTGTCTCTTCCACTTTTCAGATGTTTTGGAGGAAATTTCTTACCTGAATACAACTCTCAGGAACAATTGTTTTGCCGTTTTCTTCTTAAGCAGATTTCAAGTGTTAGGAGGCAGACTTACAAGCAAAAAGGGAGTCACTAAAAACTGTCATGAGTGCGTGCTCTCATAGTCATAGAGAATTATGGAATTGTATGTGACTGCTTGGCACAACCTGTACTTTTTTAATGTACTTTGGGCATTTTAACTTCTGAGTACCTTCAGATCTTCCCTGAAATTCCTAGATTTTGGATCTAGATGCTGTTCTTTACTTTGTGGAAACTGTGGTGCTGTCAAATTCTCCTTTCTATTCTCTATCTTGTTCTCTTGCTATTATTATTTAGAGTTCCTGGGTGAATACATCCCTGAGAAAAGTTCTCTCTGCCTGCAGACTATAGACTAAAAAGAGAACAAGGACTGGCAGCATGAGCTATTGGCATGTCTTTGGATATACAAAGTCCATTTTTGATGGGAAACTAATTCAACTCTGGACCCTGTAATTGAAGAGAAAGAAGTTGCCAGCTAACAGCAGCTGTTGGCAGCACAACCCCAGATAAAATAATCTTTAAACTGCCCACCTTTAGGCTGTCAGTGGCCCAGAGACAACATCTCCCGGTTGGCACACGCCCACTGAGACCTGCTGCCCCTATATATGCCAAGGCTTGTGTGAACACCGGAATGCCATCACTGGCACTGCCGATAAGCACACTGCTCCCTGGGTACCTGCTGAAAACCAAGATAAAAGCTGGGAAAACAGCAAAGATCTAGCTCTGCTCTCAGTTCTCCACCAACAGCCTTGGCACAGGTGGCTGTAGTGTTTCTGTTTTTCATAAAAGCAACTTGACCTTCTTCCTCTTCTGCTTTTTCACTCCTTTTATGCCTCTCAGGATAAGGTGAACTCTCATAATAAGATGAATTATGCTGGCTGATGTAGAATGGGTTTCAGACAGATTTTGGCAGAACTCTTCCAATTCGATGGGAGTGGTTTTGGAGGATTCCAGATGAGCTTGCAAGTGCAGGAATCCTGACAAGATGGCAATGCCACTTCTCTGGCAGTTCTGACAGCCAGACAAATTGGCCATTGTTCTATTTCTTCCCCATTCATCATTATTTGACTTCCCCTGCTACCCACAAAAGTTGGAAACAATGGTTTCCTTGAGCTTGAAAACTCCTAGTTAAAAGCAGCTGTTTGCCTGTGAGTGTGTGCTGCCCCAGATAAGTATTTCTGGTAGCAAAATCTTCAGTGCACCATAAAAACAAGTATTTTAAAAAGAAAAAGAAGCCAGTTTTGCAAATATATCCTGAAAACTGTTAAACCACCCAAATTTGTAGGAGTATCCGTCAGGCACTGCCTAGACATCAGTTTGTGTGCTGTGATGTCTATTTGAAGGATGAGGGCTTGAGTCTGCAAGATCTGTAGCGGCTCAAAGGTGTAATTTAATCAGCTTCAGAGAATTTGGGATGGTTTGGCTCGGAGAGTGTGGCACAGTGGAAGCCTGCAGAGCTCCTCCTCGCTCAGCCTCTTCCTCCTGTGGTGATGTCCATTGCTCAAGTGCTCTCTGCGAGGGAACTGGCTCTGGGGGGCTCTTTAGCCAGGCTGCTCCTAGGGCTCCTCGTGCTAATTACAGGTGTCACAGCGACAGGGGAGCAGAGTCCCACACTCAGTCTGGGCAAAAATCATCTCTTCAACACAACTGTTCATGGTCCTGTCAGACCTACAGCAACAGAACAACTGATGCAAGTTCAGAGCAGCATGAACGTAGAGCCTGTGAATCCTCACATAGCAGCTGTGTATTTTGTTAGCTACATATTTATTCAGTACTCCCCTTTCTTAACTGCTTTCAGATTGGAAATAAATTTTCTTTTAAAATCATTGCGTTACTGTTGTTTCCTTACTTCTCTCTTCCTTTTTTCCTTTCCTCTCCTGTCTTCTCTTCAGAAATACTTTCTTCTCTGTACAAACTCTGAATTATTCCACTTGATTTTGTCCCACTGAACTGTTCCAGTGATTAGTAATTCATTGGTTAAACTCAGTTAAAACAGGGCTTCTGAACTTCAGTTTGCCACTTGCTGTCACCAAATACCTGTGTCTGTAGACTCCAGAAAGCATCAGTTATATTAGGTTGAGTTTGGGCAGGAAACTAAAAAATTGACATTACGGGGGGGAGGGGGGGGGAATTTATTGAAACCTTACAGTCTTTAAACTTTTTCAAAGAAAAGGAAACTTCATATATGACTGAAGCAAGCCACAGACAGTGGCTGGGAAGTTTTGAGTCACTTTATAAGAATTGCTTTGCATCTCCCTCTGTGGGCTCTGAACTGAGAAAGAGGTGGAGATTGTATTTTTAAATAGCTTTCTCTTACATCATCTGTTCTCAAACTTAAATGCTTCAGTTAGTACTTGCTACACAGTGCATCTCATTTTAAAAAACCAGTATTTTTAATGGGATATTATTGTGATCCTAAATTATTGCACATCAAGTGTGTTTACACTCGGCTTGATGTAGCCCTATCTCTGTCCCATTTTCATAGGTCATGTTGGCTACTTTCTGTTTTCTGAAACCTGTTTTCAGTTTTCTCCAAAATGCAAATCTCAAAACTTGTGTTCATGTGGCTTTTCACTGCTTGTTCTGAAAACAGGACAGCTCTCTGCAAAGAAATGGGTATTCAGACAGAAGAGGTTAAAAAAGGAGGAATGGCTAGCAGAAGTGGAGTACGGGACCCTGACTTCCCTGTGGGTCCGAGGTGCTGCTCTCGTAGGAGGGTGCCATGGGCAGCACATGAGGAGTTGTCTGCCGGGCAAGGAGGGGGGATTTGGGGACAGGCCGGAGAGGGGCTGTGCTGCAGCGCCCAAGCATCCCAGCGCGCTCAGCTCTGAGAGGTGAATCCTGGCGCTGCCTGCACCTCCAGGGAATGAGTGGTGTGCCTGGAGAGCCTGGGGAACTCAACAGGCATACTCAGCCAGCTTACTTTGGGTTCTTTGGGGCTCCTGTGGCTGGAAAAAAACCCCTATTTTTTCATGTGCTTTATTACCCAAGGGGTTCGTTTTAAGGCGATTTGGTTCAGAAGAGAGAGGCAGGTTCACTTGTTGGGTGTTACCAGATGGAAAACGAAGCCAAGAGGCAAAGTGGTGGCACCTCTAGGGAGACGCGTCCGATAAAACAGCATCCACCACATCCATCGCCTTTGGTGTGCTGGGACTGAGTCCCTTTGGAAGTGTCTTACAGGGGTGAACAGCACGGGCTGCGCTGAGGCTCCTGCGCTCCACTGCCCTTTCAACCACGTGCATCAAGTTATTGGAAATACATTAATCTGTTTGGTTACGCTTAAAAAAAGAAAAAGGCGTCTTAAACTGGCGCAGAAGGTACTGTTATTACATTATTATTATTATTATTATGGAGATTTTTGCGAGCTCAGTTCTAGCAACCAAGCGGGAGCAAGACCACGCTGCAGGAGAGCGGCCCCCTCGCAGGGCGGCGCGGTGTCCCGGAGCTCCCGGGGCGGTGTCCCCGGAGTTCCCCGGGCCGGGCAGGGCGCTGCCCCCTCTGCCCGGGCGCCGTCCCCGCGGCGATCCCGGCGCTCCCCGAACGCCGTCTCCGGGCGGGTTCCGCTGCCCGGGCGGGGCCGCACCGGGCTAACATGGCGCCGGGCGCGCGCCTCACGGGCGGACACGTCCCCGCGGCCGCCCTCGGGGCGGGGCCC